>OZ023210.1:10040163-10522645 GCA_963995525.1 Escarpia spicata
CCTCCCTCTCTCTCTCTCTCTCTCTCTCTCTCTCTCTCTCTCTCTCTCTCTCTCCTCTCTCTCACACACACACACACACACACACACACACACACACACACACACACACACACACACACACACACACACACACACACACACACACAAACATAAACACATATATACTTATATATCACACACACACACACACACACACACACACACACACACACACACACACACACACACACACACACACACACACACACACACACACACACACACACACACACACACACACACACACACACACACACGCACACACACACACACACACACAAACACGATATTTTTTGGATACGAGGAAATCGATAATCGATGCCACAATTACTATTTGGAATCATGTAAACAAAGTTACATGGCGGCCATATTTCTGGTACAAAATAATGATGATGAGAAATATGGCTATATCTCATATACGATCAAAACAAATAAACTTTTAGGTATGGATGGAAATGTGGATAATTACATTACACCCTGGTTTCTTGGAAAACAATAACTAGAACTACATCAGGCCAAACGATGACGTGTATGTGAACTATGCAAACACGAGTTTAGCGGATAAACATAAACATAACTAGTTAGACGCCGGTATATATTATAACAGCATGTTGTGCTCTTTGTATTGACGTCTGTGTCGTATCTTTATCAAATAGTTTGCTAAGTTTGCAAAAAACCAGCAGGGGCAGCAGATATGTTTTACTCTGAATTTTCATCCTGCAACCAGTTGGTTGTAACATTGGTGGATTTATTTCTAAGGAATGCAGCCAAACCTGCTACTCCACGGCGGGTCCTGGACACATTTAGTGGAAGGTTCATTAAGGTTTCATAAACTGGCTTTGCTTCTACCTACTTTGGACAACTCCATGCTGGCATGTTTCCGTCGTTTACTAGAGAGACTGTGGCAGGGCAGCGCGAAGTGCACACATGAGCCGTATTCTTCTCCTCCTCTGAAACACACCTCCTATCCACTACGTATGACCTCTTCTCTTCTTTCGATTCTAGAACCCAGGCGTTCCATACCGTCCCCCACTGGAAACTCATCCATAAATGATCTCGCTACGGGATAGCACGGACCTCATTCAAGTTGCTAGAAAACTTCCAGATTGGAAGATCTATGAACTTTGTGTTGAATAGCGAAACTCCATCGACTCTGTGCTTGCCCCTTTGCTCTTCCTCTGTCACATCAGTGACTTACCAGTATCAGTAAAATCAAAAGTCCGCCTGTCTGCAGATGACTGCTAATTTTATTGTAGGATCAAAATGTTCATTGAACACATTGCGCTCCAGAAACGATATGAACCAACTCTAGAAGTGGGCAAAGTACTGGGTAATGAGCTTCAGGGCAAATAAATGCGACAACCTTTGTGTACAAAACACAATCAATTATTTCTAGAGCCAAAATAATGCGACCCTGGAACGTGTAAACAACTACCCTGATCTTAGCATCTCCATCTCCGACGATCTTAAGTGACACTCCCATATCGCAAGAGTAACTAAAAAGCAATTTGCACAATTGGCTTCTTAAGGCGCATCATACGCCACTGTCCTATAGCAATATAATAAAATTTAATAATAAAAGAAAGGCATACATTGCCCTTATGAGCGCTGCGGGACCGATTTAATCGGCGGGGGGGCATAGATAGACTAGAGAGTGTCCAACATACACACGCGAGCGCCCCCCCCCCCCCCCACTCTCTCTCTCTCTCTCTCTATATATATATATATATATTTACATATATATATATATATGTATATGTATATATATATATATGTAAACATATTTACATATATATATATATGTGTGTGTGTGTGTGCGTGCGTGTGTGCGTGCGTGCGTACGTGCGTGCGTGGGTCCTACTAAAACTGACTTGATGTACTAAACATCAGGTTTTCTGCCATTTGAAATCCATGTGACACAATGTTTACCGTTGTGTTCGAACTTTCTGTTTACGCCTTGAGCAAACATTGCTGATCGAAGACTGTTTTGGAAACAAGACAATACGTAAACCAACTCGGCCAGAAATACCTCTGTGTGCTCACCCACGTCGTGGTCCACAACGCAGCCATCGACCGACGGCCCAGGCAGATTAATCGAAATGTCGAGGGGCAGGGGACGCATTGGTCCGATTGTCGAATTCCACGCGGCAGTTGCACAAATCAGACGCTTCGACCTGTGATCTTGCAGCCGAGGCCCCGTCACACGGGCGAGCTGTAATGAAGAGCAGCAGGTGGTTTACTGCGAATCGATCGTCGATATCTTAGGGCATGTTCTTTCCATAGTCAATGCCCGTACAGCGTGGTCACGTACGGTAGAGCCAGCTATAACTAAAACCGTTGTTCCATTGCATTCGCGTTAAATTGTTAGAATAATACAAACTATTGTGGCATGTTATGCAAAGAGAAATATGACGAAGAATTCTGTATAGAATGTTCAAGTACAATTGAGAAGCTATAACGTCCTGAACTATTGAACGAATAAGATTATTTCCGCTATTTCGAACTACATTTGGTTTTTATTTAATGTTTTGATACGACGAACACATGCATAACATTTTACTGAACCTTGAACATAGGGCATCATGGGGACATCGCTATTTCAGTTTTCCAAATCCCTATTTATTGTACCATAAATCTC
The DNA here is from genome assembly GCA_963995525.1 of Escarpia spicata. NCBI lineage: Eukaryota > Metazoa > Annelida > Polychaeta > Sabellida > Siboglinidae > Escarpia > Escarpia spicata. Next base: position 10,042,841 of record OZ023210.1, read on the forward strand.
ACCCCCCCTACATTTATTATTGAATCCACTGACGCACAATACACGTCGCATAGCACTATTAGTTCGTGTGTACGCAATGCGATTACGCAGAGACACTCGTACGCCGATTACTTAACATCGGCGATGCATCAAAGGATGGATATTCATTCCTTATTGTTGCCTCTGCATTTTCTTACCGGTATGTTGCGAAAACCGGATAAATAAACATTTTAACAAATAATCAGATTTCAGTCATTCCCATGTGGGAAATCAAACTGGTAGGCAGACGTTTTGGTAAAGGACACTTTGGCCACGGACAGTTGGGCTTCATATATGTTGGTATTGTGATGGCAATAGGGTGTTGTCAGTCACCATGTTTCTCTGAATAGTCGTAGTTTGCTCCAACGCGTAAACATGGACTGAAAACTTGATGATATTTATCTCCGGAATCTGAGGGGATTACCAAGAGGTTATAAGAATAATAATACAAACATGTCGCGTTATTGTCTCCGGGCTTTGTAACATTAGAGAGTGTGACGAATCATGGATCACCCAGTTATCCGATGACAGCCGGCAGAGTGACACACTTGACCGCGCGTGTGTCTGTTGTAGTTGACGTTCGCCAGCGTCTCGGTCTCATGGGGGTGGCGAGGGAACGCTGCTACAACTTCATCACAAACGTCCGACACAACGACTTCATACGGCTCGAACTGCCCGCCATCATACGTGAGTGTCGTGTTGTTCATTACTGAACGTTTTAGTGCATGTGTGGTAGATGCGCAACAGGCGCGCGTGTGTGAGTGTATGCGTGCGTACGTGCATGTGTGTGCGTGCGTGCGTGCGAATGCATGCGTGTGAGTGTGTGGGCAGGTGGTAACTGAGACAAAGTTAATTTCAACGATCACCATTGGGTCGCATGGATGCACTTACTATTAAGACCAGGCAATGTATTGATAATTGGCATGTAGTACCTTCAGCGGAAACCCTTTTCATGTTTCCTCAATCAGGTTGTCCATCAAGATGGTCGAAATCAATAAATACAATGTACATCCCCGCATGATGGAGTCCTATCTTGAACGCAAACTCATCCGTCACCCGTTGCCCCTATAACGAGTTCGTTCGTCTTCTACTTTCTACACAGCTTCAATTATTCCTCTAGATTAGTTCCTTAATTACTCTCACAAGACTCAAGTCACAACCTGCCTTGGTACTCCATTGTAAGCCCTTTCTTGGCTACGGAACGTTCAATACAGCCCCAAGAGTAGCCTGTCTCACCACAAAAATGCACCAGTGATTCTTTTCTGGATACAAAGTTAATAACTACATGCATCTCTTCATTTCACATGGTCCTCATTCCAGGCTGAAATATTCTGAAAGGTTCTTACGATCCATTTTCCTTCAGGAAGCCGGAGTTGACACATACACGCTCGCACACACACACACACACACACACACACACACACACACACACACACACACACACACACACACACACACACACACACACACACACACACACACACACACACACACACACACACACACACACACACACACACACACACACACACACACACACACACACACACACACACACACACACATCATAGCAATCGAAATTAAAATTAAAATACTTATCGGATTTGGTTTGTTGTAAATGTCTGGTTGGTTCGATGCCCATTTAATAGCTTCAATGCAAAATGTTAAATACGGATTAATATAGACTTACACGGAAACTCAAGTCCCTAAATCTAAATTCCAATCAACGTACGTACACACACTCATACACGCATGGCATGCAGACACACACACGCACACGCACACGCACACGCACACGCACACGCACACGCACACACACACACATACACACACACACACCAGGGGCCCCAAAACCTTCACTGGCGGCCGAACCAAATGATGTAGTCGATATTTCTTCAGTATCTTCAGTTCTTCTTCGGCGCTTCTCTCGCCTGGCACATTTCAGGCCCTGGATCCGCCATTGCACACTCACACACACATAGGCACGTTACGGCGTGCACTGTGGATGAGCACACTCAGACACACAGGCACGTTACGGCGTGCACTGTGGATGAGCACACTCAGACACACAGGCACGTAACGGCGTGCACTGTGGATGAGCACACTCACACACACAGGCACGTTACGGCGTGCACTGTGGATGAGCACACTCAGACACACAGGCACGTTACGGCGTGCACTGTGGATGAGCACACTCAGACACACAGGCACGTAACGGCGTGCACTGTGGATGAGCACACTCACACACACAGGCACGTTACGGCGTGCACGGTGGAGGAGCACACTCACACACACAGGCACGTTACGGCGTGCACGGTGGAGGAGCACACTCACACACGGTACGGCGTGCACTGTGGAGGAGCACACTCTCACACACAGGCACGTTACGGCGTGCACGGTGGAGGAGCACACTCACACACGGTACGGCGTGCACTGTGGAGGAGCACACTCTCACACACAGGCACGTTACGGCTTGCACTGTGGAAGAGTGCAGACAATTATGTAAACGTGACAGCAATCATTATTTTCACTACTGAATAGTTAGTTGGACATCCCGGAAAAAAGTAGGGTGTCTTAGGGAAAGTATCATTATTTGCCGGACAAAAGCATGGGAATTGGGCCATATATGTAAAATTTCACGGCGAATCTGATTAGGACGGCTCCACGTCAAGGTTATGTGTCATTGACCCTGAATTTCAAGGTCAAATGTTACTGAATGTAAAAATGTATCTTTTTTAATACCACCACAGTTTTTGTAAGTATGTATGCAAGTGTGTATGTACGCATGTACGTGTGTATGTACGCATGTACGTGTCCATGTCTGTGTCAAGGTCAAATATATATTAAAAAAACACCGTTTTTTTGTATATATGAATATGTGTACTTATGTTTGTATGTATGTATGCATGTGTGTATGCATGCATATATTTATATATGTATGCGTGTATGTATGTATGGATGTATGCAGGGTTCGAAATAGCGGCAGTCCGGTAGTCCGAGGCCTACCAGAAATTCGGTCGGACTACCGAAGTTGGCGTCAGCGGTAGTCCGACGGACTACCGCGAAATCCGGGAATATGTTTTATATATCTATACATCTGGGGACACTGATTTTCGGCGATCGCGGAAAACGGGAAGAATTCGCAGAATTGGCGTTTGAATCGGAATTAGGCTAGCCTTTTCAAACGGAAATTCCGCGATCGCCAAAAACGGATGAAATCGCGATATTTGCGTTTTGAAAAGGATATTCCGTGATCACAAAAAAGAGCAGAAGCACCGCCTCTTTCATCCTGCAAGAGTCATGCCTGCGAGGAGCCATCTTTGGAGGGCTGCTGCGTTTTTAGTGAAACCAATGATCCCGTCTTTCCCTTTCACACTTTCATTTGCTTGTTCGTGCGCCTGGTGGACGGGCATTGCGGAGAACCGGCGATTCGTTTTGGGCACTACCCAGTCGCCTTCTATGAACATCGTCAAAGCTGCACGGGGCAATGTCTTCGTGTTCTCCAGGTACACACTGACCCACCGACTGTGTCCGCTAGGATGCAGCATCATCTAATGTCTGGAAAAACATTGAAGTAGTATGGTAAAAGATTGTTAATTAATTTATAGTAAAATTCTAATTGTTGGATTTTATAATCGTAATCCATTTATATGAACGTGATTTGGAAGTTTAAATTGTGTGTAGTTTTTATTTATAAGTTGCTTGATGGTATTCCACGTTTTCCTAGTATTTTATTTGAATTGGTCAAATAGGTTTCCGTAGTAGATCTTTTTGGCATTTCTGATGGTTTATTTAGAATATTTTTATATACACGAAGAGATGGTACGATGCCAATGCAAAGGAGACTGTTTATCACAGATGTGTAGGACTTGCAATACACATACCTCTGCTTGTGTAGCACACAGTGTGAGAATGACGATGATTCATACTTTGAAAATCGTGTATCCGACGACGATGGTGATGACTAATGTGCAGTATACCGGGTCACAATTGTGTTGTAACAAACCAGACATGTGTGAAATACACGCAACTGTGTAGTGATGCTGGTATGATGGTTTTAAGATGTTAATAAATAAAAAACAGGCACATACTTGTTTCCAATGTACACATGTGTTTATATAAACTATGCTAACGTATATTATTCAGTCATAACATGTATAACTGTCATAAACTAGTAATTTCGTTACGCTTAGATGATTGTAATTGATCCTATTGGATTCATTGCCCCTCAGTGTGTAGGATTAGCTATCAAAATCAAAAGGCTGAGTGGTTTAGCAGCTGATATATTGAGAAATACAGTTTTTTAATCTCCACCATTAAACAAATCCTAGATGGCTGCCATATATACCTTTAACAAAATTAAACATTGGTTTTTAGATTCATTATATCATAACCTTTCCAAAAATATATAGTTTGGCAAATCTCAACGTGTGAACGAAACACATGTGTTTATACGCTATGCTACATGTATATTATTCAGTCATAACATGTATAACTGTCCTAAACTAATAATTTCATTATGCTTAGGTGATTGCAACTGATCCCATTGGATTCCTTGCCCCTCATTGTGTAGGTTTAGCCACCAAAATCAAAAGATTGGGTGGATTAGCAGCTGAGATATTGAGAAATACAGGTTTTCACTGTCCACCATTAAAAAAATACAAGATGGCCACCATATATGCCTTTAAAAAAATAAAAAAATAGTTTTCAAAAATACATAGGTTTGCAAATCTCCAAAAAATTTTACGAAAATACAAAAAAAACCTCACTATATATAAGAAGTCACATTTTAAATATTGTTAAATATTGTAAAATTTGTTAAATCTTGTAAGTATTGTTTAATAATTCTTGCGTGTCCCTATTCGAAAGAAACACTACAGTGTCACGTGACTGTGTGTGTTTCAGATATCGAACGTGCGGCGTTCGTGTTCGCCGTCACGTGCATCGTGGCGTCCGTTCTGAGCTTCGTCGCGGGCGCCGTTGGCTCTCTCATGATGGACAAGAAAGCCATCGTCGTTGCCTCGTCGTCCGCTCTCACCTCAGGTACATGCTCAGCAATATACACTGTCCTCTCACCACAACATACACTGTCCTCTCATCACAACATGCACATTCCTCTCATCACAACGTGCACTGTCCTCTCATCACAACATGCACTGTCCTCTCATCACAACGTGCACTGTCCTCTCATCACAACATGCACAGTCCTCTCATCACAACGTGCACTGTCCTCTCATCACAACATGCACAGTCCTCTCATCACAACATGCACTGAGTGAAAGTGCGAAGTCGGATCTTTTCCTAGAATCATACTACTATTACTACTACTACTACTAACTACTACTACTACTACTTCTAATACTACTACTACTACTACTGCTACTACTAACTATTACTATTAACTACTACTGCTACTGCTACTACTACTACTACTACTAATACTATTAAATACTACTAATACTATTACTACTACTACTACTACTGCTACTGTTACTGCTACTACTACTACCTACTACTACTACTGCTACTAATACTACTACTACTAAATACTACTACTACTACTACTACTACTAACTACTACTGCTACAAACTACTACTACTACTAATACTACTAAATACTACTACTACTACTACTACTACTACTACTACTACTACTACTACTACTACTACTACTACTACTACTACTACTACTACTACTCTACTAACTATTACTACTACTGCTACTGCTATTACTGTCTCTATATATGCCTGGGTTTGTATGCATATATGTGTGTTGCGTGTATGTGCGTGTGCGTGTGCGTGTGCGTGTGCGTGTGCGTGTGCGTGTGCGTGTGCGTGTGCGTGTGCGTGTGCGTGTATGTATGTATGTATGTATGTCTGTCTGTCTGTCTGTCTGTCTGTCTGTCTGTCTGTCTATCTGTCTGTCTCTGCCTGCCTCTGTCTGTCTCTATCTCTCTCCTCCTCCCTCTCTCTCTCTACCACAATTTTTGTTTTTATTATTGACCGCTTTGTATATAATATGACTGTACCGCTAGAATATCATGTTCACAAACTCAATACCCCTAATATAAATGTCGACGTAGTGTTGTGACAGATGCTGAGAAACGAATGATCAACGACTTTTCATTGAAACCCCAATGCCAAAAAACGGACCTAAATTTACATTAAAGAATTACAAATAATTCAGTTGATCAAACTTGTTTATGTCGTTGATAAAACAGTGCCAGTGGGTATCGTAAAATAATTTTTAAATATTTGTTTGGCCTTGTAAGGAGGCCAACGAATTTAGGCGAGATGCCTTTCGAATAAAGGTAGGCCCTACTAAATGCCTGATAGGCTTGCATTTCGCCCCTGTATACAGGAGATTCCCCACAGACGATTCCTGATAAGTATTTATATCTACACCAAATTGCCAGGTAGACCCAGGCCCCTTATGGTCGTCAACTTGCGATGATCACAGTCGGCATCTCGTGGGAAATTTCGCTTAAAATAACGCGTCTCAAGCCTGCGGCATAAAAAGAATCTGCCACGCGCCGGCGCAACGAAAGATGCGGTTCGTATTTTTGACGTATTTCGACGAAACGGGACCGAAATTATTGATTGTCGACGTCGTAACAGGTGCCTGGTAACGGGGATAAAGATAAAGTTGACATTTAGGCTTGGGAATTTCCTTTGTAGGCAATAGGAGATCGATAAAACATATGAAATCGGTCACGACTAAAGAACCATGGGAAGATGCGTGGCATTTTACATCTGCAGAGAAAAGGGTTGTTGTTGAAATTAGTAAGTGGCGTATTGTGTAAGTGCGTACCACAATCTCTGTAAGGTCTACCATTGCCATTCTGCAAGCGGAACATAGGAACGTTTTGCGTATATGTGGGAACTACGTAGCTAGCCCGTTGTGATACAATAGTGTTTAGGAAACGTTTATTTAGGCCCTATATTAGCTAGTCTGATTTGTTAAGGCAAATTTTTGGCCGAATTGTTACTTGGCGGACAAAAGCATGAACATTGGATTATAAATGTACAATTTCACGGCGAATCCGATTAGGGGTGGCTCCACGTCAGATGTTGTGTCTTTGACCTTGAAATTCAAGGTCAAATGTTAGTGAACTTGAAATATAACTTTTTCAATAGCACCACTATTTTGTATGTATGTATGTATGAACGCATATATTTAATTATGTATTTATGCATGCATGTATGTATGTCCATGACCTTGAATTTCAAGGTCAAATATCTTTATATTGTTAAAAAAAACACGTCTGTTTTGTATATATGAATACATGTGTGTACTTACGCATGGATGTATTATATGTGAGTATGCATTTATGCATGTATGTATGTATGTCCATGACCTTGAATTTCAAAGTCAAATATAAATTTTTCAAAAAACACGTCTGTTTTGTATATATGAATATATGTGTGTACTTACGCATGTATGTATTATATATTAGTATGCATTTATGTATGTATGTATGTATGTATGCATGTATGCATGTATGCATGCATGCATGCATGTATGTACATATTAAGGTATGTATGTATATATATACAACTGCACAATTGCGGGGATCTCGGGATGCTGCCTGATATCAGCCGCGTCGAATGGCGAGGATTGGCGCGGCAGATCGTTGAAATAGCATAAGCGAATCCAAAATACCTCGAACATGCTTGCATGCATGCATGCGTGCGTGTGTGCGTGTGCGCGCGCGCGCCTCGACCGTCTGCCACCAACATGGGGTGCATTTCTACAACACGTCAGGCGCAACAGCTACCAAGCAAGCATATGGTCTTTGAGTTGTGTGGCTCGGCCGGACATGTCGTCTCCCAAGGATTTTGGGTAGAACTTCGAGGATGGAAGACATCTTCCCGAAGCTACCAACGCGTGCCGGGAGCTTTCGCAGTGCCGATGCATGAATAGAAGGCCTTATGCAACGCGATACACACATACATGCTTAAGTAGTACACACACATTCATATATACAAAAATAGCGGTGTTTTTGAAGAAAAAAAAATTTGACCTTGAAATTCAAAGTCATGAACATACATACATGCACACATACATGCATACATACATAATTACACACATACATTCGTACATACTTAAAAAATTGTGGTGGTATTGAAAAAAGGTATATTTTACATTCAGTAACATTTGACTTTGAAATTCAAGAACACATAATCTGACGTGGAGCCGCCCCTAATCGGATTCGCCGTGAAATGTTACATATATGGTTCAATTGTCATGCTTTTGTCCGGCAAATAACGATTCTTTCCCTAAGACACCGTTCTGTTCTGTTTGTGTGTGCGTGTGCATGTGTGTTTGTTTGTGTGTGCGCGCGCACGTGTGTGTGTGCGTTCGTGCGTACGTGCGTGCGTGCGTGTGTGTGGTATTAATTATTGTTGTGAGTCTGCATGGACGCCGATCAAAGACGCTCATACTATTAACAAGATGGCGTCTCCTTGTGAAACGCTGATTTTAATTGTAAAAAAAATTTCAATGGAAAATGCTCCTAGTTGAGTCCATCAACTTAATTGACTATGGAAATGTAGTCCCGTGCGTAACAAAATGCTCATCTAAGTACTGAACCCAGAAGAGTTTCTTCTAAAAGATAGTAAAATGATATCTAGTGTGTGTCTTCAAAACTGTGCCTTTTTTACCGTTGAAAGTGCCTTTATTGGATATTGACCGTCCTCAGTGTAAATGCTATTAAAAAGCCTTGCAACATTCGACGTGTGTTTAGAAAGTAGTATTGCCGTGTGGGGTCTAAGTTGACCTTTAGTAGTGTCACGAACAAGCGTCAACCCGACCACTCGGCTCAATATAGTGTATATTGGTGTTAAAACATTAGGCCCTTATATTTAATTTGTTCGCCGAGTTCGAGATATAAGCGTCGTGTGTTGACAGCTTTAGCGTAAAACACATAATTTCTTGCTTTCTGTAGCCACTTTTTTATGGAAAATGCAATCATGTACAAAGGAAATAACTAAAGGAAAAGGAAAAGCAACGACTTAACAGAGTTAATAGCGCCTGTAAGTCTCACGCCTCGTTTTCGATATGTATATTCATCTGGCGACATCGACTCTATTTACGCCAGCTTAAATAATGGAGATATGTTTTGTTTTTGGTTGTAATCATCGGAGTTTTTCCAAATCACGTTCTTTTTCCGGTTTCCGACAGATGATCACAAGTTGAAGCAGCGGGAAAAACTTTGCCGTTAAGAATATCCGTGGTGATCGTGCTCCTTAATCGAATTGTTATCACGATTTGACAACCCACGTGGCGACTTTGTTAACAATGATACCTACGCATTATTTCGCCCAGTACGACATGTTATTGAACTAATGCATACTTTTTGGTGATTGTGTGCATTTAGGCAACTCTTCAGATATAAATGGTTACCGAACTGTTTTGAAATAATAACTTATAACATTTTAATATTCGCGGTTTTTATGAAAAGCGATAATCCGTTTTATCTCGATTTAACTCCCGTTGTTAATCATGTTATGTATGTAATCCATATGTTACATTTCATATATATTTTAACATGCACTGGTTCTCGTTACATTAAATACTAAATATTATTATATATTTTATTTAGACAAAAAAAGGCTCTTTCTCTGCATTTTTTATTTCCCTGATGTATAATTCATAAAAACTTAAGTGACAACACTATAACACAATTAACAAAGCTACAATAAACCGATAAACTAAACGTCAACAACTGTTTCCTGGCTTCCGCAATGCTAAAATCAGTGGATATGTCACCAGTTGGCTCCACACGCCCGGAATCTCGTCATGTATTGTGACACGTTTAAAGACCCTATACAAACTAATCATTAATATTCAACTACAAACAACTTTTTTTTACGTCAATGGTGTACTCATAATTTTGGCTTAAAGTGGAATTTTCTACTGAATCTTGCTCGTGACCGAGTGGCTTGACAAATAAGAGACCAGCAAGCGACGGCGCGTCATCAATTCTTTCGAAGACCTGGATTAGTTATCAACAAATCATGGAATACGGTTCGGTAGAATCTTACAAAATCGGTTTGCGAAAGATGTGATTTTGCAATATAGGCCTACATTCTGCTCCGGGTACATATATACAAATTACAAATATTACGTTATTTTTCCAGATAGGTATTAACACACCTGATTTTTTGACAATTGAAAAAAATTAAACATTTAAACATAATGAGCGTGTGTCGCTATTAAAAAAAACTAAATAGCGACTCATCCTTGACGCAAATTCTTATTTAACAAACGTGTTCTTGCAGGCATATGCCTCGTGGTGTCCATCGCGCTGTTCCACGGGAAGTGTCACCTACTCCGCAGACGCGACTTCATGGCCGACCTCGACATCCCGTACAAGCGAGCGTTGAGTGCGTCTCGGGTCGATCACTATGGCTGGTCGTTTGTGCTTGCTTGGATCTGCGTCGTTCTCTGTTTCTTGCACAGCTGGGCATGGCTCGGTAACTCGCAGGATATCGACGCCCGTTTCAAGCAAGCCGGCAACAAGAGTATGCACAGTGATGTATATTGCCAATTGAACAACGAAGTCGTGTTGCTGTCTAAGTCGTCGTGAATCGGGTGTGAGAAAATGCGTTGGAGAATAACTGGTTTGAACAAATGTTAAGATAAAAGGGTAACACATATGCGGAGGCCTTTAATCACTGTCGGCGTTCCGGTACGTGGACATTAAGTGCTACACATTCAATAATACAGTGCAGTTCCTCTTGTGGTCGAGTGCCATGTCTCTAAGATCGTGGAAATAGGCGATGGTTGTATAAGAGGCTTATGATATTCATCAGGGGTAGCGCTATGTTAATTAAATATGATATGAAAGAGGCATATGCGCCATTGCAAACATGATTGTAACAAATACTTCTGGCAGTAACTAATAACAGAAGATGGGTTCACTACGTATATCATAGTGGTTCGCGTAAACTGCATAGACCAGTCTAGTGACGTAGCTACCGATGATGTTTTACGAGTTATTTGCTGACGTAAATCTACGATTTACTTTTTTCTGCTGGCGACAGCATTACGCCAGGAGATATGTAGGTATACAGAAAACATGGTGGGTTACAATGATATCCAGGAGATGTGATACACATGAATTGAAAAGACGTAATATTCCAACACATTGACGCTCAGATACATCATTATAAAATATTAAGTATTATATATAGTATTGGGTTATAGTTAATTTGTTTCGACTAAATAAAAGTGTGTGAAATATAATCATGCTGCTGGCCAAATTACCATGAACATAATTACCACCCTGGGTATGTTTATATTTTCCAATCTTGCCTTCGATTTTTGGCGTGTTTAACATTCACTTATTATTATCTCGTAGTCTAGTGATCGACTCTCAAATCATGTTTGCATTTTGTAACACATATTTAAATTGACGATGTTATTACTTAGTCATGCAATTTGAAATTTATAGATAACACGTAGCCTCTTATTTTGAGGGACATTTACGGACAACTCCCGTCACGTCGTCCCTTTAGTCGCGCAATATAAATATTGTGGGTTTTTTTGTGCCTCTGTAGTTAAATGTGTAGAATATTTCATGCACTCAATTATTAAACGTATTTGACTGTTTTAAACCCAATTGCTCACCAACGTACACTGCTCAATTGAAGAATATTTATACGTGAGTCTGATGTTTACCAGGATTGATAAACCTGGAATCCCCGATATCGTTATGCAAATTGCACGCAGGTATGTTAACAGACCTGAGAGAAACTGTCAACTATCGTATGTGTGCATGTTAATGATTACTAGGTGTGCATCATGTATCTGGAACCACCAACACACCTTGGTATACACATTCACTATTCTCATATAAGCAAATGTATAAATTGGTGTACAGACCATTTGAGTATGTAATAAATATTGATTGTCAAGCGGTCAGGAGCAGTAAATATTCTGTGTATGGGGATTTAGGGAACGACATGTGCAACATTTGTGGTGAGACACCTTTAACAATGATCTATAGAGGCTGCCGTCCAAACTTATAACTTTACAAGGAATTAAGTATTTGCCTTAGCACGAGTCCAACACTGTGGCGCAGTGACAAAGTGCTTAGAGTGCCGGACTCTCGACTGGAGGGACCGGGATTCGAATCCCGGCGCCGGTTGGGCGGTGGTTCGGTACTGGTCCGGCTGCCGTGTCGAAACCTGGGCAATTTCGTTCTCCCTACGTCGCCCCCCCCCCCCCCCCCATTCCAACCGCACCGGCCAGCGTAGAAGGGTAGGCCAGCAACACCAACATTCAAAGAATAATGAAGCCAAGGCCGCCAGTACCCAGCAGCATCGAAAGAGTATGTGACCAATGAGGCGGTACGGGTCAACCAGGGCTACGTGCAAGGGGTGCTAAGAATCTCTGGGTCAAGAAAAGCCGCCGAGAGAAGGTAAGTAGACTGAAGATAGCAACATATAACGTAAGAACACTACTAAGAGTTGAACAGATACAAGAACCGGATGAAGAACGTAGGAAAACCAGGTTGGTATAAGATTGTACAGTACAAGTATTTGCACAAACAACATCATACTCAGAAGAAGACACAAACAACTTCTACAACGACGTGGATCACATCTTAGAAAAGCCAACCCACTACACGATAGTGATGGGAGACTTTAATGCGCAAGTAGGGAAACGAACAAACATTTCGGAAAGACAACAGGCAAATTTTGCCTAGGTGTGAGAAACGAAAGAAGCGACACCGTGGTAAAATGGGCAACACAAAGAAAGTACAAAATCATGAATACCATGTTCCAGAAGAAAGCAGGGAGGAGATGGACATGACATGGAAAAGCCCAAATGGAGAAACGAAGAACAAAATTGACTACATCCTGACAAACAGGCCAGATATGGTCACTGACGTAACTGTCATCAACCAAGTCAACATCAGAAGTGACCACAGAATGGTAATGAGCAACATCAAACTGGAGTCAAGGCTGAAAGGAAAAAGTTGATAAACAAGAAACCACCAAGTGTAGATATATACCACACAAATCGGGAGAAAAAAGATCGAATTCCAACTCGAACTGTGAAATCGATTCGAGACACTACAGAAACTAAACGACATCGACATCATGAGCAAAAACTTCACTGAGATGACCCAACTAAGTGCCGCAAGTGCAGCGAAAGCAAACAACAGGCATGTAGCGGCTAGAATACATCGTCACCGACATGAGCACTAATAAAGAAACGACGGGAAATGGTGGATAACGGTGACCGTAAAAAAACAAATAGAGTACGCAGAAATACGCAAGACCATCAAAAAGAAAGCGAAGGAGGACATCAGGAAGCTCAAACAAGAGATCATACGAGAAACGATTATGTATCAAAGAGCCTGAAGAAAACAAGAAGAACTTTGGCACTAGGCCGAGACAGACTGATTACACTTCTAGACAAGCAGTGTAGAGAAATACAAGACCAAGATATGCTCATGGAACGAATAGAGGAATTCTACACTGAGCTATACGAGAGTGAACAGAGTACCATAATTCACACCGACCCGAAAGAGATACCAGAGATAACACCATGGGAGGTGGAAGCAGCGCTAAGAGATATGAAGAATGGGAAGACATCAGGCAAAGACCATGTAAACATTGAAATATTGAAAGCAAGAGAAGATACCATCTCGAAGACACTGGCTAAGCTCTACATTAAATGCTTATCAGAAAGGCGAATACCCACAGCATGGAAGAACACGAAGATGGTGATAATATTCATGAAGGGAAATAAGAAAGACTTAAAGAACTACAGTCCGATATGTATGTTATCAAACATCTACAAATTACTCACAAAGATACTAACGAATAGACTAGAGAAGACACTCGACTAAAACCAACCGCGAGAGCAAGCAGGATTCACAAGCACGTATTCAACAACAGACCACATACATGTCGTAAACCAACTGAAACCATTACATCGTAATGGACCTGCCGGACACGAATTGGGCTCCCTTTACAGGTCAGTTATATGACATCAGTGGCATCGTGCATCTTCCTTAACTTATAGAGTAACAGTTGTTGAACGGTTATCATTCCGGCTGAATCCATCCGAATACATTTTGATTTCAGCATCGTCAGACTTGCAGAATGTTGCAAAAGTGTAGTTAATTTTGTTGATGTTCAAATCCAAGTGCGTGCGTGCGTTTGTGCGTGCGTTTGTGCGTGGTTTGTGCGTGCGTTTATGCGTGCGTGAACGCATGCGTGTATTTGCAAAAGAATGTACACGTATAAACCTTTGTACACAGAGAATGCAGACGCGTTCATACACAAACACACGCATGCACACACTACGCATGCACGCACGCACGCACGCACGCACGCACGCACGCACGCACAAGAGTTAAACACATTGTAACACGGCAATACAAAGAGCGTACGGGGGATATTTTGCATAACAAACTACTGCGAAAGTGTATATTACTTCCCGAGGTCTTATTTTAATTGACAAGGCAACATCCATCAAAGCAATGGGATACCCCAAGTGTCAGGTATCCATGGTTACCATAATTGATGCCACGGGACGCATTACTCCCATAAGCCCCATATTCTTTTAAAAGCGACCTCGATTTCCATTGGAAGCTACTCTTAAACTGGTTTATCGTTTACACTGTCCAACTTCACAGTGTGCTCTAATAGGCGCCTGATTGTTCTGTGCCGTTCTGAAGTATGTCTCAAGAGGCCTAAACACAAGCACCATTCCAGCCACTTGTCCCACAATAGGAATATACATATCCTTGCTGTGGACGAAAGTTAAAAATGAGAGTAATTGCCTATTGATTAATTGTCCTGGTAATTTCATTTGCATTGTGATTAATATTAATTGTTATTATTATCATGTCAGTAGATATCCTCGTAAGTTATTGTCACGTGAGTAGATATCCTCTTAAGTTATTGTCATGTTAGTAGATGTCATCGTAAGTTATTGTTATATGAGTAGATACCCTTGTACGCTAGCATGACATAAGCGTTGGAAACGGGGTTGGCGAACCTCGGGGGCGGCGCAGTTCGTTGTTGTGTGAGCCTCAGTGTGGATGCAGCTGCAGGTTTTGGGGAAACTCAGCTCTCCAATATTCACCACGTTCTAACGCCGATGATTGTCATGTAAATAAACGTCCTCGTCAGTTATTGCCCTGTGGGCAAATGCGCATACACGACGAATACAATAGGGAACAACGTGGCTACAGTGCAGGAATAATTAATCAGATGCTGGGCATAATGAGCAACATTGCTACATTTACTCTGTCTATTGCCTAACAACCAACTGAGTAATGATGTGACACTCCACAAGTTGCCGCGTATTAGATTGAATTTCCACAATTAGGCATGCAATAACGGCGTTAGGATAAAATCAGTTCGTGGGTACATAAGAACGGTTCTCCTATCTTATGTTGGTTCGTCTTTTGCAAGTCACTGCAAAATACTTAGGAAATGCCAATTGTTATTAGGCGTATGTTAAAAGCTTGGTAGGATACAATATTATACAATTTCCTACGCCGAGTATTAGTATCGCGGCGGCAACAATTTTTCAATTGCAACCCCCTCCCTCGTCTGCCGATGTCATGATCCGACAGCGCAACGGCGGTGTCGTACTGAAGCTCCTGCTCAGACCACCGAATATGAATTTGCTTCGGCCGACAGTGGAGGTTTTTCGCGAGCCTCAAGATGTGCAATTGAAGGCATTAAACTAGCCTCTCTGCATGGATCCGCCCCTGGGTGTATGTAGGGCGTACATATTGAAAGATGTCATATGGTATGATTATAAGCAATACATTTTTAAAACAGGCGTCTGGACAAAACCAACAAGTCGATTGTTGATTGTTTCTAACACATCCAGGCGACTACTTTGCAGAAAATAATCTGTGAGAGGTTTATAAAAACTCCTTTGCTTCGCACTTCCGGAGCAAGTGTGAACAACAAGCGTCATTGTGTCGCCATTCTATTGCAATCATGTTAGTTAAATGTACTCTAGTTAGATGTCAACAGGCCGAAAAGACCATAACTATTCTACATTCGATGGCTATCCAACACATAATTCTGGGTGGGGTCGTCTCCACAGTGCAGGAAAGCATAAAAGTGAATGGACCGGGTAGATTACATTATAAATGTTCTGTCATGTTGATTCGTGTACAGAACTTGATCGTGAATAGTGATATTACAGTCAATGGTATAGTTATACCCCCATCCCATTGTCAAGAGCATTTAAAGGTGTTTCCATGGGCTATGACCAATGCAGTCACCCATCACCGCCTTGAGGCTCTAAGCCGGACGCCCAGTATAGTGTTCCAGAACTCCGGGGAAAAAATGTTCATTTCATAAATAAGTAGTCCACATCTCCGGCCACCTAAGGTAACACGTTCTTCATGAGATATCTGCCAGTTTTTGTAACATGAGAAAAATGCACATGAGCAGATCGAGTACTTTGCGTTGGCCAAAAATGAGTGGTAGAGGAAATACAATAGTCCATATCTGGAGAATGAACAGTTGTACGCATAGGCGGATCCAGAGGGGCCTGGAGGGCACGTATCCCCGTATACCTTAGGAATTATGCGTACCCGCTTTTATAACGGGCCCACGCAACCGTGCCCCCTAGACCGTTTGAAGTGTGCTCCCATTAATGTTCTAATAATAATAAGCTGAAGTTACGGTGGCGCGGCGGCTAAAATGTTGTCAATAGCACCGCGGCGGGAATTGGAAATAATCTTCTCGCTCCACTGCTCGCTTGCTTGCCGTCTCTGTTCTGACACTGTCGACAGCTCACCTTGCGCGGAACACGGTAGCCTAGCCTGGACTCCAATGTACGTAACCGGGTTTCCGAATCCTCCACTTGAGGCGCGAAGCAAATACCAGTGACGCCATGTGGTATCATGTCAATGGCAGGTTGTGTGGTCATTGTGGTGGACGGTACCAGTCTGCCGAGTTTGTGTCGAGGATGCAGACGGTTTTGCGTGCAGACCGGAGCTGTGTATAAGGTATAGCAAGTGTACAAGATGCAGGGGGTGAATGCAGTAATGTATGCAAAGAATATTTTTTTAATGCGAACACGATATAACCGTGTTGATTCATGGCATGACATTTAAGTACCTCGTCCTCAGTTCTGGGTTAGCGTCATGCAGCCTCAGGCTCAGCCTCAGTCACAGCCTCAGGTTCAGCGTCAGCTGGAGAGTGGAGTCAAGTCGGAACCGACAAAGTCAAAACTGAAGATGATTAGAGTATGTCTCTGCCTGATGCGACAAGAGTTAGGTATGTAAATAATAATTAAAAAGCAATGTCACCGAATTTTGCATTTAGGTATATCGTGCAAAGCCTAAGTCCAGACTATGAGTTGCTTGAAGAAACGAAGCCTGGCTTGATTGAAGAAAACGCCAATGTTTGGGTGGCGCCGTCTTGCGATTGATTCTAAACATTTTTCTTGGACAAATGCGACACCTGTTAGGTCAATTGGAAACTAGGTTTTAGCATTAAATTACCAATACTTGTGAATATTCTACATTTTAGCGTGGTCAATGAATAGCAGACTATTGGTGTAGCATATAATTAAATACTACAACACTGCTGATTACAAACAACATGTATGTATTTGATAAAGCAATATGTTTCACACGAAGCATCATGTCGGTAGGCAAATTAACTCGCCTAAAACGCATGCTCAGTTTACGGTTGCCTAGCGACCAGTAACTGAGTCGCAGACGTTAATCGGCAGAAGTTTGGTCACAACTTAAAGTAGCATCACGTAAGTTATTCACTGTCACAAGTAAACGTGGTAACGTTTACATATCAGATCGGTACAATTTTACCAATGCATTTAAAAATACTGTACTACTAGAATGACGTTTTGATTACCTTTACATCCAACATAGGAGCAGGAGCCAGTGCTTTCATTCAATCCAACCACTGTTGCCGTTGGATTGAATGGAAGCTCGATAGTTGGCCAAGGCCAGCGTACACATTTGCAACGGCGCGACCGTTGCCTGCAGTAACAACAGAGCACCATAGAAAGCAATAGTTACCCATTTCGGCACTTGTGTAGAATCCGAACCCACAGCGATTTCGTTGATACGATTTATAATATTATAATAAAAACGTGAATGAGATGACATCATATTTGACAGACAGTGAGTGAGTTAGCGACAGTTACTGATTTATCAGCGTCCAGGCAAATGTATTTTGGTAAACATTGAATGGTTGACTTACTTGCTTGCCATGTTGTACGTTATCTTTAGAAATATTATTTTGTATTGTACATAAGAGTTTAACTGTACCAGACTAAATTGACTTAGAGTTTAACTGTACCAGACTAAATTGACTTAAAGTTCAGGCTTCAAGGCAAGCTGTTTAGGAAACTGTCATCTGTATTTATGTAGTGATGACTAAAAAATTGGGCATTTTAGTTGGTACTTTTTATAATTTTTTGTAAAAGAAGCTGTTTTAGCAAATACTTGGAAACAATTAACGCTGCTTTTGAATTTCGGTATCCGCTACAAAATCAAAATACAATCTACAATGTAATTCATATTTACTGGTGATATTATTTTTGTTTTTAGCAGTTTATTAAATAGTTGCATCATGACAATGTGGACAGAATCTTGAATAAATGGAGTTAAAAGTTCAAACTAATGAAACATCTTTTATGATCATCTTGATGATGCGAGTTTGAAAAAAATTGTGCATTGTCACATTTTAGATAAGAATCAACGCTCACTGCCGTCGCCATGGCAGCAGCAACTGTGATGCGTCTTGAAGACGAGATTCGCACTACGTCATTGACAAAGCGGATACGTCCAGAACAGTTTTTCCTGGATTTTGATCCGCTGCGCTCTGGATATGTAACAGGTGAAATGACACTTCAATTAATGCTTCAGTCAATCCTCATCGTCTTGCCACAAAAAAATCTTGCTGCTATTTCGATGCTTGGGCAATGTTATTTACTCTACATTGCCTCAATTCACTCGGCTATATAAATAATTTCCCAAATAAATAGTCTTCAGGCAGCATTGCACCTTAGCTGAATGCTTCCTAGAAAGTCAAGTTGCTACAGGAATGAGTGTAAGTGTTAAGTATTTTATGTAGTCAAATGGACTGGATACCACACTGCACAGAGATAAATGATAAACTATTGAATAATGTGATATCCAGTCCTCAGGACTGCTGAAACACTTCATCCCCTGATAGGCATCTTTATTTGAAAATGATCTCAACTTCTCCGGGAAGCATTCAGCCACACTGCAGTTACTGTACAAAGGGTATTCGTTCACATATATCCACCTCCTGCAAACATCCGGCCGCTCACTTCACCAACCATCCAAGTTCATCTTTTAGCTTTGACACCGTGTTGAGGTCATCTTCTGGATACTTATGGAACTTGTGTCTCTGGATTCTTTAGTGTATATGCTATGTGTTAGGGGTGTTTGTCATATGGCTTTGTATTGTGAATGAGCGCTGTTTGAAAATATCAGCTGACAGAGTTTATAGATACACATCATATTCTATACAAACACAGCCAGACATAGCATATCACATTTCGCACGTTTTATTTTTAAGTTGATTAGTAAATTTAGAACTGTCTTGTGTGGGATTCAGTTATCTTTAAAATAAGCACAGCTTAAGAAATGAGGTACAAAAAAGTTAAATACAAAAAACTAGATGCACCTGTATCTTTATGATTTTGCTTGCTGCAGGGACGTGTTTCAGGAAATGGTGTGGAGATGATCTTAAGGCGAGGATACACTGGCACTTTCCGCCTGACTTGACCAGATTTACCCCGACTGCAGTGTACACACTACACTGACAGACACCGGCTGAGTCATACTTGAAACCATGTGATGTCACAATCACGTAAACTTGACAACTTTCTAATACAATTGGGCTAGTCAGAGTCAGTCTGACATATTCAAAAGTTTTCAAGTTTTCACAACTGCTTCAAGTAAGACTCAGTCAGTCAGTCAGTTAGTGGATTCACTTCAGTCCAGGTAAGTCTGGTCTGGTCTTGTTGGGTGAAAAGTATCAATATATCCTGGACTTAAAGGGTTCCTGTCCAATATTGTATTATTTTTAAGATCTTTACCATTACTTACCAGGCACTTTTGTGTATGCAACCAGCATATTTATATTCATTACTTACTCCAGTAAAAAGCTATTCAGCTTCGATCATCTAGTTCTGGTTTACTTTTTGTTCCAAGAGTCAATGCTAATATTGTTGGAACTGAGGCATTTTCGGTCGCTGCACCAACTCTCTGGCATAGGTGGAGGATCTCCCTCTAGGTGTTAGATCAGTTGAAAATATTATACAATTTCATCGTCATTTAAAAACTTACCTTTGTAATCTTGCATATCCACCTTAGCGCCTTGGCATATCAATCCATCCGTTGAAGACTTTAATATGGCTTATTGATTCTTAGATTGACTAACCCTTTTGTATTGATGCTCCTTTGACCTTGGTCTCCGAGGATTTAGGTGCAAAGGAAGTTATCTGATTATTATTATATCCACCCCATAGAGTCCCAGTTCTTCCGCATCTTGTGGGAAAACATGGGAGTGAAGCTAGGTGAGGAACAGGAGAAGATGGTTGCCGACAAGTACCGGTTCAAGCGCGATGGAAACGTCAACTACCGCACCTTCTGCAAGGTCATCAGTCAGCCGTTCAACGCCGATGACATGACGAGACCCCCAGATGTGCAGAAAGTCGACGCCAAAGAGTTGTAAGTTAACCTTGTCTTTTCCGATCTCTTGTATGTTGCTAACTAGAAAGAATTAAAAGAATTTTGGAAAATATTGTAATCTCTGCCATAGATTACTTGCAAAGTTATTAGTACTTGGTGCAGTTGACGGTTATTTGATTAAATACGTAATGCATACATTCATATTTCTGGTCCATCACGGGACCTAATGCCTAGCAACAAGATCCATCAAGCCATCAAAATGGATGCCGAACACATTGAGCAAAATTGCCACCCTTTGAAGCTGCAAATCCGTACTGCTCTGAAACCTTCATATCAGTACTATCAGATCTTGTTAAATATTTCCTCATGTCCATACATCTTCCTTTGTGGAAATTTCTCTTGTACACTGTACTGCTTTTTACTATTCCTTTCTGATTTTACTTTGATGGTAAAATGTATCTGGTTGTGATCACTACTCCCCAGTAGCTCACATATCTTGACATTGTCAACTAATTCATTCTGTGAAGACAAAACTATGTATATATATATATATATATATATAAATAACACATTCTCACCCCTGGTTGGTTCTAGCACATGTTGAGAAAAGAAACTGTCTTGTACTAAAACTAAAAACTTGTGGTCCTCACTCCCCATACTCTGTAGAGATTTCCATTGTATATGCCCGTGGATAAAATCCCCCATAATATTACAGTCCCATTTGCTCACTTCCCTTATAGCGTTTTGTACTTTTTCATTCGCTTCTATGCTTATGTTTGGACTTCGATAAACTAACCCAACCGTTAACGTTGAGTTTCCTGTAACTATGTTACACCAAACAGCTTCTTTGCAATCTGATTCTCTTTCTTTTTTTTCCTAAGTCTGTATAGACTTTTTAATATATAAAATATCTCCACCTCCCTTTCTTCCTATTCTATTTTTCCTAAACACTACATAGCCTGTTAGCTAGTCCCAATTTGGCATCTGATATATATCGGTGGTGGCCCATGATTCGGTTATACCTATGATGTGAGGGTCAATATCTTCTACCACAATGTTTAGTTCATTTCTTTTGTTTACTATTCTCCTTGCATTTGGGCATTTTGTCATGTATTTTGTTGAAATTTTGGCCCCAGCTTCTTTTCTTTATGACAGACACCTAAGGCAACATTTGTCAACAGAGAACTGCATGTCTTAGTAAAGTTATTGTTCTCCTCTTCTTTCCCTATATGTCCAGGGTGAGACTGGCCTCAATATTGGTTCTAAATTTCTGTTTTCTCTTTGCCCCACTCTTCTTGCACCCCTTTCTCCACCAACTGTCTCACGGCACTCCCCTCTATCTTTCTCCCCCATTTTCCACTCCTCTTTTTACACAATCCTCCCAACACATTATAAGCAATTCACATTAGTATATTACTTGTGTAAACATTGGTGGTGAGGTATTTGAAGGAGGTCACAAATGTAATTTTGATTGTGACTTAGGCAAAAAGCGACATACTGGATCCATAAATTTTCACGAAGTGTGCCGTCTGTCTGTGTAGCCTGGGTACGAGCCGGTCGCTGCAGCCACTGAATGAGGGACAGGAGAGGAAGGTGGAGTTGCTCCTACAGAGACTTAATGAGTACTATGTCTATCATGGCATCAGCCTACGCACCTCATGTGAGGACTTTGACTGGCATCACCGCGGCGTCATCCAAGAAAGTCAGGTCAGTCAAATATATGATCTTCTTCCCTTTGCTCCCTTGTGTGGTGGGGTCCACGTCACTCTGTTGCTCCTTTTGTTTTCCTTGTTACTTCCGTCCATCTCTGTCTGTTGTCCGCAATGACCTTCCATTCTTGGCTGTTCACACCTCTTCACAAGGTTTCTTTTTTCATGTTGTCGTTCCATCTCAGCTATGAACTGGGCATGTCTTAATTTTGTGTTTTTTTCCAGCATCAAATATCACCAAATTAATTCCCAAAGACTTTCTTTAAGGTACATATTTTCTCATGATGGTATACATTATCTTTACGCCATAATGAAAAATTACTACATGTTTCCAATAGATATGATAAATACTTAAGAATAATTACAGAGTGTTTACATAACATAGGTAGAGTTCTTGTCCATGTTTGCAGCCACACAAACGTGTTCAATACTCTTTGTGAATACAGTCAAAAATGGCCCAAATCCATGTTTTGGCTTATGCTTCACACCTGTGAAACTGTCATCCCATTACTAGTGTCAACCTTCATAGGTGCACACCTGTGAAACTGTCACCATGTCACCAGTGTCAACACTCAGAGATGCACACCTCTAAAACTGTCACCCCATTCATAGTGTCAACCCTCACGGGTGTACACCTGTGATACCGATATCACCTCTGAGGATACCGATGCGTGAAGCTGCTGATAATAAGCTGGTAATAATAAACAAACATAGTTTGACAGGATTAAACAAAGAGTAAACTAAAAAAATAAGCAGTTTAATAAATTGCTTACTTGATTCTTAGTAATCACAGCATGTTAAATTATAAGGTAGAAATACGAGTAAAGTCACTAAAAATATTCTTTTTAAAATAATGAATTTTTTAGCACAAAACCGCGTGAAAGACATTGATTTCATAAATCGCATATTTGACAGATGCAGAATCACCATTGTATCACACAAATAATAATGCAATCTATGAATGTTCCATGTTACAGTTTTACCGCAGCTTCCCGAAGCCACCAGGTGTCACTGATGAGGATGTCTTTCTGCTGGTGCTGAAGTACCGAGACCCGGACAAACCTGGACTCGTCAACTACCTCAACATTCACCATGACCTTCTCGCAATCAGCCAACGAGACAGTGACATCTCTAAGTCAGCCTTCCCCACGATCAAGAATGTCACTGAATACTTGCCTACTCAGGTGAACTTGCTAATTAATGTTAAATACAGATATCTGTATATTAACACATGATCAGGAACATCATTGAATATCTGTCTACTTAGGTGAGCTTGCTAATTAATGTTAAATGTAAATATCTATATATTACTATGTTTGGATCTTTGCATTTGCATCTTCTCTTACGCTGCAAGATCCAATCATCTCTTTCTATATTTATTTGCTTCCATGGATCATTTGTAGCTGATCTGTTAACTGGCATTACTTATATATTATATTTAGGGCTATTTACTTATAGGGGAAATGTTTAGTCTTTCTTCATAGAGGGTGCCATGGTTTGTTGTCTTATGGCTGGGTGTAAGTTGTTTAAATGTTAGTCCAAAATAAGCAGCGCCCACATCCCACATTAGAAGCACTCTTGAAATGTGGGTCGCATTGGCGTGGGAACTAAATTAATATTGGTGGAGCTGACAACTGGAGCTTCAGCACGACTCTGCTCTCTTGAATATTTTTTGCGGTGACATTTAACATTTTTTAAGCTCACCAGAAACTTTGGAGCACCCCCTTGATGTTCTCTAAAAAATGACCTTAAGGCTCTCAGAAAACCTCGATTTACATCCCCTTGAGGCTCACCACACATTCAGGTTCAGATTTACTGGGGGGGGGGCAGAACCATATGTCTGCTCCACCCCAGCAAAATTCCGGCCCTGTTCCCATGCTTATGGTGGGTCGTTGTTTCGATGTTGCAGCCGGATGTAGACCTGACCCTGCAGCAGATCTTTGACAAGATCCGTGTTGCGATCTACAAGAACCGCGTGCGGAGCATCGAGTACTTCAAGGACTATGACCGTCTGCGCAGCGGGATCATCACAGAGCATCAGTTCAATAGTGCCATCGTTCTCGCCATTGGCAAGGAGGCACAGTTGTCCCCGCCTGAGGTGCAGAAGATCATCGAGTACTATCGCACGTCAGATGGCCGCGTACATTACAAAGAGTTCTGTGATATGCTGGAGCATGGTAATGATGTGTGGAGTTTTTTTGATTTTGCAGATTCTTTTTCAAAGATATCGCATGTGTTGAACCAGTTTTATGATGGATTAACTCACCTGTAATTTCTGTTTTGAAACATTTTCTTTCATGAATTCTGAATCTCCAGTTGTTTCTGAAAATGAATAAAAATTACACAAATTGTAATGTATTGTTATGTAGATGTGAATAGGCATGGTTATGTCATTTAGTGATATTATACTGCCAAGAGAGAGAGAGAGAGAGAGGAGGGAGGGTGGGTGAGGAGAAGAGGGAAAGAAAGAGACATATGGTGATGAGGGAGTGACAACTCCAATAGAGAAAACGCGGTCGAAATAAGATATTTCGTTTTAGCATGCATGGGTTCCGAAGTAGTTAAACTTGTTCAATATTTTAAGTTATCCATTTACTAAAAAGAGAAATTTAATGTTCTGTTTTATGATATATTTGCTAATTGTAAATGTACACAGAAAGATGAATTTGTTTGAAATACCTGGTACTATGACATTTGAACTAAGAGTGCTTCACTGTCGATATGTGGTATTTCACCTCTGTACCTGTAATGACTGCATGATAACATGCTTGTTTGCAGCATTCAATGTTCCTGAGTTGGAAAAAAAGCCAACTCTCGAGGTTCTCCGCCCACCAGATGGCGCACTTGGTCGGGTTAGTACAAGTTTACAAATTATTTATTCTACTAAATTGGTCACTTAACCTATGGAATTAAGCACTATAAAATATATTTAACACTACATGTGTGTGATAAGATGTATTGTAATTGATTATCCATGTTCTGTTGCTGTAATACTTTTTATAACATATGCTGAATGTAGATCACAGCCTTGTTTATTTAACCTTTTACTCTGTTGTGTCTCAAATTTTGATATCAGGGACATAGAGTATGTACCAGTTCAGTGAAAATTAACTTGAACAATGGTCTCACCCCTAGATGTGTTTCTCTATCCAATATCAAATAAAATTGAAAGCAGTTCAGTTAGAAGTTGGTTAACGAATGTTCACTAAAATAAAAGATATGACATTTTTGATGAAAATGCTGCAAAATGAAATGTTTTGTGCTGGAACAGAATCTTCCCACGGTCACGGATGAGGATGAACGGCGTGTGGTCGAGGTTGTGAATCGTCTCTCGGAGGAAGTTCGCAAACGGCGCATTCTTGTCTATCCTTACTTCAAAGACTTCGACCGGGTATGTATAGTGTATATATTCATATAATTTGTTCACATCAACTGCATTATAGATATGATTCTTTTTATTATAAATCACCAATATCTATATAAAATCATAAATGGTTTCATTAGAGTGAGTTGTATCTTGAAATATGAACATGGTATGTTTATTTTGTGGGTTTTTTCAGTGTCAGATTTAACACACAAAATTCTCAAAGATTTTCTTTCAGATATATAAAATTATTTTTTCATGATGGTATCAATTATCTTTACAATGTAGTGATAACTTACTACATTTTTCTAGTAGATTATGATAGATACTTAAGAAACTGTTTACGTAATATAGGTAAAGTTCTTGTCCATGTTTGCAGCTACACAAACATGTTTGATGCTCTTTGTGAATACAATAAAAACGTCTGCTCAAAAGGAACAAATTTGAAATCCATGTTTTGGCGTATGCATTTATGTAAGGATATGGAATAGTTTAACAAAGTCGGAACATGTTCCTTGTAGCAAAACTTTATACAGTGTAGACAAATGCATTTATGATGCATATAGTCTACTTGTACTGTAAGAGCAGTATGCCATACATGCCAGTGTTACATTATGAAATGTCTTCCTCCAGGCCCAAAGCTACAGTCGTGTGATCACACCGATGCAGTTTCGTCGAATCCTGCATTTCCTCACGTTGAATGTCAACGAGGAAGACTTCAAGCTGCTGTGTCGCAAGTTCACCGACCTTACTTCTGGTGACATCAATTACCCAGCCTTTGTCCAGACCATTGATCAAGGTACTCCCCCATGTAATCCACGCAACATTTACGTAAAGGGTTGGCTCGTGAGTTTGCATTGTAAACAAACCAGTGCTGGTTCGAATCCCCACCCACAAATGCATGGTGTGGAACTCAAGATTTTGAGCAATGCAAAATGGCTTCCAAAACCACAGCCAATAGGCGCTGGAATCAACTGCCAAGATGCATTAATATCTGTTCTACTCAACATTTGGCACCATTGTTACAATTTATTTCCACTGCGTCGGTGACCAAACTACCACCCATCCATATGTTATACTAACATTTCTTAGGACTGAGAACTTACACGACCGTCACTGGTAGTGGTAATGTTTATATTTTATATAATCTTTATACGTAATTTTATCTATGAAATTGCAAGTATGTTTTGTGGTGTTTGGTAGCATAGTGTCTAGAGTATCAGAATCTAAATTGAAAGATTCCAGGTTTGAATCCTCTTGCAGCCGTTTCAAACTTTTTTCGTTCACTCTACAGTACTCCATATCATTCACCTGTATCAGTGAGTACATGGCTGTAGACAGATATTTCTGAACAAGGCTTTGCATACTAATTGCAGCATGGCTGAATGCTTCACAGTGAAGCCTACTTGGTGTTTGTATAAGCAGGTCTGTCAAGCAGTGAAGTGTGAAATGCTCTGAGCAGTTCTAAGGATTGGATACCGCTGTATAAGAACGTACCTTTTAGTTATTTTAACATCTGTCCCCCTTGGCAGACTTTGTGAACTACACCCAAGGACCAATGAAGGAGACGGAATATAAGAGCTTTCCCAAGTTTGAGGACAAGATTGTTGACATCCGTGAGGTGAACATGGACGACTTGATGGCAAGGATCCGCCACCATGCTCTCACAAAGAGGCTGCGGGTACGTGCCACATGATGTCTCATGTCTAATGAGATGACGTGTAGCAAACGAACAAAAACAGCATAAAACCACATTCAGACCAGCCACAATTATGCTGTTGAAAGTCATGTTTTACTTGAAATTCTGCCTAAAGCCATATAATTCAGTGTATGTTTTTCATTGGTTAACTGGCTTGTTGCATTCCTATATTCCAATAGAGTCGCTATCTGTCAGAGTATGAGATATACCTGCATCAAATAGAATCTGCTAGATGTTGTTAGGATTCTGCTTAGCATCAGTAGCATTTGTTGTCCAACCACTAGGAGTTTGTTTTTCGATTTCACACTTGTGTGCTGAATGCAAGAAAATGTACTTGACACAATTTAAAAATAAAAATTACTTTTCGGAACCATTGCAATTTTGTAGTGATACAGATGTAACGTATGACACTACAATATGTAATAGTACTAACTCATTACACTGGCAATGTGTAAGTTTTGAAGTACAAGTTCTGATCCATCCAACCACACAACAGGTCCTTAGCCAGAAATAATTATTGAATTAATCAAGTGTGAATTTTTGCGTGTGAACAGCTTGTGTGGAAGCCATTGACAGCAATCACAGCCATTATTGGCCTGTTTAGTTTTTCAATGACAAACCAGTGACATTTGAACCATTTATTTAATTAACACTGATCCATTTGATTTGCTTCATTACCAGTTGTGCCAATGATAGTAATTAGTGTGGGCCCCTAGACTTGGAACTATTAGTTAATCTAGTGGCCAGCTGGCCTCCTCTAAATTCCACAAGTCTTATCAGTTGTAATTACCTGTCTTGGCCAGTCATCTGCCAATCTTGAAGACTGGCAGACAGGTGACTGGCTACGCACATGCCTTCCAGTCAGTAAGACACCTCTTCCTCATAGGTGAACGAGTTCTTCCAGGACTTTGACCAGTTGCGGTCTGGCTCCATCACCAAGACCCAGTTCCGCCGTTGTCTCAGTGACTTTGGCCTGAGCACGCTCGGTGAACATGATCTGACCGATGTCCAGTTTGAAGCTCTCGCCAACTTCTACAAAGATCCGAAACTACCTGACAAGATCATGTGGCACAAATTCATGTGGGACATTGAAACTGGTGAGTCGATAACACTTTTAAACTCAAATCTGTGTGTGTTTAAAGGTCAATGGAACATTTTTAGGTGATCTTTCTTATGATAGTAAAACTAGTGGAGATAATTTTGCTCAATATCTGCACCTGTTTTTACCTTAAAAGTGGACTTTAAAGTGTACACAGTTCAAAATGGTCAGTCTGCGAGTTTCCGTAGGTTTTTGTTCTTTAGGCCCAAGTCCAGCCAGTTTCTGCTAGCTCTTGCAGTTATGTATAGTTCATAAACTGCTGCATGTCTTCTATGCTTATACAGAGTTATGGAAATCTACATCAAATATCCCTGTACAAGCGCATGGGCCGCGGCACTGTTTTTTATTTGTAAACAATTTCTTTGATCAATTTCACTATGTTAGCACATCGGAGTGCTTTTTATGAAAAAAAGTTGAAGGAGGATCAAGGTAAATCAAAGTAAGACGTGTGTGGTGTGATTGCAGTGAAGTAGCTCGCAGCTGTTCAATGTACTGAATCAGTTGTTTAGTTGTTATTAACATCATTCTGCTTTAGAATGATTGTGTACATATTGAGTGAGTGGTGTGCTTGCAGTGTTCACACAGCCCGGGCTAGAGAAGGACCCCACCCACCAGGTACCACCATCAGAGATATACCTCGTGCCCAAGCCAGGTACTATGCAGTGGGAGTTTGCGTCCGACGAACACCACAAGTTGTACAATGACACAATGACCAAGTGGAGTGAGAGAGTGAAGCAACGACGGGTCCTTGTCAAGCCTGTCTTCCAGGACTTTGACAAGTAAGGGTTCTTCTCATAATTAAGACTTTGACAAGTAAGGGGTGTTTTCTAAATAAGACTCTGTTAAGTAAGGGGTGTTCTCTTATAATTACGATTTTAACAAGTAAGAGATCATCTCATTGTAATAAAATAATTAATTTCCACACACATTCATTATTTCACTGTGGCTTAGATTTTTAGTGATGGGTTCTATAATCCCAGCCAATAACTGCCAGATTCAGTTGATATGACATGGTTGTGAAGACCTTACCGACCATGCTGCGTGGTTCTGATATTCACAATCGCATCAGTGTGCAATAATACCTGTTCCACTTGACAGGTGGCTCCACTAGCAACACATTTTCCATGCACCTCATTCATAATATTATACGTTTTTGGAATTTACGACCTTATGTGACCAGCCTTAGTTCCAGCCATCTGAATAGGAGTTGTATGAAATGTGTGTTTTACCAATTTTATTACTGACATTTCAATGGGGGTCATTCACAATTATATATTCATACAGAGGGAACTGAAGGAGGAGGTGGTCAAAGCCTGTGAACTATAATAATTAACAATATGTGTTTGTTATTATATAATATATAATGATGGTGGTTATTATATGTCCTTCACATACACCATGTCATAACATTGTTACATACCTACGCAACTTTGACACATTCTTGTCTGTACTTCGTTCTAAGATTACTGAACATTCTTCAGGATAGTTCTTTTTCACATTGAAACCTTAATTTTTTTCATATCCAAAGTGTAATTTTACCTGGTAGAGGCTTTCATCTAATGTCTCACACTGACTTCTTCAGTACTGATGACGCTGAAAGATGTCATCGTAAACGTGAGGCAGTTCGTAATTGCCCCCGAAATAATTGTTCCCATTGTTGTCATTTTATATTCGCTGGTTCTTTAATCTGAATATCGTAAATTAATATGCAGGACAGACTTGGCCTGAACCATCAATAATTGTCATGCATTACAACTGCACATGTATATTACTTGTGTCATTTTGTTAACATTTCGACCATCAGCTTTTGTGTAGGACCACCAACTTTTGAAAGTTGAAGGTCCGACTGACAGATTGATTGATTGACAATTTTATTTCCGCTCGGTGACATACTTAGTTTTCATTATTTTCGATGGCCGAGCCATTCATACACCATTTACATCAATCATACAACACGTGTTGATATATGTACAAAGGATACAAGTTAAAAGAGATTACAATAAATAAATAATAACAATAATAAATAGAATGCGTAAAATAAAAATGATAAAGTATTCATAACATACATGAAACAGATAAAAACAAAGTACATATAAAATTGTGGTGGAGCACTCAGATATTTGCATATGGTCTTTTTGAAGGTTGAAACAGAATGGCTGTTTTGAATTTCAATTGGTAGTTTATTCCATAATTTCAAACCAGACACCTTGAAACTGCATTGATAGTAGGCAGTTCTGGCTTAGGATGGTTTCAACTGAGTGGCATTTCTGGTATTGTAGGAATGAATATTTGATGTAAACATATCACACAAATATTGTGGTGCTAGACCATTTACTCACTTGTACATAACAACAGATTAATTAAAATCCCTTCTTTGCTGTAGTGATATCCAGCCTAGTGTTTTACATAGTGTTTCTATTTTGTTTAGGACTAGACCCAGATACAGACCCAGTCTGTAGTTTCTGTAATCTAGTTTTCGCTGACCAACAACTTTTCAGCTAAGGTGTAGAACACTGTCGACAACTGTTAACAACCACTAAGAATTCACAATTTTTTCAAATGTTCTTCATCACAGGCACAACAATGGCCACATCACCCGCCAACACTTCCGCCAGTGCCTGCGCATCCTAGAGATGTCTGCCACTGAGACTGAGATGCAAGCCGTCGAGGCTCGCTTCTGTGACGACGTCGGCTTCCATTACTCCCGCTTTCTTGAAGAACTCGACCCCAATCCCAAGGCGGAGATGATGTACGTGAAGCGCATCCAGAACCTCCGCGTTGTCAATGACGACAAGAAGGCAAAGGAAGATCACCCCGTCGGCGACCTTGAGAGTGTCCTCAAGAAGATCAAGACAATGGTATGTCTGAGTGCATCGTCTTGAACCTGTTCTCCAGATTTGTGTAGTAGTTGTTATGGTAAGAGATGTTGAATATGTACCAATTTATTGAATTGAAATATTTGTACAGTGGCATAGTGGTTAGTGCTTCGGACTCTCAATTCAGGTTTGAATCCTCTTGCAACCGTTTTGAACCTTAATTGGCCAAGTTCTTTCAGTTTACGTTCCAGCACAGTTGTATGAACGAGTACAAGGCTATAGACATTTGATATTTGTGTACATATAGTATTTCCACTGTAATCACAGCAAGGCTGAATCTATCCAGAGAGTCGAGATAGTGTTCAAATTAACAGGTCTGTCGGGGGTGAAGTTTAAAGCAATTTGAGCCGTCTAAGGACTTGAATCTGTGCTATTTAAGAACATTTAAAAAAAAATTTGCAGCTTAATCTATTTTTCAATCTGTTACTAATTATAGAATTCCACAAAATATATTTCTGCCCCTACAAAACATTCCATGTTTGCGAAAATCTCACCTGTATTTCTACTTTTTTATCTGCCAACATATTTTCTTCATCACAAATCTAAAACTACATCAAAGTTACTGAAAATGTGGTGACACTGTCTGTTTGTTTGTAGGTGGTACGTGAACGAATTCGCATCCTTGAATGGATGAAGGATTACGACAAGTTGCGCTCCGGCCGAATGCCGAAATCAAACTTCCGTCGTGCACTTGATCTGTGCAGACTAGGGCTCTATGAGTCAGAGATCGCTCTACTTGAAGACCAGTATGTATTAGTGATATTGATAACATAATCTGCATTTAAAGGCAGCTGTGATGTTGTTGCAAGATTATTGTTGTCATGTACAGCAGTGAACTCTCGTTATAAATAGAACTGTTTCATATATCTGA
Organism: Escarpia spicata; assembly: GCA_963995525.1. NCBI lineage: Eukaryota > Metazoa > Annelida > Polychaeta > Sabellida > Siboglinidae > Escarpia > Escarpia spicata. The sequence goes on from OZ023210.1 coordinate 10,075,170, forward strand.
TATTTTTTATAGCCGTACGTATATAACACAGTGAAGGCCAGAATGAGGGTTTCAAAGTTGTTCCTTTAAAGTTGATCTCCCTTACATCAAGAGTCCCTATAACTAGAGTCCAGTGAGCCTATTGAATCTGATTTATTAATGATATATGTACTTTGTATTATATGTCAGTTGTGAGAACTGTTAACTCCTTTCTTTGGATGAAACCCTTGAAGTCCCTGAAGTTGTGGCAGATCTGTTGAAATCTTGCTACAAGTTCCACAATCAATTAATCTGTTCATCATGTCATCACAAGGACATGTGAACAGTGTTAGACAATACTCTTTATTCATATGTATGACTTATTTTGTGATTTAATTTTTTGTCATGTTTTGAACACACCCATCCAACTGTTTCATTTTCCTTCACCATAGTCACATTTTTAACACACCCACTAACTATAAATTTTTTTCATTGCGGTCACATTTTAAACACGCCTGTCCAACTGTTTCATTTTTCTTCACCGATGTCACGTTTTCAAAAACTCGTCCAACTGTTTTGTTTTCGTTAACCGAAGTCACGTTTTAAGCAAACCCGACTATTTCATTTTCCTTCACCGGAGTCACTTTTTGAATACACCCATCCAACTGTTCCAGTTACACGGTGCCAGGCTATGCAGACAGTGTCGACTACATGAGCTTCACGACTGACATAGAATCAGTATTCACTGTGAAGGAGATGGAGAAGGCTCCACTGCTGGAGGTGGAGCCCTTCAGGCCCCCCGAGGACTGGTCGGAGAACCAGCTCCTCAAGGACCACGAGGGATACGCCAAGAATGCTCTCAAAAAGATGGCAGAGCGGGTAATTGCACCTTTTGTTTCCGCTTGTTTTTGTGACTTTCTTATGCAAAATGACACTCATCATAATTTCTAAGATTAACTGGTTACCATGGTTATGGACACGCAAGGTGATTATCATCTAATGATAGACCTTCTTTTCACATAGACATTATACATTGTGAATTTAGTCAGGATAAAATGAGTAATATATATATATTATATCGTGTAATTTTGTTAACACTTCGACCATCAGCTTTTGTGTGGGACCACCAACTTTTGAAAGTTGAAGGTCCGACTGACTGATTGATTGATTGACAATTTTATTTCCGCTTGGTGACATACTTAGTTTTCACTATTTTCGATGGCCGAGCCATTCATACACCATTTACATCAATCATACAACACGTGTTGATATATGTACAAAGGATACAAGTTAAAAGAGATTACAATAAATAAATAAATAATAACAATGTTGTCATGTACAGCAGTGTGTGTTGTGTTTGATTTATCATGAAATCATTATCTGCTGCATTCAGTGCCATAATTGGCGACAGCAGACATTAAATTAATGGTCAGCGAGAATACTGTAATGATAATAGCTGCCACCCTTAGTTTGTGGCTCCATCAGTGGGTGTATGTTATGAAGTATCTACGACATATCGTAGATTTAGATTATAGTATAATAAAACTATTTGGAGAAGTATTTTGAAGAAGGTTCGGTGATATCTGTAAACTCTGAATTTTGGAAAAAAGGTCAAGAAATGATACACTGAAGGAATGAAACTTTGATAAAGGAAGCTAAGTCTGATAAAAGCACCTGGAGAAAAAGACACACCTTGTCTTGGATCTCAGATGTGAGGGAGAGACCTTCGTTGATAGCAACACTTACTGCAATACTGATCCAATAAAATCTCCCTGAAGATGCACAGACACATGCCAATGTCGAGGAAACTGGTTTGAAGAAGAGTTCATAAAAATAACTGTTGCAATGGTGGCTAATTACTGTACTTTTATTATTTGGGCATGTTATGAAAATGTACCATCAGTGGGATATCTTTTCTTCCTCATGGCCATGGCCTGTCTGCAAAGGGAGCAAATCTGGATCTGTACTGATGCAGCTAGCATTAAAGCAGGAAGTGCCCATTGACCTCTAGGGCTATTCCCATTGCCAAGGGGGGGGTGGAGAGCTCAACTTAGTCTCCTCACAACCCTCACACGTACTGTATCATCTGGGACATGTTCCATAGAGATAGTCCATGTTAACTAGATGCAGCTGTGAATGTAGGTCAGAGTGTATTGATGATGTTGTTCTGCTCTTGTTTCCTGTCTGTCAGGGGTGAGGCTGGCCTTGATTCTGATCCTCAATTTCTGTTTGATTTTTTCCTTTCCCTCACTGATCTTCCCTCAGTGCTCTCTCCACCAACTGCCTCCATTCCCCTCTGTCTTTCATTCTCCACTCCTCTCCCAACCCTTCCAAGTCTCTCTACGCAGTCCTCCCATTGCAGTCTAGGTCATCCTAGCCTCCTTTTCCCTTCCGCGCTCCCGGCATCTGCTTTCTTTGCCAACTACTTTCTTTCTTTGCTAACTCCCATTTTCTCCGTATGTCCAGCCCACTTTAGTCGACTCCTCACCAGCTTCGTCTTAAAACTTTCTTTTATGGCACCTGGAAGATTTGATCATCAAAGACATTTGCTTGGTGAAAAAGTTACATAAATCTCGAAGAAATGTTTGCTAGAATAGAGTGGAAACAAAGTCACTACCTGTACAAAGATGTTACCATTTTCTGTTGCCCCAGGTGCGTGAAACAAGGATGCAGCTCTTCCCACTGTTTGAGGACTTTGACAAGGTTCACAACGGCACCGTGACTCAGTCGCAGTTCCGCCGCGTCCTATGCGAGCTTGAGCTGGCCCGCAATGTTCCAGGGGAACACGAGTGGGTCGCTCTTCAGCAGATGTTTGGCGTGCGCATCGGCGGCAAAGTTATGACGAACTACAACGCGTTCTGTGATGCCATCTATGCCATAGCAGGGTTCGAGTGGCGTCGGCCATAAGGGAAGAACAATCGGCCAAACAGTGACAACTATATCGTTTGCTAACAGTGAGAAACTGCATGATAAAGTAGGCTGCACACTTGCACGGAAGAGAAATTGTTATGTAGGCAAAGCCACGTTAAATAGAGCAAACAAATAGAACTGTCGTAAGTAAATGTTGTGTTTAACAAATGGAGCTTGTTTTCTTGTGAGATATGCAAAATAAGGCATGACTGGGAAGAGTTCAACTTAAAAATTAAACAAGCTAGTTTTATCAAATTGCAGGGAGACTTGGTATCTCAATAATTTGGATTATTACATTTGATTTAAACTTGTCTGCAGAAAATTTGTGTGTGGTGTTTTATATCAGGTGATAAATTTAATACTGCATTTTTTTATTTTAATTAAAGACAACTTTCCAATGATGTCATACCATTGCAAACTGCAAAATCCATGAATGTATTGTTTTTGTTAGCCATACCATCAATAAAAACTTTTATATTAGATGACCAATGGGAGAGTATCAGAGCAATACATGCACACTTTCTATTATTAATATTAAAAGGACTTCGTCTGTTCCTAGTTTTTCATGTATTAATTAATATGATGTTCTTAAGACTATAGTAACTATGTTGAAGGTATTCTGCCCAACAAATTGTGTTTCGTAAGCCTATAACAACGGTTGCAATTTGAAGGCATGGCCACGGGTGCATGTTCAAATAGTAAACAAAACATCCAGTTTCAAAACAAGCTTCATTGGCAATACAGCCAAGTCGAGCTGAGTTAACGGCTATAGCCTTTAGTGCATGTTCAACAAAGCAACAGGCCTGTTCATTATTACAAATACAAACGGTAAATGATAACTTGCACGATACTAGCATAAAACATAGTGATTATTCAATCTAAAAAATGTACATAATATTTATTGTTACGTTGTCAACATCTATGGTAAGGAGATTACAGGCTAAGCATGGTTAAATAGATCAACGTCTTCAAATGACTGCAAACTTGCGTTATATTTCCTAACGGCCTAACAGAAGGCTAACGTATCCAACATCATGCTATGATACCCACGCTGCATGTGTGACTTGAGTTGTGACGTACATCTCTGCATACACATTCTATGGCAAAAGGAACCATGCACTACAACACCGGTTGGCTTGAGGCTAATATCACTATCTGGAACTTGGCATTGGAACTGGTACTTTGCTCTCATCAATTATTCAAAAGACAACAGCAGCCATGGAGTTGGAACTGGATGGGGAACAATGATAAAAAGGGGGGGTTGCCCCCCAATATTGAGTATGTTTTATTCCAATTTGTATTTTGGATTAAACGTGACTAACATAGGATATTGAGAAAAGAAAAAGGGCGTATATTTCCGTGAGAATGTGCAACAACACCCATGCACCCCTTGTTTGTTCGTGGCAAAATTGAGAACGTAGGCGCGGAAATGTTTGAACAGCTTCCCTCCTCCCGTCCACTGATACCATGTCCGACAGCGCGAAACTGTCGAATAAGAGGCCAGGCAAAAAACGTATCGCGAAACTTTGTGACCAGCACACCCCAATCCCCCAGTGTGACAGTCAAGGCGAAACTGTTGAATGTCTCCGTGAACATCTCCACCCGTCTTCAGATGTCGTGTCTGACCGAACCGACAGCGGAGTGGCTGAATTAACAGAAGCTGCGGGTTCGGCCTCCTCAATATTAATTTCATTCCGACGCCAGTGACACCAGCAGAGAAGGTAAGCGTTGAAGTAAAATGCAGACCAGTGACAACGGATTGGGCATGTTCTGAGGAGGAATGAAACCTACCACTGCCTGACAGCATGGATGTCTGAACGAACGAGGAAAGTGCGTCGCCCAAAAACGACATGATGATCAATACTTGTTGAAAAAGAAAGTCATAAAGTTACAATGATCCTGCAAAAACTTCATTTATATGCAAGTATCATATACTGTATGAAAGAACCATTTCATCCCGTCAAAATGAGATATGATATGGAGCTATCCGTCGATGGAGCAGGTGTGGAGCGAGGGTCAAACAGAGTCGCCGTCAAGTGATAAATGTTCGAAATAGTGTCATCCCGCAAACGTCATGTAATATAAATGGTTGCCTATATCTACGTTACCTATCTATTCATGGCAATGTCGTATACCGTTGGAAAGCCAACTGTCTCCCCGTAAACATGGGATACGACTGCGAGCTATAGAATGGTGCAGTAGGTGTGGAGTGAAGGTTAAACAAAGTCACCATCAAACGACGAATGTTCAAAACTACGTTTCTCCGCAAAAGTGTTACACTGATTGCGTAGCTACTTTGTCTACATAGACTAGGCCATGTTACATACCGTTTGAAAGTGTATTTGTATCCCTGTCAAAATGAGGTATGGCCGTGGTGCTTTAACAGTGGAGTGCAGGTTAAACAAGGTCAACGTCAAAAGATTTTTTGGAAATTATGCCTTTCTGCATATAGAAGGTTAAGCAACATGTGATGTTATACTTTTAACTACATTTTTTTGTTAATAGCAGGAATTCATGCCAGATCCATCACGCAAGGGATAAGAAAATAGGTGTATGTGGATGCCTTCCTCGATTTTGACGGTTATTTGAGGGTCACAAACTCAAACTTGGTTTTATTAATTAATTGACATCTTCTTGTACATACCGTTCTATAAAGCAAAATATTTTATGATTTGTACATGTATTGTCTGTGTTATGAGGTGTTGAACTTTGAAGTTACTCATAAATGTATGGGATAATCTAATAAAAACGTGATCTTCTCAAATGTGTTTATTGCGTAACCAAAGTTGTTTACACACCCAATTATTCTTTGTAAGCCTGTTTATATATATATATATTCCTGTTGATATAACATGCATATTATTTATTACTACACATGCATTTGGTCATTATCATGACGTGAAAGTCAAAGTACTTGCCCAAAGTGTAGTTAGGATGTTGAAGAAGAGAGGTGGCAATCGCAGATTAGAACTCTACTCGCAACACAGTCGACCAACTGCGAGTGCCATAAAATAGGTGACACACAACATATTCAGCCCGTACAAGTTCCCCATCGTGACCAAGTCCCTTGACAATAAGCTGGTTGGTTCTGGAAATGTTGCAAGCTCGATGTCTACACATGACCACAAAAGGCTGATGTTGAATTTCTGTTAGTGCATGGAAGCTGAGCAGGTTATCATTCGCAGGTTGTGTACGCGTCTTTCGGATTGTTTCTGGAAGTTCCAATGGTGTACGAATTGCAGCCGTACCAAGACTGGACAGCTATACCTTTTGTGTTGAGTTCATGTCACCTCCAAATGTGGCTACATACAGCGGGATTGGAGATAGCTAAAACGTCATGGTATTCACCATTTCCACTGTTCGTCCAATAGTGACACCGTTGACCTACTTGTGTAGTTTCAAAGAAGGTTTATGAACGTTGCTTCCTTCTTCAACCAGTCGTTGCTACACAGTGGTGATAACCTACTATGTTTCTTTGTCCTTATCTGTTAGATGAATTAACTTTTGACCACGTCACTTGGAGCAGAGTATTTCGTTGCTATTGGTACTAAAGGCATGGCATGTCGTTACTCAGTGGGTCAATTCGGTTTCTGCTATAGGCTCCTGTATGGAGTCAGCGACGATATTGACAGGAAAGCAACTCCGTCGACAGGGATAAAAAACCGTGGTTATACTGCCCAACAAATTGTGTTTAGTAAGCCTATAACAACGGTCACAATTTGAAGGCATGGCCACGGGTGCATGTTTAAATAGTAAACAAAACATCCAGTTTCAAAACAAGCTTTATTGGCAATACGGCCGAGTCGGCATGAGTTAACTGCTATACCCTTTGATGTTCAACGATGTTCACTTTCCCACTGTTAACACAGCAGACGTCCAGTTAGAAATTACTACTCCTGCTAATTCCGAGTAGACAAACAGACTACGTACGTCCCTTTAACATGTTGATTATTCAATCTAAAAAATGTACGTATTGTTACGTTGTCAACATCTCTGGTAAGGAGATTTCAAGGGTAAGCATGGTTAAATAGATCAACGTCTTCAAATGACTCTTGCGTCCGTGACCATCGCTCCCACCTGTATGTCAGCTGTTTCCGTATTCACCGTCAGTTCCTCCGAGCACACCAATAACACACTAATAATCGCCCCTTGTAAAGCCGATGATGCCATTATGCATCTTGTATAATCTATACATCAATTCAGTTGTCTGATTAGCTGGAATTTGGTTGAAAGGCCTTTTCGTTTCTGCCAGAGAGACTGTTTTCCATCGGGAGGGCATAGGTTGTATGATCGTAGATGACTAGTTAGCCAGTGTATAATTCCAGAGAAAGATTCTACGTAGCTGCCAATCATCTCAGCCCTGATGATGTTCAGCATAATCTCCATAGTTTCCACGTATCGTGAAATTTTGATTCCTCCTTGAAATATTGAATTGTCTTTTTTCTCAAAACATCTGACAGTTGGTCGACTGTGTTCGAGTAGAGTTTTAATCTGCGATTGCCACTTCTCTTCTTCAACATCCTAACTACATTTTTGGCAAGCTCTTTGATTTTTAAATGACCAAATGCACGTGTAGTAATAAATAATATGCATATTATATCAACATGAATATACACAAACAGGCTTACAAAGAATAACTGCGTGTGCAAACAACTTTGATGTACGCGATAAACGTTTGAGAAGATCACGTTTTTTATTAGATTATCCCATATATTTATGAGTAAATTAAAAGTTCAACACCATATAACACAGACAATACATGCACAAATCATAAAATATTTGGTTTTATGCAACGGTGTGTACAAGAAGATGTAAATTAATTAATAAAAAAATATTTTGACACACGTTTGAATTTGTGACATTCAAATAACCTTCAAAATCGAGGGTGGCATCCACATACACCTATTTTCGTATCCCTTGTCATTAACAAAAAATTGCAATTAAAAGTAACATCACATGTTGGCTAACCTACTATCTGCGGAATGGCATAATTTCGAAAATTCATCATTTCACGGTGACCTTGTTTTACCTGCACTCCACAGTTAGTGCGCCAAGATACAACTCCACGCCATACCTCATTTTGACGAGGATTCAATACGCTTTAAAACGGTATGTAACAGGGCCCAGTTTATATAGACAAAGTAGCTATGCAACCATTGTAAGTGTAGAACTTTTATGGCGTTGCGCAGTTTTTTGTTTAACCTTAACCTTCACACACTGCACCATTCTATAGCTCCCAGCTGTATCTCATTGTTACGGGGAGACAGTTGGCTTTCCAGCGGTATACGACATTGCCATGAATAGATAGGTAACGTATATATACGCAACCATTTATATTGTATGACGTTTGCGAGATGACAATATTTCGAACATTTATCTAAGTTTGGTGGTCAGCAATGGATCGAGAGACGGAGCGACACTGCCGAACATGCTATGGTTGTTGTAAGATACAACAAAACAGCATGTGATCGTCGCAGGAAGCCCTGTATTTCCTAAAGGTGTCACACGACAAGATTAGGTCAACAATATTATAGTCGAATAATATGACATCTCCCCCCAAAGATATCAACACATCTAGGATAGAGTTCCATAATAATCGTGAAGTCGAATCGCATGACGTATGACTAACTATTATAAAACACATGTAAACTACAAAATCAATACAAGGGTAGCTAGACAGCTTTCCCTGTAAGCGACAACAGATCATCGGCATTATTCTGGCCTACTGTGCACTTCAATTTTGACATGAATGGGCAAACTAAACTAAACGTCCATTCTGTCGGGCTTTCGCACTGCGCGCCCCGATCTCGTCACGTATCCAGGGCGACGCGGCGAACTAGGCACGTCTTCAGTCGCATCTTGAGGATGCTCATCGCCCGGAAGAGTCGGCGTCGTCTCGACGTCATCAGGCTCGTCTCGGTGGTCGTCTGTCGTCTCAGAAGTGCGTGGCGGTTCAGGTGGCACTTTGAGGAGGTGCTTCCTGTTCCGTCGGTACACGCCCCCGTCGCTTGTCTCGACGATGAAGGAACGCGGAGCATCAGCACGTGCGAGTACTGTGCCGTTTGCTGACCATCTGCGTTCGTCGTCTCGTTTGAGGCGGACGGCGTCGCCCGGCTGAAGAGGTAGTAGCTGCTTCGCGCCGTGGTGACGGTCGTAGTGGTGTCCATACACCCGCTTCGTCGCCTCGTCGTTGTTGAAGGCGGACTCGTAGTCCGGCCAGTTCGGTTGTAGTTACTCAGGCAGTATCGGTACGGTCGTTTTCATACGCCTGCCCATCATGAGTTCTGCAGGGCTGTACCCTGTTGCGGCAATAAGTGTCGCGCGGTACACCATCAACGCCTTCGTCGGATCGTCCTGCGCGAGCTGTTTCTTCGCAACCTGTACAGCCCTCTCCGCTTCCCCGTTCGACTGAGCGAAGTAGGGACTGCTGGTCACGTGGTTGATGAGCGCATCATTCGTAAACGCTGCGAACTCGCGGGACTTGAACTGCGGTCCGTTGTCTGTAAATAGGATATCTGGATGGCCCCATCTTGCATTCACATCTTTTATCTTCGCAATCACGGCTGATGAAGATGTGTTGCTAAGATGTGAGACTTCGGTGTATCGACTGTAATAGTCGATCATGACGATGTAGGTTTTACCCCGGAAGTCGAACAAGTCTGCACCGACTTTCTGCCATGGACGGTCGGGCATCGGGGTGCTCTTGATAGGCTCTCTCGACTGTGAGGATCTCTTCGTTTGACAGACAGCACAACGCGCTACCAGGCTCTCAATCGACTTCGACAAGCCCGGCCACCAAACTGTCTCGTTAGCTCGCGCGCGACACTTCGTGATCCCTTGGTGACCACTGTGGATCTTCTCGAGGATCTCGCTGCGCAACGACTGCGGGACGACGATCCTGCGAGCACGCACGAGGATTCCCTTCACGACACTCAACTCTGACCGAACGTGGTACAGATCGCGCAAGCATTCGTCTGCCTGCGAGATGTGTCGTGGCCAACTCCCAGACGTGTACGCGATGACTCTCTGAAATGCGTCGTCGCTTTCCGTGGCGTCGCGAATGCGTCGTAGCATTGAGTCAAGCACGGGCACTGTCGATAGCATACCCTCGACGTACGACTGCACGGCATCCACAGAGTCCAGTCGCTGGTCGCACTGTAGAGGTTGTCGTGACAGAGTATCTGCGATCACCTGGTCTTTACCAGGCACATGCTCTGCGACGATGTTGAATCGCATCAGGCGAAGCAACAAGCGCTGACACCGAATCGGTGTCTGGTCGATATCACGAGAGTTGATCAACGGGATGAGAGGTTTGTGGTCAGTCAACAACTTGATCTTCTCCAACCCCATCAGATATCGGTCAAACTTTTCGCACGCCCACGTACACGCCAGACACTCTTTCTCAAAGGCCGCATATCCCATCTCCGCTTTCGTCAACGAACGAACAATACGCCACAGGCATCATCTGGTGGTCATGGACTTGCATCAGAACGGCACCGAGGCCGTATCCACTTGCGTCTGCACATATGACTGTGGGTAGTTTCACGTCGTAGAATGTGAGTACAGGAGTAGACGATATCATCTGTTTCAATTCAGCGAACGCCTTCTCATGCACGCTTCCCCACACCCACACGATGTCCTTGCAGAGGAGTTCGTTGAGTGGTTTCGTGAATCGGGCGAGGTCTTTCACGAAACGTCCAAGGTAGTTCACCATTCCGAGAAAACGACGAAGTTGATGTATGTTTTCGGGCGATTTAATCTCCTGGATGGCCTTCACCTTGTCTCTATGGACGCTGACTCCGTCTTTGCTGATCCAATGACCCAGGAACTCGAGCCCAGGTTGTCGCAAGGTACACTTGGCCTTGTTTAGCTTCAGTCATGACTTCTCGATGATGTTGAACACCGTCTCGAGTCGTTGGTCGTGTTCTGCGATATTCTTCCCGCATACCAGAATGTCGTCCTGATACACCGACACACCGGGGACGTCGCGGAGAATGTCGCTCATTTCACGCTGGAATATCTCGCTCGCGCTACTTATTCCGAACGGTAGCCGTAGAAAACGGTATCGACCGAATGGCGTGATGAAGGTCGTCAGTATGCTGCTGTCGTCATGAAGACCCAACTGCCAATAGCCGCACGAGGCGTCCAAAGACGAGAACACCTCGGCCCCAGCCAGGTTGTGGATGACGTCTTCAACGGTTGGCAACACATATCGCTCGCGACTGATGGCGACGTTGAGACGTTTCAAATCAACACAGAGGCGAATGTTCCCTCCTGATTTCGGCACGACGACTATGGGACTGCACCACTCGGTAGGTTCTGTCACTTTGACGATTACCCCCAAGCGTTCCATTCGAGCGAGTTCTGCAGCCACCTTGTCGAACATCGGCAGTGGCACGCGTCTAGACGTGCTGCAGCTGTACGGCTGTGCATCAGATTTCAGTTTGATGTGTACGCGCCGGGTCTTCAGCTCACCAAGCTCTCCAAACACGTCAAGGTCATAGAGGTCGGACGTGTGAACGTTGTCGAGCCGCGCTATCAAGCTTAGATGGACCGCCACAGCTCTGCTGAGCAGGTTTTCCTTCAAACCTGGTATGACGTAACAGTGGACGTTCGTCACCTTTCGTTTTCGCAATATCTTCGCTATGAAGTGACCATCACAGGACAGTTTACCACCCGGTGAATCTAGCGAAACGTTGGCCGACTTCAGCTTCGGTCGCTCGTGGAGTTGACGATAGGTTTCAAACGAAATGACGGTGACATCTGCGCCGCAGTCAATCTTGAAATCCACTACCGTGCCATTCATCTCCACTGATGTGTGCCAGGGTAGCTCGTCGTGTTCCTTGGACTCGACGGGCCCAAGGAAGAACTCAGACGGCTCTACCCCGACTGCCGAAGTGATTTCGTGTACGTTTCTTCTCGTCGAACACCGTTTCGCGAAGTGACCCTTCTTGTGGCACAGTTTACAGTAGGCGTTCAGCGCCGGGCACTCTGATCGTGTGTGCTGATGGTAGCCACACGCGTCACATGTCTGGACGACTGACTTTGCATGCCTGTGAGGAGCGTTCCGTGGTGTAGACGGCTTGAATGGCGGTTTTCCACGTCTACCACCCGGACTCCGCTTCACCTCGTTGATGACGCCTGCTGCCGGTCTAGTTTCGATCAACTTGATTTGCTGTCTAGACGCCTCATCCGCCCGACACATTTCAACAGCACGCCCGAGAGTGAGGTCAGCTTCGCGCAGAAGCCGTCCTCTCACCGCATTATCGCGCAACCCTAGGACAATCCTGTCCCGGATTAGATCATCTCGCAGTTCGCGGTAATCATACGTCGCTGCGAGATGTTTGAGTTCGGTGACGTACTGGTCGATAGACTCTCCTTCATGTTGTGTTTGAGTGTTGAGTTTATAGCGTTCGAAAGTCACATTTGTCTTAGGAATGCAATAACTTTCGAATTTCTCCTTCAACGGGTCGAGCTTATCCGCCTCTTCTTCGGTGAACTGGAAGGTGTTGTAGATCTCCAGTCCCTCTTCCCCGATCACATGAAGAAAGATTGCACACTTCACTGGGTCGTCTTTGACATCAACCCCGGACGCTCTTGCATAAAGCGTCCATCGCTGGATCCATCTTTTCCACGTTTCTGATACGTTGCCGGAAAAGGACATCGGCCCAGGGGGCGAAAGAGTCTCCATTATGTGTGCCTATCTTCTTCGCATTACGATCCCCGTTGCTAAGGTATACGTCAACGCCACCTAGCTATTAACGCTCACGCGGAGAATCGTGTCTAAGTGCCCCGATATACGCATTTTGTTTGAAATCGCGCAAAAGGGACTTGCATAAACGTTCATGGTTTAATGTTCATCACAATTCATTCATGATCTACCGGTTTATGCGCGTGAATTCATCAAGATACGCTACCACCATGTAAGATACAACAAAACAGCATGTGATCGTCGCAGGAAGCCCTGTATTTCCTAAAGGTGTCACACGACAAGATTAGGTCAACAATATTATAGTCGAATAATATGACAGTTGTCAGTTGGTGGCGAGGCCAGATCCGCCGGAACCGTTGAATCCGACTCCACTACCTGACGGGCCGTGGATCGATGTCGCAACCGATTTGTTGGGGCCGCTCCCATCAGGCCATTCTCTGCTGGTGGTAGTTGACTATTTTACTAGATACTACGAAGTCGATGTTCTGCAATCCACTACGGCCGAGAAGGTGATTGACAGCCTTGACGAGACCTTCAGCCGACACGGTTTGCCAGTTCCCATAACATCTGACAACGGTCCACAATTCAGGTCAAAAGAGTTTGAAGAATACTGCGCTGAAAACAACATCACGCACCTGAGGGTAACTGCAAAGTGGGCACAGGCGAACGGTAAAGTAGAGCGCTAAAACGTATCAGGATTGCACAAGCTGAAGGGAAACCCTGGAGGAAAGAGCTGCGAAAGTACCTGACTCGGTACCGTAGTCTACCACACAACTGGCCGAACTCCAGCCGAGCTACTGTACAATTGCAAGCTACGAGGCAAGCTAGGAGCGAGTCCTGTGGTAGATCACGACTTACGAGACAGAGACAGCGAAACGAAGGGCAAGTCAAAAATATATTCGGATGCGCGACGAGGTGCTTGCTACTCCGAGGTAGATAATGGCGACAGGGTGATGGTTCAGCAGGAGAAAACCAACAAACTGAGCACTCCTTTCAGCCCGAACCCACTCACTGTTGTCAACAAAACTGGGAATAGTCTGGTGATTGAGGCTGATGACGTGGTCCGGTATTCCCGCAACACTAGTCACATGCGGAAGTTCCTGGAACTCGAGACTGAGAACAACCGCAGCGACCCGAGAGTGATAGAAGCGTTGACTGCACTACAAGCGCCAGCTGCAGCACCATCCACTGAGGCTCCGAAAACGCCGATGAAGCAAGTCACGTCTCCGAGGTGCCCACGCGAGAGGAGAATTCCGAAGCGGTATGAAGACTTCGTATGCGAGTAGACGATTCACGCAATAGACTGCTTCAATACGAATTATGTCATGTTTCATTATTAACTTTGTTATGCTGTAGCATAGCGGACACTCACACAACGTTCACACTTTTTTAAAGTTGAGATAGTTAGATGTTTTGTCAATAGTTACATGTTTAGAAGTTATCTAAGAAAAGGAGGGATGTCGTGTAGCTGAACTGGTGTGTACGGATGATCGAGTACTCTGCTTTGTACGGCAAAGGAGCCGGTAACGGAACCTGGAATTCTGGGAATGGAATTAAATGGATGACATTGAAATAGTAAATTTGGAAGTTTAATCTTTGTCCATCTGAGTAAATCTGATCGAACTGAAGGACATAATACTGTGGTTGCTAGTTACATGTTTGTAGATCTCAGAAAGGGAAGCCTTATCGTTGATGAGGGGGCAAGAATGTGTAAAGGGCCTTTATTATCAATTATTATGTCCATTTTGTGTTCCATATAGTTGTAAAATACAGTTTGTGTTTCCTGGAGTCGGTGTGGTGTACAGGATGTGGTACTTGACTGTTTGACACCTAGAATTTAATTAAAATTCCACAAAAGGACAATCATTTTTCTAAATCTTCTATTTAGCGGGCATGTTTTATAAAGGTTTGATAATTTACTAACTTAATTATGTTTATGATAAATCATGGAACTTTTGCATATCAGATCAGATAAATATAATGTATTAATTGAGTGAAAACCATGCAGATTGTAAATGTCACACTTTATCTGTTTATTCTTAAAAAATTACTTGAACACCCCACACTCCTCGGTGCCTCGTTTTTTTGTATTAATATGAACATATTCAAAACAATTGCACACGCGGCGAAGGGTTTCGAGTAAATAGTTCAGTTATATTACAACATTCTATCATTGAGTGTTGGCTTTTATGAATACAATTAATCGGGTGTAAATTATACTTAATCAGGCAACAAAATAGGACCAATCTCCACAGACCACATATGAGTCCCACTTAGTTTGAAAACGCACTCCCAAAATGACCTCGTTATGGGCCTGCTGGTGATGCTAATGTGGTGTTTGTATATAAGATTAAAGAATATAAGACTAAACCACACAGTCCACCAATCTCACACACGCTTCATTGTTCTTCCAGTTTGAAATGTAAACTTCTGTATTCTGCATTGTGAACAAATATAACCCCACAAGAATTTGTGGCGCCCCCTGGAGTCTGAATTGGTAAAATATGAACCCCCCCCCATTGTGAAAAGCTGGCTACGGATCTGGTACGTATACGGTTACACTTCTGTTTATTTTGCATACAGAACCGTGTGTTCGTACTTCTAAATATTGTGATATAAGCCTAATGCGATTGAAGTTAGACTAAGATAAATGGGGACATGCGGGCAATCACTTTACAGAATGTAATCTAGGTTATTGCACTAAAGCCGGAAACCAAAAACGAGTTACTTCATAGCATGATATGTGTACCTCTTCTGCAACTCCCCATTTAATTTTTTTAATTGTTCCATCTGAATATCCTTGATCAAAAAGATAAACGATAATTTATGTACCTCTGCATATGAAAAACAGGGATGTTGATGGCATCTTTCAGTTGAACATTAATTGTGGGCTTTGAAGTGTACATTTCTTGAATATTTATTCATTAATTATATAATAGGTTTTCATAGTTGAACATATCATGTTAATTATGCATTACATAAATACAAAATAATATAAAATAAATATAATAAGTTAGACCCTACTAAGATGTAGTGTCGTTAGTTTACAATAACATATCAAAATCGTAAACTAAAATAGTATAGTCTCTAATTATTATACCAAGCCTACATACAAAAACAGCCTAGAGTGTAGTTTAATTTGTTGCTAAGGGATCATCTCAGATCGTCGATATCCGATATCAGACGAAATTATTTTCGTTTGGGGTGGGGGGGTATGAGGTAGTTTCATCTGGCGTCGGACATCGATATTTACGCTTCTGACCGACACTGCTAATTATGTGTATCATCATATTATTTTATTGACACTGTTATTCGTACTTGTACTTCGGCACAACGCTGCTTTTATATGCTACTACGTAACCCAGATTAAGTCATTAAACATCACTGCATTTGTATCGAAGATCGTCTCAAGGAAAATATATGTCAGTTTTTCCCAGACATGGAAGTATTGGGGACCGGGGAGTAAATCAAGAAGCATAAATTATTAGAAGTTTATATTTTTAATTTATATAAGGCATAAATAACATGTTTTGCATTCTGAACTGATAATATGTAATTAATTAATAAATACAAATAAATACGCTTCAAAATTGTTGGTTAATATTCAACTGAGAAATGCCATAACCATCCCTGGTTCATCGTGTCTGGAGGCACACAAAATAGTGTTTATCTTTGCGATCAGGGATATCCAGATGGAAACAATTTAACAAATAAAATTGGAAACCGTTCAATTGGTACATATTTCATGTTATAGAGTAACACATTTCGGTCCCTAGTCTACTTTTTGCAAAGAGGCTGCCTGCCTGGCACCCATTTTTGTTTGGCTAAATTAAATCCCAGTACACTTCCATGACAATAGTGAGAAGTACAAACACATAATTGTTGTCCACAATAACTAAAGTCAGCGTCATCAGCCATCGTCACATGTTCTGAACACAAAAAGAAATGTGTTTAATAAAATCAAAATGGCTGCCTAAGTCTCTTTTTAGGCGTACCCGCATGCTCATTGCGGCACCTTTATAATTTATACCTTCGCATCGCGCATCGCATCGCGCATCGCCCATCGCATCGCGCATTGTCCATCGCATCGCATCGCGCATCGTCCATCGCATCGCGCATCGTCCATCGCATCGCCCATCGCATCGTGCATCGCTCATCGCAGCGCCCATCGCATCGCGCATCGCGTCATCGCCCCATGGCGCTGCAGGTTGCCACACAAAAACGCGATGGTCCTTCTCGGCCAACATACATCATCCATAGCATCGCGCATCGCATTGCGCATCGTCCATCGCATCGCGCTTCCCTTGCCGCATCGCCCATCGCAACGTGTATCGCATTGAACATTAACCAACAGTTTTGAAGCCTATTTGTTTGTATTGATTAATTAATGATAATGATGTTCTGAATGCAAAACATGTTATTTATGCCTTATATAAATTAAAAATATAAACATTTAATAATGTATGCTTCTTGATTAACTCCCGGTCCCCAATATCTCCATGTCTGGGAAACACTGACAAATATTCCGTGAGACCATCCTCGCAAGCCAGGGCTGTTTGCCATACAAAACTAGCCCTGGCTGTTCCCCTACGCGAAGTGCGGGAGTTAGCTCTGTCAAACTAGTAATTGACTTCGCCAGTCGCGACTGCATCACCCTTGAGGACAGCGCAAATACCCGCCCCAATTTGAATACGGATAAACGACTTCAGAATCCCAATATATAATGAATGACCCGTTCGCCCATTAGCACGAGCAGTTGAGCGGTATTCAAATCAATGAAATCAAATTTATTGTAACTCACTACAATACAATACATACAAATCAAATGAAGACAAATCCCATATAATAACATAATGAGCACAACAAGGGAAGAACATTACTATACACAGACTGACAAGGTGGCAAAAGAAATCCACATTCTGAATGAAAGCAAAGTTGGTCTACAACAGCCTGTGCTGTTAATTTAGAGATATACTGGTGATTCAATACAGGGCGATAGTTTTTTGGAATAGGATCCAGTCCTGCTTTTTTAAGCAGTGCCACTACAAGTGCAGTCTTCCATTCATATGGGAATTCCCCAGCAGCAGTGGAGCAATTGATGATGTGTGTAAGGAATGGCACAAATTCCTCAATATACTATTTGACCAATTTGGTTGGCATGGGGTCCAGAGCATAGCTGGTTGTCTTAGATTTCATAACCAACTTGTGCACATCATCATCAGAGACCGCAGCAAATGTATCTAAATTATCACACACACACACACCTCTGTTTTCTGATGATTTGACGGGAGGTTTTCCTAGGCAACATATTACGTGCTGGATAGGTTAATTGTAGCGTGTTTGGCCAGTATTGCCAGAGGGTTGACATTGGTTGTTATGCTTCAGGCGGCGTGCCTAACCTGAATGGCATGACATTTGGTCAGCACGAGAAGATGCTAGAGGGTTGTGTCAGTAACCTGTACATCCAGGGCAATGGACCCCTGGACCTCACCATTGACGCTGTCGGGGTATGTCGTAGCGCCCTGACACCCCTCATTGTTGCGGCCATCCAGTTGCTACAGTGTTCTTGTTTCTTTGTGTTTTGGGGCCAGTGTTACAGATAATTTTAAAAAAATTGGTTATTTTTTCAGATTTATTAGTTTTATTAACATAAATGTAACCGATTAAAATGATATATCTCGGCTGGTTGATAGTTGATTTGAAACTTATTAACAGAAGAAGAACAAGAAGAACAAGAGCAGGAACGTTTATTCGGCTGGTTGATATTTGAAACAAAAGCACAGTTTTGTTGTCATCTTGCTGGAAAATGTCTACGGTAAAAAGATCTATTATATGACTGATGAAATGATGAAGTATTGGAAATCGTGAGAAGTGGCAAACAAAATGTCATGAAGGTGGACGCCTATGCAGCGCTGGAAATGAGATGTTAGAGTATTGGTTGGTTGGTTCTGCTGGGCCTGATGCTGTAATAGGACGCGCTGAAGAGTAAATATTGACTTAGGCATCGGAGCCAAGTCAACCAAAGAGAAATAATCGATGTATTTTCAATGTTGCCAACAGAATCTAGACACTATAAACTTGTGTGTAGCTACAATGATAAAAAATGTGTAGATCACGTCTATGCGCAAATGCCAAACATGCCAAATACGTATTTAATATTTATTCACACAGAAACAGAGTTGTAGGGGAAAGAAATCTTGTGATGTATTTTATTAGAATGTAAAACATTTCACATGTCCCATGCCTGCTTTTGTAGTTTTGTAGAGTTGGATGCACCATGTGTTGTTTAATGATATCTATGTTTAAAATACTGCATTGTTGCCTTATATTTAAAATGCCAGTACGTTATAATGAAAATGTCAAAAGCACATGGTAAAGAAACGTTAGGTTTTCATAGTAAATTATTTAAAGATTTATCAACATGCTCGTCTAGCTGTGGATATCTGACCTGGTGAATACTAGATGCTCATTGGTTCCAAGATGAACACAGTGTTTGGTGTGCAGATCTACATTTAGCTGGGTAATGTTGGGTTTTTGGCCATATTGGTGGTACTAAGCAAAGTTCACTCGATTCAAGTATGTATACTATCAGTAGTAACTTGTGTATTATTCATGTTTATATAAAGAAACAATGTTTCCCAAAGAAGAACATTATTTTCTTAATCCCTAACTTGAACTTGTTTGAAACATTTGACATTCAGTAACACTGTCTCTTAAAACTTGTATTTAAAATAAATCTCAAGGTGGCAATAACAGCACAGATGTAACTGGCCACGTATTGTTGAATATAATACACCTTTATTGTAAACACATCAAGAACTGGCATTATGTTAATGAAGCAAAAAGCAAGCCGATTTGTACTTAAATCTAGAGAAGTGAAACAAAAAGACTAGTCACTCATTACCTCTGATCATGGGATGAAGTAAAAGAAAATTGCCTGTTTCAATACACATGTTTGTCTGAAAATATTGTTGTCATGCCAATTGCCAATGCCTAATATTATTCAGCATGTGTGTACATGGTTATAGATGTGTCAATAAATTTGTTGCAAAATGTTAACTTGTTATGACAAATGTTCATATGATAGTGAAACCCTGATAATCTAGAAACCATAACATCAGGACATAATATACGTTGAAATATACCTGATTAATTTATTTTAAAAACCAGACAAATACATTAGTGATTAACATCCATACTGCTAATTTGCTGAACAATTTCCAATAGTTGTTTTAGTGGAATTAACTTAGTTTAGATGGAGTTATTGTAAACGGCTGAAGTTACTGAATGGGATAAGTGTGTGTGTGTGTGTGTGTGTGTGTGTGTGTGTGTGTGTGTGTGTGTGTGTGTGTGTGTGTGTGTGCACAACCAGTAATGTATGAGTGTACAATAGCAGGGATCGAACCTGCCACACACAACACTGAAACACTGTTGTCATAAACAACACAGTCCTACACATATTAAACAAACAAATGACATAGTATGTCTGCATTTACAACACAATACTCTAATAGCATTCAGTCACAAATATATTGTTTACATTGTTGCAAAAGTCATATGGTACATACACGTATCTGCAATTTAATAAACGAGTGTTAACATTTCACACAAACACAATATCGTATGTTTGTATAATTTGACAGAAAAATAATACAATCTATACTTGTTACGAAACTTTCTGAACAAACATATAAACCCACTTTTTAAGTGTTAGGCTCCCAACTGGATATATCCCCTTGGGCAACACGATGAATCCTCATACACACTGACCTCGAGCCATTTCAAACAGGCCAAAGGATAGCTCTCATAATACCACTACTACTCAACCATATGTTCTGAAATGACACCATGTGCGTGCGTGCGTGCGTGCGTGCGTGCGTGTGCGTGACATATGTCCCTATTCACTGTGTATAACAGTCAACTTTCTACATCCCCAGGAGACGAATACTTAAGGAAATCTTATCAGACCACCCTTTATGTTATCTGCTAAGGGAGTAGAACGATGTCACATTGTGCAGGTGACTTGTGAAAGACCATGCATTGTCATATATTCTCTAGGTGTGAAAAGTGCCCTCCTGTGAAAGAGAGCCATGTCACTTGTTGATGTCAGCAGGAGAGTTAAGCACAATAAACATGCCTCTGCAATCAAGTATAGAAATAGGACCAGAGCAGGTCTGGAGACAACAAATAAGGAAGAAATCATTCTAAGCATACTGCTGGACAACAACTTGGGTAATGTCTAGGGATGGGATATTCCTGCCATAATAGTTTGCCTAACTGGACAACATCTCAGGATTTCAATTAGGTTGGAAGTAAATTATTACTTAAACAGACACTCCGGATTTTGACAATCACATTTTCGAAAAGGTGTACATAATGCTAGTGATCAGTAGTTACAATGGTAAAATATAGCCTAAACGAATTAATATCTAACTAATCTTCTACATCCACACGTGTCATATAGTTACAGTTGATAGAGAGAGAAGGAACGACTATTGCAGAAGGAGGCAACAGAAAAACACAACAGGAACAGGCAACTCATTTTGTCTAACTGTTAAGAGGTCGACCAGGAGAAAGGCAAATAATGAAGGTAAAAAAGGGGCGAAATAACCAACCAAACCCGAACACTGTAAGTGCCAGTACAGAAGAAATAATTGTATGGTTTACAAATGCTGATGTACTGACAAAAGAAAAACTAACTGGACTAAAATATAAAATAAAAAACCACTCAACAAAAAGTGCTTATACTTTAATATTTATGCTGTATATTGAATGAAGAGTTAGCATTTCATGTTCAGTGTATAATATGCTCTACGGATAAGCATAATTCTTAATAAGTATGTATAAATTAACAAAATGTGTATTTGACGGACCTCTTAGCCGTACTTTGTTGATTGCGGCGCTGTCTAATTTGCGACATTCTTTAAATATATAATATACTCAGTATATATAATTTAAGTGATATATATGTTAATATAAGCTACGAAAATGTTTTTAGTATATTTGGATATGTTTACTTATTTAATGATATCTAAATAAATAAAACATAATATAAGAAATCTGGCAGTATGCAAGGGCAAAAATGAAGACAAAAACGGAAATACCCAACTTGATAGAAAACAAAAACAAAGATGACATGACAAACTCGGACTTGGAAAAACATAGGTGTTAGCCACTTACTTCTCCTCGGTAATTATGAGAGAACCAGAAGGAGATATCCCGGAGAAACCGATGAGATTTTTTATAACACAATGGAATCTTCCAACATCAACCCATCGATAGTGGCATATGAAAACTTAAAAAAATAGCATATATGAAAACTTAAAAAACTAAAGACATTTAAACCATCAGGACATGATGGCCTCCATCCTCGTGTCTTAAACGAATTAGCAAAGAGCATCAGCATTCCATTATCAAACATATTTAGCACATCACTCACAACAGAAAAACTATCCACAGACTGGAAACAAGCTAACATATCTGCTATTCATAAGAAAGGGAGTAAAACCTAAGCACAGAACTATCGACCAGTCAGTTTAACGAGCGCACTAGGGAAAATATTGGAAAGAAAAGTCAAAGAAACGATCACTGAATACATGAAAGAAAATTACATGCTGAGCGATAAGCAATTTGGATTCATCAGGGGCCGTTCTAAAGTAGTTCAACTATTGAAAGTCCTCGATTCATGGACTGAAACACTGGATAATGGAGGATGCATAGACATAGTATATTGTGATTTTTGAAAGCTTTCGATAAGGTTCCACAGATGTCATATTCGATTCATTGAGAAACTCCAGAGCTAGGATATAAAAACTGCAATAAGATCGTATCTCTGTCGAACGCTGGACAGATACATCACTTTTGAAATTATATCCAGATAAATGTATTCATATGAGAATTAGATCATTATTATTCACTGCTATTCAATGGGAAGCAACCAGACAACACTTACAAGTACGGACAATGTGAATATTATTGGAGTCACTTTCGATCCATCGCTTACTGTTGAGGCATATATGTCAGAAAAAATTAATAAAGCCAATTCGATGATGGGGATAATCCGACGTACTTTCGATCACATGGATAAAAAGTGTTTTTCTACAACTTTTAAGTGTCTCGTCCGTCTACACATTGAATGCATTAATCAGATATGGAGTCCTTTCTTAATGAAACATATTACAGCTCTTGAAAATGGTCAGCGCAGAGCAACCAAATTAATTCCTGGTTTCAAAGACCTTGAATACAACGAACGTTTACAGTGACTGAAATTAACAACTCTATCATACGGTCGCCTCATAGGAGATATGATTAAAATGTATGAGATACTAACAGCGAAATATGACCCAGCAGTCTCATCCAATGTTGTTACATTGAGGGATAACGAAACATATACGAGAGGGCACCACTTAAAAATATTTAAAGAAAGATGCTGATTAAATATTAGAAATAACTCATTTATATACCGGTGCACAAACGTATGAAACATTCTCCCACAGTGTGTGGCTGATGCTTCACCGGTGCAGTCGTTTGACGCAAAAATAGTTAAGTTATGACAAAACCACCCTATGAAAACTGAATATACTGCCCCATTCCTATCTTTGATTGTGCCGGACTCAGACGCATGGGCACAGTCCGAGCAGATGTCAAAAGCGAGAGTTGACATATAAGAAGCAGAGGCAGTAATACCTAGTCAAGCTAGAAAATGATCTGTAAGAAACAATAAGATGTTATTTCCTTTATTTTCAGGTCTTCAAGATGACCCTGCAACATTGAATTTCATTTTTGCAAAACAAAAAGAGAGAACCAGGAAGTGGGAGACACTTGAGCCGTTACTGCCTATGATACAGAGCTAACTGCACCAATGATTGGCTCGGGACATCATTCGGGAGCTCCTTACAACCCTACTCTGGAGAGTAGTATCACAATCCTGATCCTGATGAGAGAGAGAGAGAGAGAGAGAGAGAGAGAGAGAGAGAGAGAGTAGTGAGAGAGAGAGAGAGAGAGAGAGAGAGAGAGAGAGAGAGAGAGAGAGAGAGAGAGAGAGAGAGAGAGAGAGAGGAGAGAGAGAGAGAGAGGAGAGGAGAGAGAGAGAGAGAGAGAGAAGAGAGAGAGAGAGAGAGAGAGAGAGAGAGAGAGAGAGAGAGAGAGAGATGAGAGAGAGAGAGAGAGAGAGAGAGAGAGAGAGAGAGAGGTGGACTGACGTACGTACTGTCTAACATACTTATAAGCTTGACATTCCACCAGACAAACAAACATAGAGGATGGGAGAGAGAGGAGAGAGAGAGAGAGAGATGAGAGGAGAGAGAGAGAGAGAGAGAGAGAGAGAGAGACGTGGAGAGAGAGAGAGAGAGAGAGAGAGAGAGAGAGAGAGAGAGGAGGAGAAGAGAGAGAGAGAGAGAGAGAGAGAGAGAGGAGAGAGAGGGAGAGAGAGAGAGAGGAGAGAGAGAGAGGAGAGAGAGGGAGAGAGAGAGAGAGAGAGAGAGAGAGAGAGAGAGAGAGAGAGAGAGAGAGAGAGAGAGAGAGAGGAGAAGAGAGAGAGAGAGAGAGAGCGAGAGAGAGAGATGAGAGAGATTCGGGGAGAGAGGGGGAGAGTCGAAGAAGGGAGAAAAACAGACTAAATTTTTATAGAGAGAGATAGGGGCATGACAGACAGACAGCGTGCTAGTTGCGACTACAACATAGTCAAGCAACCAACGCTACATTACTAGGTTGCGTCGGCTGTTCTAATATTAAACGTGTTAACCGCATATAATAATCAGTCACCCCTATACTTGTATGAACTTGTACAGACAACGAATCGGAGAAACTTGTTTTAGCTAAGTATTTCTTTTAACTAATAACTATCACATTATCTAAAGTCAAACGTATGCACACTACGTACCTATACATCATAATAATTAGTTTAAATGCATGCTAGAAATGTAAGTAGTCTGTAAACACAATTTAACATTATACGACACAACACTCCTACACTCGTCATACTATAGCTGGCATGCCCGAAGAGACGGGTAATGGGGCAACAAGAAACAATTTACGTTACGCATTATTCTAATAATATCACTATTATATATAACATATAAACATAGAAAATAACTCATCAGGCCGTGAATATTGATACTCGTAATACGAAACCAAGAGAACTGTACGTATATCTTTGTGGTTACGTCCATGATCCCTTGCAAACTGCGACTGGGTTTGGCTCCAGCTTTACACTACTCGCGTCTGGCGCATAACATAACAATAGCCTATGCAACCGCTTGCTCGAAACAATTCCACCAGTGTTACATAATATATTATACTTGTTGTGTTACAGATTCTTTGTGGGGTCGTACATGTTATCCGGCACAAAACACGAACGGATTATATGCCCACGAACATTATTATTTGTAAGTTAACAACTTCATATTTACTCCTTTTCCAAACATGTTTTGTTCGTTTTATTATGCCATAACATTACACCTTCCCACAATTACCACCTTCGTGAATTGCACGCATGACTTAATTTTGACTAATGATTTGTTTTTATTTGTTTGCTCTATAATGTGTTTCAACCAACATGCAATAAATATTAAATGAAATAACTGCCAAATATTCCAAAAATATCAGATGTCATCAGACATAGAAGACTCCGGTAACTTGGGTATGTGTGTCGTCTACCAAACGAAAACCCTCTGATCGTAGCTTTCATACAAGCTTTTTGTGTATTAGAAGATTTGTTTTGTGAAGCGCAGTATCCTGTCCTAATAACAACTGTGTGCGCTTTACATTTTACCCCTGGGGCACCTATTTCTTCTTACACCTTTGTGAGAATTAATTATTACTTTTATGACATAAATATCAAATAAATTTTCTGGCGCGCATACAAGGAAGCGTTATATGCAAGAAGGCCATACATTATTGTATTACCTGTAAACTTGCTGTTAAGGATGAATGCACTACAGCTAATAAAATATCAAAGTGTTTATTGGTGATTTATGCATTATAACATCGTAATATTCATAATATCATAGTTGTTAACTCTAACCAAATTGCATACTGCCGGACATGACATCGGAAGACGGGGGAATGTTCACTTTTTGCGGACACTTTGTTTTAGCGGAGGATGTCTCGCTACCTGTGCACAGTTATAATAGCATATCAGCTCAACATTTTAACAGGCCTGAAGTATCCACACTGGCACCGCAAGATATGACCATAGTATGTCGATAGTTGATGTAGACCGTCAGACTCGTAATTGAGATGATATGTTCGACGACTGGGCGACTGCAAAATAAAACAACTTGATATTGATCGTATATCCAAGTGGAAGGTATGCTATTAAGATATAGTTTAGAAACAAGACGACTGTTTTAAGACGACCATGAAATGTGATTATGTTTCAAAAACCAGTTTGGCCCTGCTTGACAGATATATATAACCTCAATTATACACACGCAATCACGCACGGACGCTATATATGTGACATAACCTTTCTTTTAATAAGGTATAACGCATTCTAGCTGGTGAGGAACCATTACTGCTAAAAGGATTTGGCCTTGATAATTAATTTGTATGTTAACAAGTTCAAAAGTCGCAGTCACTATGGTCAAGCTGACCAAAAGAGTATTGGAAAACAATTTCTCTCACTGAGAACACCAGGATGATATATATGTACAACTGCCATAAACTAGTAATTCCATTATGCTTTCGTGATTGTATCTGATCCTATTGGATTCCTTGCTCCTCAATATATAGGTTTAGCTATCAAAATCAAAAGGCTGAGTGGATAGCAGCTGAGATATTGAGAAATACAGTTTTTCAGTGTCCACCATTTAAAAAATCCAAGATGGCCGCCATATATACCTTTAAAAATGTAAACATTGATTTTCAGATTCATTATGTCATAACGTTTCCAAAATATATAGTTTTGCAAATGTCAAAAAAGTTAACAAAACACGTGTTTACACCCGTTTACATGTATGTTATTCAGTCATAACATGTATAACTGTCATAAACTAGTAATTTCATTATGCTTAGGTGATTGTAATTGATCCTATTGGATTCAAGGCCCCTCAATATGTACGTTTAGCCACCAAAATCAAAAGGCTGGGTGGTTTAACAGCTGAGATATTGAGAAATACAGGTTTTCAGTGTTCATCATTTAACAATCCAAGATGGCCGCCATATATACCTTTAAAACATTTTAAACATTGGTTTTTAGATTCACTATATCATAACGTTTCAAAAAATGTGTTTGCAAATCTCAAAAAAATGAACGAAAATACATAACAAATCTGACTATTATATTTAACCCATCCTCGTCATTATTGACAGAGACGAATACATCTAAATGATAAGGGGGGGGGCTACATGATTGTAGCCTGTAGACTAAATATTTTGTGGCAGTTGTCCTTTTTATCGCAGTCAGTCGGCATCCTGGGCGTGACAAATCCTGGGCGTGAGAAGGCGTAGCAAAATCTGATTGACAGCTGTAATTACATTAGTGGCGTAGTGTGGGACGTCCCAGTCATACCATTGGCTTGCCCTAAACCTCCCCCCTCGCAAGGCGTCACTCGTTTTGACAGCACGTGCGCATGGGATGGGCGAACTATAAGTATAAGATGGCGCCATATTGAAATGTTTGTTATGGTGTCTTCAGTATCTAGTATAAGCCCGAATAACGACGAACGTAAGTTTGCAAGGTAAGACATTCATTGAAACTTGCGCCAGACAATCGTTTAATATGTATAACCTATTCTGTATATGCGTTAATTGAATGTTGTATACGTTTGAGTGTGTTATTTACGTCTCCCGTACGGCGTACCATTCCGTGTTCGTAGAAACGAGACTCGCCATGAATGATGACATGATTTCGTGATCATCATGAAGTTGTGAACCAGTTTTTTCTTCAGGTCACACGTTTACCGCGGCGTTTACGTGCGCATCTAGTAGTGCCAATTACCATTGTTTTATTTTGAGAAACTGCATTGCGTATAAAGCTTGCACATGGGTCTACATTGTTGGTAAGTTAAAAAAATAATAAAGACGCAACGGTTCTGACGCGGTTGTTGGACGAAAAACAGCGGAACAATATTTTATATTTGTTCTTCGTGGTCATTGAAGAATATAGTTACTGTAATTTGCAGTTGAAACTGCAGTCAAGTCAGGAATCTAAATAACAATGACAATGTCAATAACATGCATCTGAGTTTTTGGTGGAAAATGTAATTTTCGGAAAATAAAATCAAGAAACCGATCACCCACACAAAAAATAAGACATCACAAGGGTAAAGTGACTATATAATATATTTGTTTTTACTAGTAAAGTAATAACAAGTATAATCTAAGAACTTGGGACTGATGATATTACACTCATACATCTAGACTAGAGCCTAATTGCTATACTATAGCCTAGCCTTATGCATTGCTAATAAAATTAGTAAATAGACCTAATTAAATTAAGGAAATGTAACCACACGTTATAATATTCTTACAATGTATTTACATAGTGTAATATTTCATCAATACATGCCAACAGTGGGCTAATATTATAAATTGTGTTGATAACAATTGATTAAATAATTATGCAGTATGCTTTTACAAATTCTAGTGACATTTTTATAAATTTCAAATATCTTAAAACTAGGTGTCTCACCAAAGTTTCTGTAACATTTAATTTCCAACAAATCTGGTTTGCGTCAGTATATATGAATAGGCTAAAATTAGTGGGCAATAATAGTCTCATCTATTTAAATTCATGATATTTGGGTAATTAAATAGCAAGAAATTATATTTTTATGTCATGTGGTACAGCACATAAATGGATTGTGAGCTATTGGAAAATAGAAAACAATTTGTTCAGTATAAAAATTGTGACTTGATGTATGTTGTGGTGTTCCACAGGGTTCGATTTTAGGATCAAATTATATATATAAACGACAGTTGTAATGTTTCAGAAGTTTTTAAGTATATTCTATTTGAAGATGACACTAACTTATTTTCTTGTGATTTACATGAACTGATCCGGAAGACAAATGCTGGGTTAAACAAACTTCATGTATGGTCTGCTGTAAATAGGTTATCACTAAATGTTACAAAAACAAATTATATGATATTTGGAAATCACATATTGAATTCACGTATCTCTATAAAGATAAATGAGGAAGAAATTAATAGAGTTGAAGTTGTTAAATTTGTAGGTGTTCTGATAGACGACAAGTTAACATGGAAAAATCACAATTGCTTAGTGAAATAAAAACTGTCAAAGTGTTGTGCAATTACGTAGAGAGCTAGTTTCTTGGTTAACAGAAGTGGCACGTCTATATTATACCACTCACTCTTTTTGCCTTATATTATGTACTGTGCTGAAATATGGGGCAACACTTACTCAACAAAAGTCGAATGCCTAGTCTTGCAAAAAAAAAATTAATAAGGTTACTCTGTGGTGCTAAGAAGTTGGACCATATGGCAAGGTTGTTCTATAAACTGCACATTCTTAAAGTACCTGATACAGTTGAGAACTGCTGTAATTATGTTAAAGGCATATTATAATCAGTTGCCAAAGAATGTACCACAGTTTTTCAGTATGTATGAATCTGTCTAAGCGACCAGAAAAGTCCATAATTTTATACAATATTATCATGTTCGTACTAACTTGAAAAGTATGTGTCTATCAGTTAAAGGTGTTAAACTCTGGAATTCTCTTATTAACTCACTAATCTGTTGTCACAATATTCATCTTTTAAAAAATAAATACAAAGAAAAATTATTGAAAAGTTATGTATTTAACAAGTAGACATTTAGTATTAAAAAAAGTCTGGTGTTGGGTTTATATTATTACTTTAACTTCTTTTTACAAATGGCCTACCATGATTATGACAATTATAATTATGTATTCTGAGTCATGTTATAGATGTTTTTTACGTGCAGTATTTATAAGTGTTACGCTTCGTGCCCTTTTTCGTCAATTGTATATATATATTTAATTAGTTACTATACTATGTCTGTTGTTTTTTAAATAAAGTTTCATAATTCATTCATTCATTGTCAGGTTTTACCATGGCTTCTTTCCACTGTTTCTTACAAGTGCATCTGGCTTCCTCAGGTTTGAACAGTTTGCACTCTCTTTACTGTGCATGTTTGACGTCTATTATTAGCATGCTATACAAATCTGAACCTGAACAGTCAAACCTGATTGATGACGGGATAAATTACTTGAAGAGTGAGTGTGACAAAGAGAAAAGCTTGGCAAAATGTAATGTTTTCAACTATTTTTATCCATTTGTGATGATCATCACAAAATCAATGATCTGCTATTTTCCCCTGAACAGCGGCTTTATTGTGAGGTTCAAATTCAAATATGATATATGTAAAAAAATACTGAGTAGGGCATTTCCAGTGTGACTCACGTTACAGTTTTGCCCATTTCTGAAACTATATTTTGGCATATATGCTATAATAATGCATTTCAGAACTCCATCTTCTGAGAATATTTGAATAGTGTATTAAATTATATCAAAAAATAATAATTTGATTACGTAACATGGTTTTAATTGCATCTAATTATTAGTGTGACTCGCGTTATGGCAAAAGGAAAACACAAAAACCTACCCAGAAACCAATGAATCACAAATAAATAGGGTTTAAAAAACACAATAATATTAGTCAATTGAAATTTTACAAACAACATACACATGTATTCAAGGAGTTTGAAAAGGCCGCTCCTACTGACAAGATCAAAAGCCTTGGTCAGATCGTCATGTAGAATGGTAACATACTGCTAAGTAAATTGCATTGCTACGGAATAAGGGGTCTGGCTCTGGACTGGATAAAAAGCTACTTAACCAACCGTAGACAATATGTATGCTATAAAAACAGTAACTCAGAACAAAAGGAAATAAAGTGTGGAGTCTCGCAAGGTTCAATCCTTGGCCCATTATTATTTATTCTGTACATAAATGACATGTGAAGTCTCAAAAATGCCTGATATTATTCTGCTTGCTGAAGATATAAACATTTTTTATTCCGCTAGTAACACAGATAATGTAAGCACTGTTGTTAATAACGAACTAAAAAACTAGACCTGTGGTTCCGAGCAAACGAATTATCGCTCAATTTGAACAAAACACATTTTATAATGTTTAACAATAAAAAACAACGTAGAACAGATGTGACTATAGTTTTGAATGGGAAAAACATTGAGCAGGTATCATATACCAAATTCCTTGGAGTAACCATTGATGAAAACTTAACATGGCGAGAACACATAAAAATGGTTGAATCAAAAAGCATAGTAGTTTTGTATAAAACTATGCATGTTCTTGATTGCCAAGTGTTACACACATGATATAATTCACCTGTTGAAACACACATGTCATATTGCTGTGAGATCTGGGGAAATACTTATCAATCTAGACTCGGAAAACTATCTCTGTTACAGAAAAAGCAATGCATTATTTGAACCAATTGCAGCTGTACACATGCATGATATCAGACAAAGCAAACTGTTCTATGTTAAAAAGACAAACACCACCCTCTGACTGCTGTCACTCACCGTTAAGACAAACACCACCCTCTGACTGCTGTCACTCACCGTCAAGACAAACACCACCCTCTGACTGCTGTC
Organism: Escarpia spicata; assembly: GCA_963995525.1. Taxonomy (NCBI): domain Eukaryota; kingdom Metazoa; phylum Annelida; class Polychaeta; order Sabellida; family Siboglinidae; genus Escarpia; species Escarpia spicata. The sequence goes on from OZ023210.1 coordinate 10,106,354, forward strand.
GCTCACCGTCAAGACAAACACCACCCTCTGACTGCTGTCGCTCACCGTCAAGACAAACACCACCCTCTGACTGCTGTCGCTCACCGTCAAGACAAACACCACCCTCTGACTGCTGTCGCTCACCGTCAAGACAAACACCACCCTCTGACTGCTGTCACTCACCGTCAAGACAAAAGCCACCCTCTGACTGCTGTTACTCACCGTCAATACAAACACCACCCTCTGACTGCTGTCACTCACCGTCAATACAAACACCACCCTCTGACTGCTGTCACTCACCGTCAAGACAAACACCACCCTCTGACTGCTGTCACTCACCGTCAAGACAAACACCACCCTCTGACTGCTGTCACTCACCGTCAAGACAAACACCACCCTCTGACTGCTGTCACTCACCGTCAAGACAAACACCACCCTCTGACTGCTGTCACTCACCGTCAAGACAAACACCACCCTCTGACTGCTGTCACTCACCGTCAAGACAAACACCACCCTCTGACTGCTGTCACTCACCGTCAAGACAAACACCACCCTCTGACTCCTGTCACTCACCGTCAAGACAAACACCACCCTCTGACTGCTGTCACTCACCGTCAAGACAAACACCACCCTCTGACTGCTGTCACTCACCGTCAAGACAAACACCACCCTCTGACTCCTGTCACTCACCGTCAAGACAAACACCACCCTCTGACTGCTGTCACTCACCGTCAAGACAAACACCACCCTCTGACTCCTGTCACTCACCGTCAATACAAACACCACCCTCTGACTCCTGTCACTCACCGTCAAGACAAACACCACCCTCTGACTCCTGTCACTCACCGTCAATACAAACACCACCCTCTGACTCCTGTCACTCACCGTCAAGACAAACACCACCCTCTGACTCCTGTCACTCACCGTCAATACAAACACCACCCTCTGACTCCTGTCACTCACCGTCAATACAAACACCACCCTCTGACTCCTGTCACTCACCGTCAAGGGGATAAAAGCGTGGAACAAATTACCAAATAAATTGACTCAGCTTCCAAGTTTAACACAATTTAAAAAAACACTCAAGTTGTCATTATTTTCTACATATTTGTGAATTGTTAATTGAAAATTATGTTTAGTTAAAGCCATGTATTAGTAATACAAGCACTATGGTAACAAGTTTATATATGAGTTGTGAATATTGTTTATAATTCGTATTGTATTTATTCAGTTTTTTAGTTTGAGAATGGCAGAGTAACATATAAGTAAGTCTATGACTTCAGCTGTGTCCTTTCAGCAGCAGCAGCACACCATACTGTGCATGTATCATGTTGTTGTTGTTGAATGTTGAATAAATGTTCCTTCATTCATTCATTCATGTGACTCGTGTTACACATACTCAGTGCCCAATATCTTAACCTGTGCATACTAGATATTGATAATGTTAATATTATTTAATTAGGTACCTCCTATAGGAGGAGATTTATAAATTGGCAGTCTCATGCTACCAGGGGTTTCTGTGTACAAAGAAAAATCCCTAATTTCATCACTCAAGTTACATAAATTTCACCAACTGAGTCTAGAAGATACATGTGACTAAGGTCTTGTGAAATAATATAAATTAGTCAAATCCAGATTGAATTAGAAATATTGGGCTGCAAAGGGGCACCTAATTATTGATATCTTGGATGAGTGAATTTGGCAAATTCTGTACATATTATAAATATTTGAATGGTGCATTTTCACATAATGCAGTGTGCAAACATTGAAGAAAAAAAAAGTCTCCAACAACTAAGTTATGTCCCACCATAAACAAATTATATTCTTTGAAAATTCAATACAAATATTTCAAGACCATTTCCCCTGTTTTCATGGAAATGCCCAGTATGTGTGGGAAGGGAAACTATGTTATGGTGAAATGAGGATTAACCCAAAGTGAGTTGGCTATATTGTTAGGACAATTGAACTAAAGTAGAATTCAATGAATATGACACAATATTATGGTTAATATGTTCCCAGGAATTAATTGTTTTATTTTAAACAATAATTTTACATGCATTATTTTTTTAATGAAGGGGTGGAAGTTGAAAATATGCCAACAATGGAATGTCTCAGCTAGCACTTGGCAGAAATGTGATTCATCTGTAGGTTGACAATTGGATTGGATTCTTTCATTTTGTATAATTTGTAAATTATTTGGTAATCCCAGTTGGTTTCCATCTCTTAATTTATTAGGGTGTGACTTTGATCAAGGTCTGACTGTCAACTACAGTTACTTATTACTTCATAACGATGGCTCGGTAGTCAGTACTGGTGTCACTTCCATTTGATGTGTGGTTTCAAAATAAATAGGACAAGTAGAGCACATGAAATGCTGGTGGTAGATGTAGACTAAATGGGGCTAAACCGAGGAATGTAGGAAATACTGGAGTTGATGTAGACCAAATGGTGCTAAACCAAGGAATGTAGGAACTACTAGAGGTAGATGTTTACCAAATGGGGCTAAACATAGGAATATAGACCAAATGGTGCTAAACCAAGGAATGTAGGAAATACTGGAGTTGATGTAGACCAAATGGGGCTAAACCAAGGAACGTAGGAAATACTAGAGGTAGATGTAGACCAAATGGAGCTAAACCAATGAATGTAGGAAATACTGGTGGTAGATATTGACCAAATGGGGCTAAACCAAGGAATGTATGAACAACTGGAGTTGATGTAGAAGCCAAGGAATGTAGGAAATACTGGGGATAGATGTAGGCCAAATGGGGCTAAACCAAGGAATGTAGGACAAAGTTATGGAAAAACTCACAGGAATTAGTCACAGGAAAAACTCACAACTCCAGATATATAGATATAATTTTTATATTGTACTTTGTATTGTAGGTATAATATAAGTTGAAATAGTAAATATATTCATGTAAATATTTGTCTTTATTATAAACACCAGATACAACGTAAAACAGTGCATAATTGTGAGTGTTATAAGTTTCCATTGTGCTCGAAAGTCAATGAATATGTGCAACTACAATGTAAGTATGTCATAGATTCTTTGGAATATTGGTATTAATCATGAATCAAACTGTGTTGTGTCCAATTATCAATGAAAATATGCAAAAATGTGGCAGAGTTTCTTTGAAATATTTGTTTTAATCATAAAACTTTATGGCATTTAAAATTATATGAGAAAATGTGCAAGATTGTATTTATTCTTCAACGTTCAAGTAAAGATGTAGTGTGACTTTATTTCCTACAGGTAATGTTTTCATTGTCAATGCTGTGCCTTTAATTCTGCCTACCAAACCAAGACACTGCTCAGTCTAGTGACATCAAAGGTAATAGTAGCCAGAGCTGACATAATTATCATGTTCTATTGGCCAGCCCACTGTCCCTGTGCCACTGACAAGATAATTGCAGTATCTGTGACATATCTTCTACTGGGCTGTACTTGCCTGGCAGGATATATCAGCTACTGTGACTAATTCTTGCTGTTAATCTTTGGTCCAGTGGGCTGTGGGTAGACAGGGGAGACAGACCAGGCCAATTAGTGACACTTCAAGCTGATTGTCATTAGTTGTGATTCCATTACCATGCCACATTGGCAGACAGTGAGAGTACTGTAAGCAGACACCTGCTCACACAGGGCTCTATGTTGTCCCCCAGAAAGCAGTTATCCTATAAAACTAATTGTGCATTATCATGGAGTGACATGGCCAGTCTCTAGCCACAAAAGTCCAGAAAGAAACACTGTTACTGCTGTTTTCAAGAGGGACAGTAACATCCAATTTATCTCATTAACAATTGTCTCTAAACTTCTAGAACAAGCAATAGTCATGGTATCATGACTCCTAGATCATGGTATCATGACTCCTAGATCATTGTAACATGACTCCTAGATCATGTTTATTTGGGGGTGGCTTCAGAAGCCAACCACTTCCCTTTTATACCCCACTTGGTCAACTGCAACTTGTGGTTTCTCTTTATCTTAAATTACCTCCAGTTGTGGCCATTGTCCAAAATTATTTGTACAATTGAATGTTGATGAAGTTATATTGCTGTCCCAAATGTGGCCAAGTTTTAGTTTCTGTGTTTTCTTATAATTTGTTTCCTGCAAATCATTGCACAAACTACCCAGGTATTACATTTAATTTAGTTTATTTACAGGCCAAACTCATAAAAGTGTAGATTTGGCTCACAAAATTCAATGCTTTACAGTTTTACTTTTTTTATTGAATGTTGTCATTTTTATCTTGACCACTTTTATTAGACATCGCAATATATTTACCTTTTCTGAAATGTTTGGGTGTTTTTGAAGCAAAAATCTGTCAAATATTGTGAAATGAAAAAGCCCACCACAAATGACCACCTATAACTTTAAAGATATTACTTATTACTAATTGCACAGATGAGAACTTTAAAACTTCTGCAATGTATTGACCTATTTCTGACGATGGACGTCTCCCTGAGATCTGCCTCTTACAATGATCCTACGTATGTTAGGGGTTAACTTGGCTCTTACTGACACATCTACCCTTTGAAGTGTTCCAGAAGATGGAATTAATGATTACCCCATGAATCAATGACAGTGCTACCCTAGGCACATTAATAGATTAGAATCCCATGACACAGGGGTTAGTCATCACTGGTGGTACAGTGGTGCCTTATATAAGACTGGAAGAGTTCAAGGCTCTTCTCACCTTTGACCTAACCCTGACTGTCCTTGAATCCAGCCCATCTTGCCTTGTACAGTGGTAACAAATAAGTCCTTCCCTTGATAATTCTCAATTGTATCTTTCTTTAAAAAGAGTGGCCTTTAAGGATACATGCCCATTTTGCCAACTCCCACTCTGTCTATGATGCGTAAATAGCTAATTTGGAAACAGATGCCAGTTTACCTACATGCACCCCCACAATTGGCCTGCATGGTTTCCACATGGTAAAAAATTCCATGTCTCACCTGCCACATTCTTTTTATGTGCATTGGCCTTATATTGTGCATTTCCGCATATATACATAGGTTTGATCATCATAATAATGAAGTACGTAATCATAAAATGTTGCCTTAATTCTTCACTGTATCTTTTGTTTTTTTCAGAGGGTGGGGAGATTATTTCCAGATGCAAAATGATCTATTGAAATTACAATGAATTTAAACAGGTATACTTGAAAGGTACACATTACAATGAATTTAAACAGGTATACTTGAAAGGTACACATTACAAAGAATTTAAACAGGTATACTTGAAAGGTACACATTACAATGAATTTAAACAGGTGTACTTGAAAGGTACACATTACATTGATATTTGACAGTATCGTATCAGTGAATGAAAAGTAGTTGATGGGTAGAGTTGAACACTGTGCTGCTGTTTCAGAAGTTGAATGATTGTCTGCGATGGCTTCTCTGACCCTTCTCAGCAGAAGTCACGCCTCTGACGTGGACCGCTGGAAAGCATGCATTCCCAAAGGTACTAGAACAAAGACATCTTTACACGTATTTCCCAATTATTGATTCCATCTGGCATGGTCAGATACTCATAACATAGTTTTGAACTGTCTTATGAACAAGTTGTGATTAATAGGAACGTATAGGACACACCCTGTAAATTATTATTACACTAACCTATGCAGGTTGATAACCTTTTGGCCTTTACAAGGTGGAACATTTTCTAACAAAAAAGTGATCAGAAATGTATTATTAATTTGCACATGTCACAGTTAATCAGCATTTTGTTTAAAATTATGAAACGTATTGATGTTGATATTTGTGATGACATTTTAGGTACATTGTTGACGGAGGGTCGTGTATTTGTGTTTTTTAATTTTTAATGCAGTATTGTTTATACTCATTTGAAAATTAAGCCGGTACAATATAATTGTGTAAATAGGAGATACATCTCTTTTTTATGACTGAAAACGTTGCTGTCAAAAGAAACATCTGGCACCTTGGAGGTTTTGTAATTATTTATCTTCCATAAATTATTATTTTCGAAATCCATTAATTCTAATGGAAGCTCTTCAAATGGGTTTGCTGGGTTTATTAGTTATGCATGTGTGTATGTATTTACTTGTGAGTTTGTGTTATTCTAGAGCCAGGCCTGCTGGTTGAATCCACGAGGGAGGATGAGAATGGAATTATGGACATCGTACGGAAGTCGTATCTGTGGAAAGATAACACGCCCGACTTGTATTTGCCGATTGAGGTAAATCTAGTCGACAATGAAGATCTGGTTCAGAAGTACCTGGCGAAGAAAGAAACCATGAAAGCCAAGGTACAAATTGTAGATGTTTTATATTGCATTAGAGTAACTGCTTTCAATAATACCAACTACAGTAGTCCCTCTCTTCAGTGGACACATCTGTATCCAAGCATAAGTGTCCCGACATGGCGGGTGTCCGCTCATCAGAGGGACAAGCATCTTAGTGCCGTAGTTCAGATCAGTACAACGGACACGTGGTAAATGTGTGGCAATATGTCAACGTATTGAGTGATAGGAATTAAACATTATATATATATAGATAGATATATGTTTATTGTTACTGTGATAAATAAACAGTTGGTCATGAAGTTATATCGCCCGCCCGGCACCGTCCGCCCGACTCCCTCTGTCGATCTGAGATTTTCCTCAACCGCGCACTGGTCACTCACTCACTGCCACTATCCTACGCAACCGTATCGGCCCGGTGTTGCAGTAGAATTTGCTGCGCGTACGGCAGCATTCAACCAAAAATTTCAAACAACATCTCCGTTACAAAATTTTTTTAATTGGTATTCTTGAACGATTTAGATATTCTTTAGCTAAAATTCTTCGTAAGTAATTCGCAAATTGACAATTTTGGCTGCCCCCTACCGACTAAAATAATAACCTGGAAATGATCAAGCGAATATTTAAATCAGTCGCTACATGCAGCATGAACGTTAAATATTAAAACCGGTAACGGGTGCAATCGTTAATTGTCTCACTTAATTTTTCATCCAATTTCAAAAGATTCATTAATGCACAAATTGTGCGTCACTTGATAATGCGTTTCATACGCTGGCAACCAGTTCATCTTTTCCAGGCACTGGTAATATTTGCCATTTGGCATAGCACAGCATAATTTGATGATGTTTGTTTATTATTTCACCTCAGTTTAGGCTTAATGTTGGGCTACATTGAAAACAATTGAGGTGAACCTTTTATACATCGTATTTGTGAATCTTAAAGGGGAAATGAAATGCAGCTGTTTCATGCTATATATTTAAATATATACTATATAAGGATACATTAATGTTAACAGAAACATACTCATTTATAAGACAAACTAAAAAAACGATTTTGTTCGATGCCTAAATCGTCGCTATAGAGCACTGCGTATCGCCATCTTTGTTCCAAGCAAGTGGTTTGATTCACTCCTAACTAATTAATGTAAAATTTCGGGGTTTTTCGGTTTACTTCATTAGTATACATTTCTGTGCGAAAACATATGGTGCCCTATTATACACGATAGGCGTTCTATAGGTCAACAAATAACTTGTATACGCGTTCGAAATAAAAACGTTAAATTAAATGGCAACGATTTATAACCAATGAAATCGTTGTTATAGTCGCACTTCCCGAACGAAGATTTTAGCTGCCAGAAGGGGGCGGGGCTTTCAAAGCAAAGTTCAGAATATTAGATGCGCGCGCATACCGGGACTATTTTTATTTTGTTGTTGACAAATACGTCGAAGGATTTTGGTAGAGACGAGTTATTAAAAGTGATTTTTAAAACTTCCGTATCACTTGGGGAGAAAATCTATACGACAGATGAAGACTCTAGTTCGACTTGTCACCTGGAAGTTACGGTTGATACAGTTGACACACACACAAAGGGCCTGTGCCATACGGGTTTCACCCAGTGACACTGACAGTGTGCGATCCACGGTCCGATAATGTCCGGCCCCGGGTCAGGTTCAGTTGTGGGAGTCGGACAGTGACAGTTGGTCTATCGACGACGAAGACGTTATGCGACTTAATAATGTCGCATGGTGTTTGTGTGGACACTGCGTCCCAATATCGACGCACATCGAGTTTCTGTGCTGTAGGGATATAGCTGCCGTACAGCACCGTATGACAGACCTTGCAGATGCCTACGTTAGATTTAGTGTCATTACCGACTATGAGTGACGACTTCGAAACGGTTTGCACCAACAGGGCGGTGTTCGAACTTGGAAGTCGGTCTGTTGTCATTGTATGATTTGCGTGCAGACTCGTTGATTCGACCAATAGCTAGTAGGTAAGTACTACGTAGTTCAACAGGTATCAAATAATTATTCTAGCAATAACTATTTCAAACTTAAATAGAGTAATTATACTTGTTCCCACCTCAAATGTTCAGGTTCACTCAATCTTCATAAAATACTATGTCTATGATTTTCATAAAACCATTTTTTATTCATTTTCTTAATAAACTTACTTTTATTCTTGACAGGATATGTGCATACTTTTTATACAGTTGTTTAATTCCCTATGTAAAAGTGTTCAAGCAACTTGCTTAATTTATATAAAAATAGACAAATTGCACACTACCATGCACTGATAGATGCATAATCAGGACATTGTGCAATGTATTATTGATACAAAAATATTTAAGTGGAGTTTTTAATATAATAAAAATGTTATATATATTATGTGTGTGTGTGTGTTATCAAGACCACATCATGAAATGTAGTCTTACAATCATAATTATTACAGCCCTTCACAAACAAATGAACCAATTCACTAAATTCATGATGTGATATTGATAAAACACACAGTTTTGCCAGTATAACAATAATTAGAAGATACCTGTTGTTTATTAGCAACTAATGGAAATAAATGAACGTTCAGAACATATCAATTGATTCGATTAGCCGCATATCGTCACTTCACGTTGTGGTCAAGGGAGAGACTTAGAAAAGGCAACAGACGTGTTATACCAGCCTGCACTGTATCCAGAAGTGAATGGGGTTTATGAAAATTTAAGCTATGGACATTGCACTATACAGGTGAGTGTACAGTGAAAATAAAAACCCTGGATAAGTAAGATTAGATTGACCAAAAGGTAGAATGAATTACTTGGTGCCTTCTTATCCCATTTTTGGCAACAACAATGTGATCTGTAGTGTCTTGCATGTCCCTGTTCATAATTCGATTTGTAATACTGAAGCCAACATGAAATATATCAACAGTTTATTCATATGGAGAAACAATTCACAAATAAATAAGACTACATGGCAGACTGTGCCAATGCATTAGTCAAATTCACAAACCAGTTTTCAATGTTTCTTTCAATTGATTATCGCGAAGTAGTTCCGGTCTGACCAGTTAGGCTCGATTGACTCCGACATAAAATACAAAATACATTCAAATTTACTAGCAATTAGCAAGTAAGATCACCATGGTGGAAGGGCGAACTGGTATAGAATATACACGAAGCGGAAGAACAGTAAGACCCCCCAACAAATATAAAGAGTTTGATCATGAAGCAAACGGCCGCCCTGGCAGAGATCGGTTGCCCAGCGCAACCGATAAAACATCGACTAACAGATCAAGGCCGGGGTCACGGCGAACCAGTCCCGACGACAACACAACTATAGAATTGAACAAATACCAGGAAAGTGACACAGAAATTGAAGAATTGTTAGAGCATCATCACACCCCTTCCTCAACGAAACCTAAAGGTCAGTGTGTTCAATCCAATTGCAATTCTCAAAGACAATGTGCCAGTAATTCGACACCGGCGGCAACATCGCCGTTGTCGGCGACCACACCCGCCATCTTCGGGCCTGACTCCGTCTCCGGTACCAGCCCGGTAACTGTCACAATAAATGAAGTCCCGTCTCAAAGAAATTTGCCATGCAAAATAAACTATGCTGTTGATCCACAATCTGCATATAGTGATAAAGACAGTCTGACATTTGATAGATCACAGGTACAGTCAAACAAACCAGAGACGTCGCCAAAGTGTGGCCAGTGCAAGCAACATAAACAGGAAGTGCTAAAATGCGAAAGATGCCTAGAAATACTGTGTGCGAAATGCCAGCAGATGGACACAGCTCATCTACTTATTCTGAAACAGTATGATGTCAGTTGGTTTTGCAACAAATGTAAACCGAAGGCACTCAACGCTATACATACAGACAAAGAAATAGAAGACCGCTGTGCAGAATACATGTCACAAATAACAAAACGCATCATCCGAGTAGAAACGTCACTCAAAGAAAAAGCAACAAAAAAGGATTTAGAGAACAGCACTCAGGAAATTAACACACAGACACTACAACAGGAGGTCAGCAAGCTGATACAACATCAGACACACACTACAGTCAATCATCCAACAATGACAACACAAGCCAACCAAGACCTGGCCACAATAGTGAAAGAAGAAATAACAGAAAGAGAACAAATCATGGCAAAAAAACTAAATCTAATCATCCATGGTATGAAAGAGAACGGCCAAGATTTACACAAAGTCAAACAGATGATGACAACTTGCCTAAAGCTAGATGCCGCACCAGAATCAGTTACTCAAATTGGCCAGCCAGACCATAGCAAACCCAGAATGATCCTTGCCGTCATGAGAAACATCAACGACAAAAAGAAGGTACTAAGTAAAGCCAAAGAAATCCGAAACAGCTCAGAAGAGAGGTACAACACAGTGTTCATTAGACCAGACTTGACACCAAGACAGAGAGCTGAGTCAAAAAACTTACAGGCTCAGCTGATGCGGAGAAGAGAAGACAATCCAAACAAGACCTACAAAATCTACCGAAGCGAAATCATAGAGACCCAGTAGAAAACTGGGACCACAATGCACATGCACATAGAAACACAGCACCACAAAGAAACAGCAAAGCACGGCATGCACTAAGGACATACTACACCAACATTGACAACTCGATACTTAGCAAATATGATGAACTATACACCATTGCGCAAGAATATGATGTGATTGCTTTCAACGAGATAAAACCTAAAAATGGAAATGCACCAAACTTGGAAATCCTCCACACACCAGGATTTGATCTTTTTACGAACGACCTACAACGACCAGATATATCCTGGAATGCACTATTAGAAGACACAGTCCAAGCACAGACAGTCAATCAGCTGAAGTCCCGCCTCCAAAGAGACTGGAGAGACCATCCAGACCTCTACAACTACAACTTCACATACTAACACATACACACGCACGCATGCATGCACGCACGCACGCACACAATCGAGCCTAGAGACTAGGCAAACCGGAAAAGACAAGATAAAGAGAAAAAATTGCAATAACGCCAACAGCAACAACAATAGCAGCAAAATCAATAGACAATGGAATACCACTACAGAAAACTAACCTTGAGACGGTCTCAGTGCTCAACTTGGGCAATTATTGACCGTTCTTAAGGTAAGAACTTAAGGTAAGATTCACTTCTCACTGTGACACATTTTAATCTAACTGTATTACAATTTGGGTCTGTGTCAGTCCTGTGCACATATAGTACATCAATAAGTAACACGTTTATTGATGATATGGGTCATCATTATGATCAAATATTGTGATACAAAAATTATTACATACAAACTATTCCATTACAGTTCCAGTTTTACATAATTGTGGGTTTCAACTTTCAACACTAGGGCCATGTGTCAAGAAAACAAGTATTATTATTCAAGATACAGATTCAAAACTTGTAGTACTAGTTTCAAAATCTATCAAGCGCCTCCAAATGGATTTATCTATATTTATGGCACTATGTAAGTGTTCTTATGATTATTAAGTACTTTTTTAGATGTTGTGTTGTGATAATGTAAAATGTAATACTAACAATGAAGTATGAATATATAAAAAACGTATAGCTGAATCCTTTGCTGCTTCATTAGTTTGTAGTACACTTTAATAATACTGGCTAAAACATACAGATTAAACAAAAAATATATATTTTGTTGTAAGATGGCACTTTACTTTTACTAAACTTGATGGCAACAGTCCAGTTTTAATGGCAATGGCCCTTATCATTTTTGTGACACACGTCCTAGAAGCCACATTAAAAGTGCACAGTGAGTCATATGAACCAATACATGTACAGTTCAGTGTGATGTTTGAGAAATGGTGGTCTGTTGAAATAAACTCACTATATAAGTAACATGTTTGGACTTGGTTATACTATTCCAGTAAATTACATATACCCAAAGTTCCCTACATTGAATAGTGTCTAATAAAACACATTGCATACCACAACTAGGATACAAGCTTTCAAGTGGATGTTCCTTACTTTAGGAGGTCCTATACAGTAGTGAGAATGCACTTTGCCTAAAACGTTTCTCTATTTCTGCCAGTGATGTTCAAACAATGTTATTTAAGCATAGAAATCCATTGTCATTTGAAATTGGATGTCGTATCAATTTGGTGGCACTAAACCGAATTGATACGGATACAACTAGTTTTCCGTAAAGCGGGTTCTTTGCTTTGCCAGTTACCTCCTTACTCGATGTCGCAACTTGGAGCACACTTCACAGCTTTGTGCCACTCATCCATCTAGCTGCAATGCCCTCTAGAATTTCTCCTCGGAAGCTGTAGTCCTTTGACGCCATCACTTTCTTCACTACATACCCAGCAGACTTTGAATACTGCAGCTGATACCGTAGCTTGTTGTCTGCTGTTTTCACCATTTGCCGCTGATTGAACAAATGATAAATTTAAAATCAGTATAACAATAGAAATATCTGAAGAATAGCTGGCTATAGCTGTAACATGCACACAGTAAACCAAACAGCTTGCTTGTATGATCTCATCAATGGTTGTGTATCATTGCTAGATTACAAACAATCCTCTATCATCGTTCTTCGTAGACAACTCTCTCTCTCTATCTCTCTCTCTCGCTCTCTCTCCCTCTCTCTATCTCTCTATCTCCCTCTCCCTCTCGCTCTCTCTCAATCAAACGGCTAATGTAATTTATTAATTGGTTCCAAATTCTGCCATCCTTTTCAATTTCAACTTCCAATGAATTCCAATTCTATAATACATTCAAATATTTATTATTGAATCATATATATATATATATATATAATTTATATATGCATAAGTTTATATTTCAATAAGCAATTCCAAAGCATACCATTCCAATTCCATTGATATATAATTAAACAATTCAAGTAACAGTAAACAAATGTCCTAAATTTTAATTATGTTATCTGTTGTTTGCATGCATACTCTTGTACAGTGCGATTGTATTTTCGAAACTGTATTCCTAACATTGTTTTGCTATTGAGTACAGGCAGGGATGTTCAGCCATTTCAGTTTATTTCCTAATGCACTGCTGGATTTCTAAAGTGTGCAGCTTTGTCAAGCAACTGATACATTATTTTGTAACATCAAATGTTAACACTATTGATATCACAAGCCTTACCTTATATTTGTGTTGTGGTCAATGGTGGCCAAGTGGAGTCGGGCTATGATGCCTTGACGGCTGAACTTGGGTGCATACTTGAGGAAGAGGGCATGTAAGCTCTCCAGTTCACCAGTGTTAACGCACTTCATAACCCTCTCTATACCATACAGTAGGCAACAGTCCAGTATAGCCTTCTGGACAGTGAAGGCTTCTGTACCTTCAGTGAGCCATGGTGTTGTTTTCACTTCTTGTTGTGTATACGTTGCATGATTGCACTACCGGTACAACTCTGCGCCTGCTGTCCATGAATGGAATTCCTGATGTGATGGAGGAGCGAGATCCACATCTCCTTCATCAACCGGGGATCACCACCACAAGCTGATGCGCAATACCACAGGTGGTTGGCAATTGCGCCTATCGAAGGGATAACCTCAACTTTCTTGGCAGACAACAACCTTTATTTCTTTCTCTTTCTGATGCTGGGATGTCTGTCAGTGGCAAGTGTGGTGATCTTCACCCCATGGTCAGTCAGGTTGTCCAAGCAGCGTTTCAAGCCCTCCACTTCCATCCAGTAACTGTTCTTGACCTCTGTGACCCGAACAGTTTCTTGAGCAATGATGAGTTGGCTGTCAGTGTCCATGATGAAGTAAATGCCAAATGTAGCGTTGTGTCCTGGATTGTCATATCTTGCATCGCCTGATGCGACCACTCTCTGTCCGGCCAGAGCTGACAGGTTGGCCTCTGAATGGCATGTCCACACGTCCTCTATCTCTGGCAGTATGTATGCCCGCTGTATGTTGTAGCACTGACGGGGTGACAAGGCACATAGGTTCATTAGGTTGACCAAATTGTACACAGTGAATGAATGTCCAGTCAGGAAGAGGACGCTTGGTATCAACAAGTTACTCTCATAAATGTTACCAATCTTGGGTTGCGAGTGCCACATGAACGAGTGGCCATCAACACATTCTGTGGTCACAACCACTGCAAATCCAGTCACTGTGATGCTAGGCTTTTATATAAGTGGTTTATTGCAGTTTGGTGTTTTAGCAGGTGCAGAAAAGTGAAATGATGTTTTTCTCACAGATGACAAACTTTCTCTCTTTCCCATTAGTGTAAGAACCGCTTGAGTCATCATCAGTGATACCGCTGTCACATGCTACAACATATTCTGCATCATTCGCTTCAATGTTTCTCTTCTCGCTGTTGCAGACAGAATCGTCTGAAGATGGCGATAATGAGACTGGGACATCCGAAGGGCGTCTATAGTGACAGAACTGCCATGGTCAGGATCAGTCGGAGAAGGCATGCTAGACTGCGATGGCAACTTTGCATACCCACGGTCATGGTGAATGTTCAGTGGAACAACAGTATTGTCAGTATTAACTACTGCATCGACAAAGTGTCGCACTGGCAACACGACCACTGGCTTCCTTTATGTTTTGACACTACAGTTCGATGGCGTGACAGCACTACAAGTGATATTTGTATTACCATAAGGGACAGTCATCTCGCGTGCCAAATCCTTCGCTGGATCCTTCGAAGCTTGCGCTCGGTATTAGGCCCTATGGTTGTTTGGATACTTCCATTATATATTATGAACAAAATGACACAATCTTGCAAATATTAATTAAAATTGGAGCACAAGTGCACTTTACAAGTTACTTTAAAAAAAAAATTTTAGTGGATATATGTGTGTTATCTTTAATTTTCATGATTAAAATGCATGTGCACTCAAATGTGTTTAACATTTGAACTTTATAAATACAAAATATATATTAATCTTTGTGGCTTTTTCCTTGTTAGGCTTACATTCAAAAGTAAATAAATTATATACAATGTCCTTGTTATTAAAAGCATACATTGGTGTTTGCAGTCATGCAATCTATATCAGGAAAAAATAGGTATGATACCATGCTTGCTAAATTGTCGCCTCAAAACTGGAGCAACAATTCAGGGTCCATTGTTACAAGCCAATATTTGAGACACATAAATTAGTATTAGGCCTACATGGTGATTAACTTTAGTTGGCTGATGTGAACCTACTTACTATGTCAATAACTAATTATATCAGATATGACTATAGTGTTTTGTTGTATGCTATTGACTGTATAACAAGTATTTTTAAGGATTTAAATACTTGTAATGTCACTTATTTAAATGCGGTTACATTTTATAGTATTTGAGCAGTCCAACTTCAGTAATATTTGTCTTTAACTATTTCTTTTAAATTAATACATTCCAATGACAATGCCTACAATACATGATTGACAGGGCTTGGTCCGGACTGTGACTAATGTTGATTAATAGATGACGACACTATTTCGCAAAACGTTATACTGGCTACGGTAGCTGACATTTATTTTTGTAATTATTTTGAAGGTTATTTCCCCCACCAGCAACTAAGTCGATAACATAGACTCGTAGATGTAGACGTTGCGGTATTCAGACGTAGCAACACGCCTTGCCGTAAACTAAATCGGCGGATTACAAGCACTCATTATTCCCAATCATATCATAGTATTCACACGTATTTGTACTTTATCACATTCACATTTCTTATTACATTTCAATTTTGCATACGTCATATTTGTATATATGCAGACTTTGAACTAGAACTGTGGGACTATATAGTGGTCGTAATGATACCTCACGGAATTCGTGAGTGCCGAGTCACCTTGGCAACAACAAGCTGGTTTCGGCTTGTCATTTCCTACGCGCCGCTTCACCCTCCAAATAAGGCAATAATGTCGAGCTTCCAGGTTGATTTCGTTTAATTTTACTTCATCGGTGCATAGTTATATGTAAACAAATCGACTGAAGGTGGACCTGTGACTAACCAAGAATTATGTTTCGACGTTCAATGTCTTTTTATGCTCATCACTTTCGTATTTAGGCTTGCAATTGGCATTTGAAAGTGACCACCGCAGACTTTTGCCAATCTTGCCGCCGGCGAACACGTCAAATTCATCATCTATAACTTGTTTTTTTTCTGTTGGAAACCTGTGGAAGTATGTGAAAAGTTGCTTACTAACACTTATAGTATATCTAGTAGCCACGCAGTGCAATAAATTGTTCTGTTTTATGTGAATGTATGCGTTTAGTCGGTTTTTCTGAGAGCTATGCTGCATCGCCTATCGAATTGCTGTATACAGCTTTGGGAGACATCTCGCCAATCAAACCGGATGTACAACCACACGCTCCTGGAGCATGATGGCGGCGCCCTGTGCTGATAGTAGCTACGTTTGAAAAATTATTAAAAATATACCGTGACGCTGTACTTGTCAAATCATGGTGACATGTACTGTAAATGGTATGTTCTTATGTTTGGGCTGTGGTTGTTCAATTGTTTCATTTCCCCTTTAATTGCAATTTACAAGATGAAAAGGCAATGCCAAGCCGATGCCCTGACTAGGCCCTGGGGCTGGAGGCGCGAATGGGAATCAATGCATCATGGCACCGCCCGTGGCAAACGTGATTGATAACAGCACAAAATTAACAATCCCTTCCTCCACATTCACTCTGCCTAAAGTTTACAGACCATAATTAAAGGAACTCTACGTAGTTTGGACAAACACAACGATTACAGCAAGGAAGACAAGCTCATTGTTACGGGTACACGTGTACTTGGTGTTACCATTGACACACACCAAGCTGTATGTCTGCCATTTTCTAAACAAATTCTGCAAAAAATCTTCTAATTAATTAATACTGTCCGTTTTAGAAGGGACATAACCAAAATATCCTGTCCGCTGTCCGCGTATGCGAGGTGTCCCCTCATCAGAGGGACATTAACATGGCAAAACGGTCCGTACATTGACAAACTGTCCCGACATAGCGGGTGTCCCCTCATCAGGGGGTCCGCTGAAGAGAGGGACTACTGTACTGCTGTCTAATATTTAATGCTGCAAAGTTGTTTTAAAGAAAAAACATGTTTTGTGTATTTTCAGGTAAGACAATTGACATTCTTCCCCTTCCAAAATTGGGCACTCATTCAGTAAGATTTCTTGGTATATATTTTACCATTTAGTTCTCATTAAACTGCATATACTCACAGGTGCACATATCCAGGACAAAATCAACAGTTCATAATCCCTACAGAGAACACCCTGCAGGCCAGAAAACTAAAATATAAAAAGTGGGTAAAATAGTAAGAAATACAGATGGTTTTATTGAACACATGTTCACATGGGTGTTTTTGTCTCAATACTTTTTGTGTCTTTGTTTCAGTTTTAAATACAGGTGTATTGTTTATTTGCACAAGTTCTTTATCCCAAATGCACACATGCAGACACACACATACCACTTTAAAATGTTGTGATCCCGCCCTCAAAAATTCAGCTGACAGTAAGAAGTCGGTTGCGATTGAGTACAGACTTGTTTAATTGTATTTGTGCCTATCTGATACTAAGATTAAAACTGCATATTTGTTTCTTTCTAGGGCCGAAGCAGCAGGGAATGCCAGGATATATATGCGTTCGCAATAGAGCGTCTGTCAAACCTAACTAACATCTGTCTCGATGGCCCGATCAGTCGACCTGCGAAGCGCCACCTTCTGGGGGACAGTAGACTTGGGTTCCGTGTGTGGCAACATGCCGATGTCTGTCTTCACTTCGGTACTCACATGAACCAAAACCCTTTGGTGTTAGTGGTCTACAAGGTAGCGTTTTTATTATGACATGACTAGCAAAGAATTGGTTTATTTTTTGGTGTGTAAAAACATCTTCAGTGGATGTTCCTTTTTTAAATGCTTGAAATTTTTTTTTTTTAATAAGAATTTGATCAGAGAGGGCTTACAATGGTCTTAAATTTTAGTTGGTTAAACTTTAAAAAAATAAGTTTTATAAGTAATTTGCACAGTCATTTTAATATAAAAAGTGTTGTTAAAATTATTGACTTTGATCATTAGTTCATGTACTGTATTCTAATTAGAAAAAATGAATGCCGAACATGTGACGCGTGTTTGTGGATTCCGTCGTATATTTTGTTGAAATTATGGCCACAAATGTGTTCCTTTACGACAAAAACATTAGGCAATGTTTTTAAAGTGACAACTGTATGCATTAATGTTGAATGAATGAACGTTTATTCAACAACAACAACAACATAATACATGCACAGTATGGTTTGCTGCTGCTGCTGCTGCTGAAAGGACATAGCTGAAGTCATAGACTTATGTGTTGCTATGCCCTACTCGAACTATGAAAACTGAATAAATACAACAGGAATTATAAATAAATCACAAAATAATATTCACAACTCATAATTTTATAGACTGTTTACTATAGTGCTTGTGTTACTATTTCATGGGTTTAACAAAACGTCACCTTCAATTAACAATTCACAAATATGTAGAAAGTAATGACAACTTGATTGCTTTTTTAAATTGTGTTAAACTTGGAAGCTGAGTCAATTTATTTGGTAAATTGTTCCACGTTTTTATACCCTTGACGGTGATTGACAGCAGTCGGAGGGTGGTGTTTGTCTTTTTAACATAGAACAGTTTGCTTTGTCTTGTATCATGTATGTGGATAGCTGCGGTTGGTTCAAATAATGCTTGAACACGACCATTTAAAGAATGGTTGTTTGCTTTATAAAGTATGATCATAGTCTTGTATTTAACTAAATCATGAAATTTAAGCATGTTTGAGAGATGGAAAAATACAGATGTATGATCATGATAATTAAGATTATAAATAATCCGTATAGCTTTTTTCTGTAACATAAATAGTTTTCTAAGTCTAGATTGATAAGTATTTCCCCAGATCTCACAGCAATATGACATATGTGGTTCAACAAGTGAATTATATAATGTGTGTAACGCTTGACAATCAAGAACATGCCTAGTTTTATACAAAACTGCTATGTTTTTTGATACTTTTGATTCAACCATTTTTATGTGTTCTCTCCATGTTACGTTTTCATCAATGGTTACTCCAAGGAATTTAGTATATGATACCTGCTCAATGTTTTTCCCATTCAAAACTATATTCACACCTGTTCTAGGTTGCTTTTTATTGTTGAACATTATAAAATGTGTTTTGTTCACATTAAGTGATAATTTGTTCGCTCGAAACCACAGGTCTAGTTTTTTTAGTTCGTTGTTAATAACAGTGCTTATTTCATCTGTGTTACTAGCGGAATAAAAAATGTTTGTATCATCAGCAAACAAAATAATGTCAAGCAATTTTGAGACTTCACACATGTCATTTATGTACAGAATAAATAATAACGGGCCAAGGATTGAACCTTGCGGGACTCCACACTTGATTTCCTTTTGTTCTGAGTTACTGTTGTTATAGCATACATATTGTCTACGGTTGGTTAAGTAGCTTTTTATCCAGGCCAGAGCCAGACCCCTGATTCTGTAGCATTGCAATTTACTTAGCAGTATGTTGTGGTCAACAGTGTCAAAGGCTTTTTTAGGTCGATAAAGACCCCAATCGTGCTTTGGCATTTATCCATTGCGGATGTAATTTTTTCGACAAATTCTGTTAAAGCTAGTGAAGTTGAGTGATTACTTCTGAAGCCATACTGCCCATCTGTCAATATGTGTTGTGTTTCAATGAAAGACCTTAGCCTTTTGTTGAATATTTTTGAAAATTGGGATAAGAGAGATATAGGTCTATAATTAGAAAACTGAAAACGATCTCCTGACTTAAATATAGGTATGACTTTTGCTAATTTCATATCATTTGGAAATGATCCGCTGATCAAAGATCTGTTAAAAATGTGGATTAGCGGTTGTACAATTTGCTTTATTACATGCTTAACTGTTTTCATGCTGATTTCATCAGGTCCGTATGAAGTTTTACTTTTGCATCCAGACACAATTTTGAGTACTTCTTGCTCAGTAACGGGGGACATATACATTGATTGTGATACAGTACGTTTTACAAAGTCGGTTGGCTTTGTTCCCGGGCAGGGTTCTATGAGGTTGGATAATTTAGTACCTATATCGACGAAGAAATTGTTAAAATGATTAGCTATTTCTTTATTTTCTAATACTACTATGTTATCGCCAACATGAAACTTTTTCAAATATGTGGTATCAGATTTTCTTTTACCTATTATGCTGTTAAGAGTTTTCCAAGTTGCCCTTATATTAGTCTTACAATCGTCGAGTTTTTTTCTGTAATATTTTTTCTTTTCTAGACGTAATAATTTTGTTAACTTATTTTTGTAATTTTGTAGCGGATTTCTGTTAATTCTGTCCTATTTTTTAGAAACGCTAAGTACATGTTATTCTTCTTTATGCAAGCGTTTTTTAGCCCTCTTGATAACCAAGGTTTATCATTCTTTTTTGTCTCTCCTGAATACGTTGTAGTTTTTACAGGACAGGCATCATTATAAGTATTATTTAGTATTTGCATAAAGCGCGAGAATGCTAAATCAGGGTTTGACTCGTTCATTACAGTGTCCCAGTTTGCATAATTTAAATCGTGCTTAAATTTGTTTAATGAGTCCTCATCTAACGTTCTGTTATATTTATATGTTGGATCATCGTTAATAACCGCATAAGTGTTGTTGTCACACAGGACGAAAATTGGCATATGGTCTGTAGCATCGCTTAAAACAATGCCGCACATTTTGTTTCTACACAGTTCAGAACAGAACATTTTATTTATTATACTAGCAGTCGTGCTTGTTACTCGTGTGGGCCTGGTGATCAAGGGATTGGGCCTGGTAATGTTTGTTTTGTGAGTTGTCGTGTCATGCTTTATATAACCGTTATCAACATTGATGGCAAAGTTTGACGGAGGTTACGCGCAAAATTTAGATTGTGACATAAGCAAACTATGACGTATTGAATACATCAATTGTGCACGCTGTGTGACATTAACCCTTGTAACCATTTGTGTTAACCCTCTGCTTGTAGGTGATGCTGGGGAGGAGAAAGATGGTGCATCTGCAGCACTACACAGACGTGCACAACGCGCTGAAGCCGACCCCAGGGTACGACTGTCACATGTCATACACCCAGCCTAGTCAAATGGATGTCGCACAGGTCGCCGCCAATCTCGACCAGGTACAGTGCAAATTACCTTTTTTTTGCATAAAATATTTCCAAAAAGTTTGGTTCACTTCCCACCCTACACCTTTGGCGGTTCTTTGCTCTAATGATGACTCTTGCGTGTGTGGTTTTGCCTAACGATTCTTGTATGTTCCACCTCTGAGCTTAGGTTCCCGGATGGTATAGGCACTATAGAAGTCTAGTATTGTTATAATTATGCACTTTAATTACCAATGTTTGATACCGGGGACAAATGCGTTATGGTTAATTATGCGACATGTGGTTACATAATAATAAAATGCATGTTGGTCTTCGTGTTCACCCACAGCCGTGTTCTTTATTTTATATTGTATTGTTATGTAGGCAGATTGATATGTGCTAGAAACAGCCTCTTAGTCAGATAATTTGCACCGTTTAATTGGCTGGCTACACATCGTCACATAGCTAATCCCTTTTCCTACATCTGTCACATGCAGAGATTGTGTCTTGCATGGATCAGAGGTTGTCTTTTCTGTTATTTCAAAAACTGTTCGGTAACTTTTTCTCTAATTTTGCATAGACGTCTCTTAGGGTAGTGTCACTGTAGGCAAGACATTTTTATTTGATTGAATCATTCTAGGGCCCCCAAAATTGGTAAATTTTCACGTTTTGCCTGTTTTTTTTCAAAAACTCTTCAATAACTTTTCTCTAATTTTGCATAGGTATATCTTAGGTTACTGCCACTATACACAAGAAATTTAAGATGTTTTACTCTACATGTTGCAGCTATTACTTCACTCCAATTCAATCAGTATTATGTCATTAATTGCTGCTGTTTTTAAAATGCACACTCTGTATATGTACCTTGTGAACAAAGTTTTATCATAGTTCATCTCTTCTTTCCATTCTGGGAGAGTGTGGTAGGGACAAAATAAGAACAGGAAATGTGTGCACATTTTCTTAATAACCTTTAACTGTGCCACATGCGAGATTGCAGCTCACCAACTCTCCTGCAAGCAACCACTGGAAATTGGCCTAAATAGCAGAGTATTGGGATAAAATTCTAGAGTATTTTTAATAACGCATTAACTAATATATACAATCTTCACGAAACGGTCTACTCGAATATTTTATTTCCAGGTATATCTTCACTGGCATGCATATAGTCTCCACTAAACATGTCAATATTTTACTTCCATCATAACCCTTAAAGATCTGCAACTATGATTCACCAAAAAACATTTCATTAATAATTACAAACTCACAATATAGTCCAAAGGACTTCAGGGCCTCTTGGCCCATTTTTAACTAATGTGGTTAATGTTTGATATTGAATTGAAAAATATTTGTCAAAAGAGGCTGTTAGAACAATTACAAACATATTATGTGGAGGACGTATAAACATTAGGAGGACAAGATCCTACAATAATTACTGTGGTTACAGTGGGACAAATTACTATACCACATGCAAGTGTTCAAAGGTTTGAGAAACAGTGGCAGAAAATTACAGAACAGTGAGGTTGGCTTAATTGATTTGTAAGTCATTAGCAACGTTTCTTATTTTGACACAACAGGTGGATGTTTTCTTCCTCGATTTGAGTTTTTGCTCGGCTTGTTTCGCTGTAATTTCCTGAATAATTTCACATACCTTGTATTCACTACAGCATGTAACTTGTTTGGATGCATTTTATTTTTAGTTTTGGTGATCATTGGGGAAACTATTAAGTTATGTACCGAAACCATTTTACAAGAGGTGCATATTATTTGTTATAAATCCCAGATTGTTGTCTTTAACAAACAACATATACAGTAATCAGTTTTTAATGGCTATTTGTAGTATTGATGTATATGATCAATGGTTTCCACAGTCTGTTCTGGTGTGGGCATGGCCTTAAATAATTCATCTTGTTGTTCATGCATTGTTCCTTATTTTGGACATCACACTTTACATGGTAACATCTGGGGATTGTCATAACTAACAAACACTTCTTTAAGTATTGTCCAATTCACTGGTATTGTTCCGCCTACTCACCATGGGTAAAACTAGCAAGTATGTAAAAGGAACATCCGTCTGTCTAGAGGACAGTGGTTTGTAGGTGTTTACATAAAGTTTATATTATATATCAGTAAGCTAACTTGGGGGACTAAGTAAATCTCATCCCAGGTGTTCACTCGATTCAGTCAATGTTCATTTGCATCTTTCGACCATTGGCCTCTGATCAGCCATTTGGCAATGCATTTAAAAACAGTGGTATAGTTATTTCGAGTTATTTACTTTTTCAGTGGGCAGATTGAGTGGACGATGGTGGCACTGGTGATAGAGTTTGATGATCTGCTGCATGCAATGCTGTAATTGGCAATTAATTTAAGTTCAAAATACTGTAATCGGTGATAATTGCTGCCCTTACAAATGTGGAAACCACCGTTGAATAAATGATAGCATCAACTTAGTTACTGGCACTGTGAGTGCAGAATAGCTGCCTCCAATAATGCCTGTAGAGACATGTCAATAAATAATTCACCCGACTGATTGTGTTTTTGTAAACAAAGACATGGGTTTAAAGTTGTTATCCTGCCTGGTATTGTGTGTGCTGGTTGTCAACTCTGGTAAGGTCCCTGCATATTTCTGGTGTTTTCTTATGGTGCAGTGTTGAACCTTCTCCTTTACTTTACTCCATTCATCTAATGTTAGTTGCATTTACATAATGTCAGTTTTTTCCAATGGGAGCTGCACAGATTTATGACTGCAAATTTGCTCCTACCCATTCGTATGGAGTGTACAGAAGTGTACGGAAGGGGAGAGTGGTCAAGGTCTGCATAGTATTATAAAAAAGCTGTTCGCATGTGAATTGCGTGATCATGAATATTGATTGTCAATGGATGTTGTAAATGTGATGATGATGGTTGTTATTACACGTTCCTTCCATGTAGCATGTCATAACACTGTTGTATGTGTACAAAGAGTTTCAATCTGGACGGTTATCAACATTGCAGTACTCATTCAGCATGGAGGGAACGGCTCTGAGAATTAGTATGCTGTGTACGAATAGGTAAATGTTGACACTTGCGAATGACCCCTAACGTCAACATTGTGTTGTAGGTGTACCTGTACGACTGTGACGATGACATGCCCACCCAGCGACACGTCAGTCACTGCCTTCCGTACGCTGTTGTCATCATCGCGAGACAGTTGCCGCCCCATGCAGCCCCAGAAGACAACATGACGCTGCGTAGATCTCTCTTCGACCCCAGTGCTGACTGGGGTTGCAACGACTTCGGCGTGACTCATTGGAGGAAGCTGCTCTCACGCCGCTCCATCGAACAGGATGATGTCTCCCTAAAGTCGTCAGAAAACCACATAGAAATCGGATCGCACGACCGTCGTCCCAACCTTGTGGTGAGACGTGTGGTCACTCACGGCTTCCCGCTGAGCGTCAAGAAAGCCGTCCTGCAGTGGAAGGCACGTCGGAACAAAAGGCTAAGGTCGACGAGTCGAAACGTCTTGGCGAGACCTCCTCAGGTTCGCCGTCTGTTGTCTGATAGGTTCTCGGAGATCTGTGGGAACGTGAAATGCGACGAGGGACACTTGAGTGACATGACACCGCAGGGGGTGCTCTCTGAGAAGGGTGGCAAATTGATGAAGGATAGAATGAAGGATGCCTTTATCCAGAATAATGAGATCCTCAAGCAGCTGTCCCACTTGTGGCGTGGTACGCAGCCATGCAACCAGGGGGCGCTGATGGAGACCGGGGTCGCAACGTTGGTACCGGTGGATGTGCGCAGTACCTCGGTGTTGAACGAGTTGACTGACGGGGAGATGGTGGCAGACACCATGGGCAACCTGTCACCCGTGAAGAAGAGGAAAACATCCCGGGAGGCTGGGGATGCGGACGGGGAGTTCTGGCAGTCACAGGTGGTTGAGGGAAGCAAGTTAAAGGTCAACTTCAGACGCATCACGTCGCCCGCAAGTAAGACCCTTGTTCCCTGCAGTCACGAAGGACTGGTGGCGTCTGATGGTTATTGTGGAGATGTCAAGTCATGCAGCGTCATTGAGGCGGGTGCGAGTTCACAGGGGTCTGTGTCGGTTGAACGGTTGTCTGATTGTCGTGGGTCTAGTGACGGTGCGACAGTTGCTAGCCCCTTCGCTGTTAAACAGTGCTTTGTGGACCTCGGTTCTCGTGTGACTCTCACTAACAGTTGTGCACAAACACTTGAGAAAGCGATTTGTGACGAGACACACAGTAAAGAATGTGCAGATGTCCAGCGTGACAAGTTGACAGTTAGTGACATCAATGTAAATGTCAAGGATGTCACTACAGTTCCTACAGCCGGTAGTGACATTCGTGCAGATGTCGAAAGTGTCACTACTGTTCCAGTGACAGGCAGTGGTGTTAGAGCAGATGTCAAGAGTGTCACCAAGGCTCTGTCAATACTTTGTGACATTGTTGTTGATGTCAAGAGTGTCACTAAAGCTCCACCAACAGGTAGTGACATTAATGCAAATGTCAAGAGTATTACTAAGGCTCTAACATCAGATGGTGACATCGATACAGATGTCAAATGTGTCATCAAGGCCCCATTGACAGATAGTGATGTTAGCACAAATGTCAAGAATGTCACCACAGCACCTTCGACACTTAGCAATGTCACAAAGGTCACTACAAGTGATGGACATGCTTGCATTGAGAAGCTCGCAGCGTTGATGACACTAGAGAGTTACTGGAGAGTGGCGGAGGCTCTAAGCACGGCTAAGAGGACAAAGTCACACCATAGACAAAAGACATCCACTAGAAACTCAACGAAATCAGTCGGCATGAAGGTTCCACGCAGACAAACAAAATGGTCTGACAACTTCAGGTCTCGTAACGGAGTAGTGGTGAAAACGAAACACCGAACGAAACATGCGAAGATACTGGGAGAATCCGTGCGGATTTCCTCGAGGCGTGGAGTGGTGCACGCAGGCGGGTGGATCTCCCTCGCTAGAGTTGTGCGATCCAGTCATAGCGGCTCATCTCTCATGTCACCGGTGAAGAGACAGGACTCGAGGGAGGGAGACAGGTCGGACTGTGGTGCACATGTGTGTCACAAACCCGGTGAATGCACGCACCAGGCTGATGTGGAGTTGACGTGGAGCACCAACACTGAGCCACTGTTCAGCACAAGGGAACAACCTGCATTTGACAAAGGACTGCATTCGTTGGTACCCATAGGTGTGGCGCTCATGGCGGACAGACCTAAGGCGGTTGGAACTAAAGCGAAAGTGTCTGGAATTGAAACGACGCCATATGGCAAAGAAATGAAACAGCATGGCATGAAAGTGAAACTGCCTGAAAACGAAGTTAATGTGTCGGGCTCGAAAGTGAATGTGTTTGACAAAGAAGTGCATGAAAAGAAAATGAAAGTGAATGATGCAAAATGCAAAGAGCGGAAACCAGGCATGCAACAGAAACTGCCTGAAAATGTGAAAGTGTCGGACACGGAGTGCAAAGAAGCTAGAACAGAAGTGAAATTGCCTGCTGTATGGGTGAAGCAGCCTGTAACAGAAGTGAAACTGCCTGGAATGGAAGTGAAACTGCCTGGGACGGAAGTGAAACTGACTGGAACAGAAGTGAAACTGCCTAGAACTGAAGTGAAGCTACCTGGAACGAAAGTGATATTGCCTGGAATGGAAGTGACACTGTGTGAAACAGCAACATCACCATGCCCTGCCCCTAGTGCTGCGTATTACACAGACATCTGTCAGCCGAACTGGGGGACTGGCAATGAACATTCTGTGGATGGTGTCACACAAACGGGTCATTTCAAAATTCCAGTGTCATCACGTCATTCACATATTATGCCAGACAGAACAGATGAGTCGGGGAAAGTAATCAAGGCAAGCAGATGGGACCTGGGTTCTTCTGTCACCGCAGAAGTTCAGAAATTGACAACTGCAAAACCGCTTTTCCACGGGACGTGTAGTGAAGAATGTGTCGATGTCACCACAGTGAGTGACATCAATGCAAATGTCAAAGGTGTCACCAAGGCTCTTGCAACAACAAGCGGTGATGTCAAATGTGTCACTAAGGTTAACACATCACGCAGTGACATTCATACTGCTGTCAATGTGTCAGGGTCAGGTCTTGTCAAGTGTGTCACCAATGTCACTGCAGGTGATGGACATTGCTTTGAAAAGCTTGCAGAATTGATGACACTAGACAGTTACTGGAGCATGGTCAAGGCTTCGGACATGGCTAAGCAAACAAAGACATCTGACAGAAACCTGGCTAGTTCAAATTTCCCATGCAGATCATCGCAAAGGTATGACAGTTCAGAGAAAATTAAACTGGCAAACACAGAAGAGAAAGTGTTTGCAAAACAGCCGAACCTGCTTGAAAACAAAATGAAAGTGTGTGAGACAAGAAAGTGGAAAGCGTTTGGCAAAGAAGTGAAACCAGACACACAACTGACCCAGCCCAAAAGAGGAGTGACAGTGTTTGGCAAAGAGGGTAAATCACCCATACAACTAAAACTATCTGCACACAAAATGAAAGTGTCTGATACAATGCTGAAAGTGTTTGGCAAAGAAGGAAAACCAGGCACACAACTGAAACTGCCTGAAAGAGAAGTGAAAGTGTCTGATACAAAAGGGAAAGTGCTTAACAAAGATGGGAAACCAGGCACGCAACTGAAACTGCCTGAAAATGTGAATGTGTTGGACATGGAATGCAAAGAAACTAGAACAGTGAAACTGCCTGCTCTAGGGGTGAAGCAACATGAAAATAAAATGACGCTGCGTGAAGTGCAACTGGAACTTCCTGGACAGGAAGTCAAACTTCCTGGAACAAAAGTGAAACTGCTTGGAACAGAAATGAAACTACCTGGAATGGGAGTGAAACTGCATGGAATGTCACCAAGCAATACCCCTTATGCCACCTACTACACCGGCATCTGTCAACCGTTCAGTACCACAGCTGGCGACAGTTACGTGCAACAAGCTGTTGACAATGCTAGCCGCTTGCCCTTCCCTCGGCCTTGCTGTGATGATCACACAAAGAACGGGCACAAAACTGACAAGTTGGTTCATGTCTCTGTCAACATGGACCTACAGAAACTCTCACGCAAATGTCACTCAGAGAGAATCAACAGAAGTTGTGACATCACTCGAAGTTTGCCTAAACAGCCGTTGCCTGTCGGTAGTGTGACTGAATCATGTCGCGTCGGAGTATCGACGTCGACACACGCCCCAGTGAGAGGTCCATTGCAGGATGACACCGATGTAAAAAATGGTGACACCGTGTCGAAGACGGGTTCTGGAGAAACCGAGAACAAGACCTGGAGTGTGTCTCTACTCCCGGAGAGACAGGGTGAGGAAAAGCGGGATCTGTCATGGTCAGGGAAGAAGTTGGGAAGATTTGAAGAGACCGTTGGATCCGGCGGGCAGCAGAAGAGGCCGAGCGGTGCAGTGAAGTTCCATGGCCGCACCCTACTTTGGGGCGTTGAAGTCCCCGTCCGCTTCATTCCCCTTCATCCTCTCTACCTCTTCCACCCCATCCGCAAGAGCGGGAAGAGGGAGGTGATCCCGGTTGACCCGCGGCCAACCCACTATATGCGGAAGGAGACCCAGCTGACCGGGCAGCGACCCACTGCACCATGGAAGGTGACGAGGAGGATTGCAGCCCCACCAGTCGGGGGTGCTACCGAAGATACGACCAGGACGGATAGACCCAAGTGTGGGGCACACGGAACCGGCTCAGTCGCACCACGTGTTCAATGCAAACAGCTGCGGTTTGTTGACCGTGGCGCCACCTGTGTGCGGATAGACGACGATATGGACTTGGACTCGAGTTGATCGACGTCGCGTTTGGCAGTGCAGTGTCGAGGACGTTTCTAGTTGATTTATATTTTCCGTGTGCCAAATAACTTTGTTGCAAACATGTGCGAAGAATCCTGTTAAGTCTTAACGGTATTTTAGTTAATTAGAGTTCTTAATTGTGTGTATGACTGTAACACAGACGGTGATTTTGTTTTTGTTGCTTACTGCATCGACAAATGGTAAAACATAGCACTGCATGTTCATATGAAGATGTTATTTCTTGTTGGGATAGTTGCCATGTGGACAGTCTGTACCATCATTTCAACTTGTCTCGAGATCTATACAAAGGTTACAATAGCATGGCATTTGTAGAAATACACTACTACAATTTACAGGGAAGCTTTTGAATGTCATGTCTGAGTGCATATATTTAAGCATGAGGTGTTGATGCACATAATGCACCAATACTTACTTTGTGTTGATAATAGTTGTTTCAGTACATAGTTACAAGTTTTGCGAAGTTTTTAGAAAATTATCATCTGGCAGTCGTGTACATGAGACAAACGCAGGGTCTTAAAGTGAACAATTGTCTGGCGTGGTTTATTGGAGGGCAAGAATGTGGACTTGAAGGGGTTGCTGGTTTGATTTAAAGGGAGGGTGTCTTTTTCATTTGTTTATATTAATGTAATGTTCTTCAGACTAGAATAACTGTTGAAGGTACAATGCCCACTAGATTGTAATTTTTATCTCACGAAAAGTAATCAAACACTCAGGGTATAAACAACCGTATTGCAGATATAAGCCAAGTTAATCTCAAAGCTCTTTGATTTTCAGCATGGTCGTGATATTCACGAAAAGCAAACAGCCTGTTAGTAATTACTACCTGCCTGTGACATAGTGGTTGTTTATCAATCACAGCTTTGCAATGTTATAAGTCGGTCTTATCCTATGTTCCAGTGCAAACACACAGTATGTCACATTCCTTGTTTTGATAAAATATTAATTTTATGTGAACTACCATACGACCTGGTACTCTCATATGGTACAAATACTTATTTTAACTTGAAATGGCACTTAGTGTGCAGTTGAATTTTTTTTTTAAACGTGGACGAACATGTTTTTATAGCTTTAACAAGTAAATACATTATATTACAGTGTAGCATGTTGACAAATACATTATATTACAGTGTAGCATGTTGACATAAATACATTATATTACAGTGTAGCATGTTGACATAAATACATCAGCTGTTATTTTTGTAAACTACTACGATTATGTGGAAGAAATATTATGAACAGCAAAATCTAAAAATTGGTCACACGGACCGGAGAAATACAAATTTTATTCACTTTGTCCTTTTAACAGTTGGCTTGTGCTAATGTTTTCAGCCATTTTGTAAGTAAACATTACTGGGAAGGATTACGATAGTTTTAATACAATGTATTGTTAGTATGACTCGTTTACCATCTATGATTGTAAGCATTCACCATAGGGTGGTGTCTTGTACAGTAAGCCTTGGATATAACGAATTCGCACTTATACTGAATAAATTGTTTCCAATTTTTTATTATTTAATTACTATCGTACAATTTTAGGTAACAAATTTCCGAGGTAACGAATAAATTGGCCGGACCTGAGCGATTAATTAAATCTGAGGTTTACTGTATATCGTTTTAATATCTTGTAGTGTTGATAAGACCATAGCTTTGATAAAACAATGTTGCAATAATAGTTTAACATAATTTGTTACATCAATAGCGAGAATTGTTTTTTTTAAATAAAAATTTTATTGTATAGATTGCTGTTATTAATTATGTAAGCTGCGGCATCCTGGAAATCATCATTAATAATGGGCACGTGTGTATGTTTGTAAATACTATAAAAACTAGATAAGCAAGCAAAAAATGTACAACTAAAAACACGTCCAAAACCATTAAATTCCACGGTCACCAACACCCTTACAGCTCGTCCGATACTGAAAATCTTTGTATCGTATGAAAGTTGATGCCTTGTTATTCTTTGCGACAAAGGACTGACATTGTCGGACTAAGTTGCATCATTTGGCCTAAACTTTTCATTAGCGTTTCCTTTCCCGAAGCCGACTAAGCAATCAATAACATTGCTAGCATTTGGTAACTTGCTAAAATAATCACCCGATACAGGAATAACGCAACTACCCTCACGATGGGATAGCACGTAACGATATCTTTTACACACATCAAGCAATGTCATTGTCACCTGACTGAAATATTGTTGCACCTATTTGGAATTCTGTTGATTATACACTTACCCCATTTGTTGAAATATCTCCAGAATGTTTTCATGAATTGCGAAATAAAAAAAAAATCTAAAACAATGTTTGGAGACAAAATACGTGTAAAATTGGTTGTGTGAAAAAACAATGCCCGTAGCAACCATATATTGAATATTTTATTACTTTTTTATTTGTTAATGAAAACAAACCGGACTTTGCAACATGAGATTTAGGTACAAATTTCTGTCGTGACAGGACCTTTGCTATTTGTTGCAGAATAGGCCTGTGCGACTTAATGCCCTCATCGGCGTAAGATGACTATTGGTTGATAAGTATTGGTTAATAATTACTACAACAAATAAAGCTGATACAAACTGTAAATAACACAATGTGTGAATATACAAGAATGCACTGTCTAAAACTGTAAAATGACAGCGACACTGTTCACCTGCTGCTGAATCATAGCTCTGACGTGATGACAGTTCCAATCCCAGTGTTGTTGAGAGAAATGCTCCGTCCGTGTCTTTGTTCGATTCAGGAACGTCGTCCGGCAACAGACAACTACATTGGCTGAACTGGCCCTGTGCATCTATTATATCACGCAAGACCTTGTTGTCGTCTACAAGTCGAGTCACCTCAGTGGCCAGTATTGTATTAACAGTTTATCCATTTTCCATCGCACAGGAGTCACAATATATTTGTTCTTTGTGTTGTCCAACAGTAATGACATTTTACATAGAAGTATCCATGAAGCTAGGATCTTTCAAGAATTATGTTACAATAACCAAGCTTTTTTCCTGGGGGTACGTGAGAGGTTTTCCAGGGGTATGCGATAAATTGGTGAAAAGGATTTCTGTTAATGTTGTTCGCATCATCACATGTTACATAAAAACCAAGGACTGTAATAAAGCGTTCCTGTTTTATAATCCTTTGGAATTCTTGTTTTCAAAGATATCTTCAAATGTTTTGAAATCGATGGACTGTAGTTTGAAACATAACGAGGCACCGGTCATATATGATAATCTTTCTAGCTTTCAGGTCTGAGTGAATGAGCTAAACCTACCGGTATACTAATTCGGAAATAGCATTTTATATCTGTGCGGGCAGACAAAATGTCATTGTTTGTACTAGATTTTAAAAATTTAAGTTAACCGAATGAAAGAAATATGAGTGTACGGATCAAATCGAGTCGACTTAACCAAAACTTTGGCTTAAGAGAAATTGATTGCTGATTAACTTATACTATATGAGATACAAAGACTGCCCGGAACTGAAAAAGAGTCGACTTAAGTGAAAATCTACTTAACCGAGTTCAAGTTGAGTGCACTGCACTATGTAATAGCCAAGGTGGAGGTGAATAGACCCACGTGTTGAGGACATTGAACTGGCTCAATGTTACTACACAATGTCGAGCTACAAGTTAGAATGCACGCTGCTGCTGATGTGATCAGCCACAGGCAGCACTGCTGTCCAGGATTTCACCCCATTAGGGTACCCAGGGTGAAACTAAAAACTTCAAATCTATAAACCACCGTACATACACACCCAAACTCCAGTATGTAAAATAGAAGTAGGCTGATAGCAGCATGTGAACAGATGACCTGCAATGAGAACTAACCAGCATTCTCCATGTATTCAACATTTTAATACATGATCAACTGAACATAGAAAATAGTTCTGACGTGCATTCATGATGGCTTTCTGATGTAAAGCGTTGAAGAAAATCATATATATTCTCATAACCTACGTAGTATGTTACGCGATGTCTGACTTAATGCATAATATCAATTAGTTTTTAGTCGTCTAACATAATGGAAACAGTAATACTGTGTATTATAAATGATGAGTCATCCTCACAGTGATCTACAGAATTTATGTGCGCATCCTTCATCGACTGGATGACGATCCTGTCTACCAGCGATGTCTACAAAACTATGCTACTTGCAACAAAACTTGGCTAGGTTACGTGTAAAAAAGGTCTGTTTAAATCACTTCAAACCAATGAACGTTATCTGCCCAGTAATATACAGAAATTGCTGATGCCAGAAATCGACAGTTCAACCCGATTTGTTTGTATGCAAATCTGGTGCAAGTTTCTAATAATTCAACACAATCAGTGTTTACTAAATGAATAATCCCAGAATCTAAAAAAATTTCACGTCGGACACTTCTAGTGTCTTGTGACAAACATCTATCTGCACTAGCCACGCCAATTTAACAAAATATTACGAAAACATAAGTGATATGTTTACAAATTCTGTTTGCACAGGCATTGACCATAACATCAAAAAGTTCACGATACTTGTTACTCTTGACGAGTAACAATAACGTTAGTCATCATGGCACGTTTGTTAAGAATCGTGTTTATGAGATGTAATAAACCAATACGAGCACACCGACTCTGGAATACTGGCAATGTATTACACACTAAAAATTCTAAACAAGTACAAGGTTTGCATGAGAATAAACAGCTTGTCTACAACCCTTGTCTCACGGGTCTATAGGCAGTTCTTCATAGGTCTGCAACAGAAAATATAATTAATTCAGCAAAACAGCTATGCTGACAACCATCGTCAATGTACATTTCAATTAACTTTGTAGGAAGACAACTTAAAAAGTGGCCTGGAAAAGTGAGTTGGCACAATAGGGAAGGAAGCGATGGAGGTTCAGGTAGGGCGGTTTGGTGAATTGTTGTCTGCTCCCAACAGACATCAACAGAAAGACACTGCATTTTTGAGAAAAATACGACGACTAGAATACCATTTTTAATTAACCTGTTTCTTTTTACAAACAATGTAATTATTTTGCATAAACGTTGCACCACAGACCAGACATAAGTTATGTAAAAAAAAACAATTGTTCGGGGGATCTCGGAACAATCGCAGAAAGCAAGTATAACGCTATAAACAATCGTTGTTTTTTTACAAACCCTAAAACCAGTAAGAACCCTTAACCAACGGGTAATTAAAAAAGGATAAGGGTCAAACTTTTCTTCTCAATATATCTTCGTATACTAATCCCTGAAAGTTTGGCTCCCGAGATGCAAACTGTCCAAGAGGAAAATGCTGACATACCCACAAACAGCGCGATTACAGCTGGATTACTAAAGAAGTTGGATTATCTTTGTTTCAACTTGTAAAATTATCACATATTCAAAATACATCTGCCTGTACCAACCTGTATGAGTTTCTGCGCCACCTGACACGCCTCTGCTGTGTCGCCACTCTCTGTCGTGTCAACCATTGAAGTTATGTGGCAGCCCGATGTCGCCTGCATCCCGTCGACAGATGCGTCATCCGTGTCACTACTCGCGTCACCATTGATGGGGACACCAAGGATCTCGTTGAGGTCAGGCAGACTGTCAGGTGAGACGGCGTCTGTGTCTACAGGGGGTCGATGGACGGGACTAAGGGGGGTTGGTGTGGGGGGTTGGACGCTGATTACAGGAATGTCCAGTTGCAGGCCGTCCACCCCCAACTGACCGTCTGCCGAGTCGCCGTTTCGGATGTCGCTGTCGTCACCGGTCTCCGTCACTACGACCATGAATGTGTCACCACCAGTGGCACCGTCTGGTGGCGTAGTTCTGTGTCCGTCGTCCACGCCGGCCGTGTGTTCCACCGTCTGGTCAGCCCCCTCTGGGCTGGCAGTGGTGGTACCGTTTTTGAGAATACCCCCGGGCACGGTACGGTCCCTGTCCGTCGGACTGGCAGTGCGCGGCCTGTCGCGATGGAAACACCACTTGTTAGCCATGACACCAATATTTCACACTAGGTGGCAGCACCTGTTTACATCGAGGCATTTCGATGATAGGGTACCTGTGTTGGAACTTTTGCGACAAATAGTTCATGATTACTTTGTAAACAACATAATAATTTTTTTTAAATATCATTAATATAAAAAAATATGTAAATAAATAGGTTACTGTTGATAAATCACCAGTGACAACTGTATTTAGAATCAACAACAGTATGTCTATTAAGCGTAATTATGAAAATGACATAACTATGTGTCAACTACAACTGAAATCCAAGCACTTCACATCTGAACAACTATTTTGTTTTTCTAATAACTAAAACAGAATTAAAAACTGCATTTAACTACTGGGGTATGTTTAAGTTGAAGGGTCTAACTGGCAACAGAAGATTTATAATTTTAAAGTAATGTTTCACATTTTTTGGGACAAAATTATAACAAAATACAATTTAGTTACAATCCAAAATAACAAAATCCTATGTTATCACAATTTGTAAATAAAATGTTTGGTAAAAAAAGCTCATCTTTAGATTCCATTGATGGGAAAATCGACTCACCTCAACTGGATGACGTCCTCTTCAGGGTTGGCGAGAGGGCGGGGTAACGTCTCCGGTGGGGTCATGAAGTAGGGGTCGTTGAGCAGGTCAAAGGCCGTGAACCGTTCTATGGGGTTCTCACTGCGCAGATTGTATATGATGATTGACAGCTCTTCGTTCTAGAAGGAATTAAACCAGCATTAGGCCAAATCTTATTTATTAGTGTATCCTTATTTTGCACCATGTTTCTGGGATAAAACCCTGCTGCTCATGAAATATAATATTTTAAAAACTGTCTTAAAATCTAATTGTTCTATCTTGACCAAATTTGTGGTATATTAGTCTTTATGAAAAGAAGGTCGGATACTAAATACTAATCAATTTGCGTAATGGTAACCGTGGTAATCAGGTAATTCTTGGCAATTCTGAAGGGGTGGTTTTGTGGAAAGTCCCATGGAAAATGTAATTCATATATTTCCATATTTGTTATATATTTTAACAAATCAGTTGTGCAATGAAGCTTGGCTAAAAAAAGAGTAATAGTTATAACATTATTTATATATATATCTTATGTTTAAAAACTTAATTATAAAAAAACACTATTTTGTTACCAAAAGCAGATGTAATTAGTTGAATGTGCACTACTGCGGAATGATCTAACTGGTAATTATTGGAATTTCTCGGAGTTGGCCTTTAATATGGAGCGTGGCAGCGTTGGCATTTGCATGATTCTCATAGTCGGAATGGAGACTGGTAGGATCATCTGCCAGGGGTAGTGTAGCCAACAACCACCCCTGACTTGTGAGGATATCTGCCAGGGATAGTGTAGCCAACAACCACCCCTGACTTGTGATGATATCTGCCAGAGATAGTGTAGCCAACAACCACCCCTGACTTGTGATGATATCTGCCAGGGATAGTGTAGCCAACAACCACCCCTGACTTGTGAGGATGTCAGCCAGGAATAGTGTAGCCAACAACCACCCCTGACTTGTGATGATATCTGCCAGGGATAGTGTAGCCAACAAACACCCCTGACTTGTGATGATATCTGTCAGGGATAGTGTAGCCAACAACCACCCCTGACTTGTGATGATATCTGTCAGGGATAGTGTAGCCAACAACCACCCCTGACTTGTGAGGATATCTGCCAGGAATAGTGTAGCCAACATCCATCCCTGACTTGTGAGGATGTCAGCCAGGGATAGTGTAACCAACAACCACCCCTGACTTGTGAGGATGTCAGCCAGGAATAGTGTAGCCAACAACCACCCCTGACTTGTGATGATATCTGCCAGGGATAGTGTAGCCAACAACCACCCCTGACTTGTGAGGATGTCAGCCAGGAATAGTGTAGCCAACAACCACCTCTGACTTGTGAGGATGTCAGCCAGGAATAGTGTAGCCAACAACCACCCCTGACTTGTGATGATATCTGCCAGGGATAGTGTAGCCAACAACCACCCCTGACTTGTGAGGATGTCAGCCAGGGATAGTGTAGCCAACAACCACCCCTGACTTGTGTTGATATCTGCCAGGGATAGTGTAGCCAACAAACACCCCTGACTTGTGAGGATGTCAGCCAGGAATAGTGTAGCCAACAACCATCCCTGACTTGTGAGGATGTCAGCCAGGAATAGTGTAGCCAACAACCATCCCTGACTTGTGAGGATGTCAGCCAGGAATAGTGTAGCCAACATCCATCCCTGACTTGTGAGGATGTCAGCCAGGGATAGTGTAACCAACAACCACCCCTGACTTGTGAGGATGTCAGCCAGGAATAGTGTAGCCAACAACCACCCCTGACTTGTGATGATATCTGCCAGGGATAGTGTAGCCAACAACCACCCCTGACTTGTGAGGATGTCAGCCAGGGATAGTGTAGCCAACAACCACCCCTGACTTGTGATGATATCTGCCAGGGATAGTGTAGCCAACAAACACCCCTGACTTGTGAGGATGTCAGCCAGGAATAGTGTAGCCAACAACCATCCCTGACTTGTGAGGATGTCAGCCAGGGGTAGTGTAGCCAACAACCACCCCTGACTTGTGAGGATGTCAGCCAGGAATAGTGTAGCTAACAACCACCCCTGACTTGTGAGGATGTCAGCCAGGGATAGTGTAGCCAACAACCACCCCTGACTTGTGAGGATGTCAGCCAGGAATAGTGTAGCCAACAACCACCCCTGACTTGTGAGGATGTCAGCCAGGAATAGTGTAGCCAACAACCACCCCTGACTTGTGATGATATCTGCCAGGGATAGTGTAGCCAACAACCACCCCTGACTTGTGAGGATGTCAGCCAGGGATAGTGTAGCCAACAACCACCTCTGACTTGTGAGGATGTCAGCCAGGGATAGTGTAGCCAACAACCACCCCTGACTTGTGATGATATCTGCCAGGGATAGTGTAGCCAACAAACACCCCTGACTTGTGAGGATGTCAGCCAGGAATAGTGTAGCCAACAACCACCCCTGACTTGTGAGGATGTCAGCCAGGGGTAGTGTAGCCAACAACCACCCCTGACTTGTGAGGATGTCAGCCAGGGATAGTGTAGCCAACAACCACCTCTGACTTGTGAGGATGTCAGCCAGGAATAGTGTAGCCAACAACCATCCCTGACTTGTGAGGATGTCAGCCAGGAATAGTGTAGCCAACAACCACCTCTGACTTGTGAGGATGTCAGCCAGGAATAGTGTAGCTAACAACCACCCCTGACTTGTGAGGATGTCAGCCAGAGGTAGTGTAGCCAACAACCACCCCTGACTTGTGAGGATGTCAGCCAGGGATAGTGTAGCCAACAACCATCCCTGACTTGTGAGGATGTCAGCCAGGAATAGTGTAGCCAACAACCATCCCTGACTTGTGAGGATGTCAGCCAGGAATAGTGTAGCCAACAACCACCCCTGACTTGTGAGGATGTCAGCCAGGAATAGTGTAGCCAACAACCACCCCTGACTTGTGAGGATGTCAGCCAGGAATAGTGTAGCCAACAACCATCCCTGACTTGTGAGGATGTCAGCCAGGAATAGTGTAGCCAACAACCATCCCTGACTTGTGAGGATGTCAGCCAGGAATAGTGTAGCCAACATCCATCCCTGACTTGTGAGGATGTCAGCCAGGGATAGTGTAGCCAACAACCACCCCTGACTTGTGAGGATGTCAGCCAGGAATAGTGTAGGCCAACATCCATCCCTGACTTGTGAGGATGTCAGCCAGGGATAGTGTAGCCAACATCCACCCCTGATTTGTGAGGATGTCAGCCAGGGGTAGTGTAGCCAACAACCACCCCTGACTTGTGAGGATGTCAGCCAGGGGTAGTGTAGCCAACAACCACCTCTGACTTGTGAGGATGTCAGCCAGGGGTAGTGTAGCCAACAACCATCCCTGACTTGTGAGGATGTCAGCCAGGAATAGTGTAGCCAACAACCATCCCTGACTTGTGAGGATGTCAGCCAGGGGTAGTGTAGCCAACAACCACCCCTGACTTGTGAGGATGTCAGCCAGGGGTAGTGTAGTCAACCACCACCCGACTTGTGAGAATGACGACACAGCCTTCTCAATGACACCGCCATGACAGAGCTTCAAGAAGGGTAGACTGAGATTAGACTCACCATGCCGACACACGAGATGTCTGGAATGCCTTTGTTGCTGAGGTTGAAGTGAACCTCTGGGAAGTAGAGCTGGAGGCACAAAGTACACGGCATTTTGTTAACACTGAACAGAACCGTTTTTTAACAACTGATCATACTTTGCTATTGTTAGTTACGTTAAAGGGTCAGAATTAGCATTGTGAAGTTAGTCCACAAAGCTCTGTGTGTGTTCTACGATTTGTAACGAGTTATGTAAATCCATGTGTGATATCCTTGTATGTACGTGTGGGCTGTAGAGTCGTCTTTCATGTGCATCTAATTAATAAGTAAACACTTCCTCTACCGATTTCGCAATGTTACTGGCTGGCACCAACTCAGTGATTTTTATGTAGTTGTGATTTTGCATGTTTAGAAAGTGTAGGCAGGATGAACTAGACAATGACTACTTTACAAGATTTGCACAGAATAAATCTGCGAACTGTCTTGTAGGGACATCAGCCCATTTATGAAAAAATTATCCCGCCAACCATAAGTTTGTTAACACTCTGACTTGGTAAAAACTGTGATTAATGCCACAATAGCAGCAAGACGTCGGGTACACTCACCCAAAGCATCAACAGGCCAAAGTTGAACATGTCGGAGCAGTGGCTGCTGTTGGTGGCACCCTCTGGTGCAGCAAACACCAGACCTGTCGATGTCGTGAACACACGCTCGGCACGCAGTTTCTAAAAGCACCAAGGGTTCAGTAAACAAAGCAATACTTCCGCTTCAGAGTTTGTAATTCTTCTATGACATTTCTAATTTTTACAAGTATACTCACTGAAAATTTATTTACATAATTAATTTTATTTAACTCTGTGTCTATCTCACTTTCTGTACAAGTTTCACTTGATGTAATAGTGTAATGACATTACAACAGAACACACCAGTCATGAAATGATACAAGCCATCATGGTAGGACAGTGATGAAATGATACAAGGCAACATGGTGGGACAGTGGTGAAATGATACAAGGCAACATGGTAGGACAGTGATGAAATGATACAACCCATCATGGTGGGACAGTGGTGAAATGATACAAGGCAACATGGTAGGACAGTGATGAAATGATACAACCCATCATGGTG
Source organism: Escarpia spicata (assembly GCA_963995525.1). NCBI lineage: Eukaryota > Metazoa > Annelida > Polychaeta > Sabellida > Siboglinidae > Escarpia > Escarpia spicata. The sequence goes on from OZ023210.1 coordinate 10,146,769, forward strand.
GGACAGTGGTGAAATGATACAAGGCAACATGGTAGGACAGTGATGAAATGATACAACCCATCATGGTGGGACAGTGGTGAAATGATACAAGGCAACATGGTAGGACATTGGTGAAATGATACAAGGCAACATGGTAGGACAGTGGTGAAATGATACAAGGCAACATGGTAGGACAGTGATTGATGAAATGATACAACCCAACATTGTAGGAGAGTGATGAAATGATACAACCCAACATGGTAGGACAGTGATTGATGAAATGATACAACTCAACATTGTAGGAGTGATGAAATGATACAACCCAACATGGTAGGACAGTGATGAAATGATACAACTCAACATGGTAGGACAGTGATTGATGAAATGATACAACGCAACATTGTAGGAGAGTGATGAAATGATACAACTCAACATGGTAGGACAGTGATAAAATGATACAACTCAACATGGTAGGACAGTGAATAAAGCCAGACGTGCTACTAACCAGTGTTTTTGTGAAGTCAAAGTCTGCGATGCAGGTGTTGTTATGGTCATCGAGGAAGACGTTGTTTGGATGGAGGACTCCATGGATGAGTCTCATCTCATGCAGCGCCCTCAACCCCTTCAGCACCCCCACCAGCACCCGGTAGATCTCCTGCCACCAAACAAAGCACAGTTGATTTCCCCATTGGTGGCCTATTAACGTTTTAGAAAACTGGACCTGAGAAGAAATTTAAATGTCTTCACGGCCACTGCCATCATAGGCTGATTCAAGTCTGTCAAAATCACATACCTCCAACTGGAAAAATAATAATTGTGGGCCGCGGGGTATGTGAATAAGTTCTACCCACCCTCATATAGTTATTTCTGAAATAGCCTTAAAGGAAATAAAAATAAGGCATTAACTAAAATCCTTTTTTATGTGTACACAAAGTTTAACATTGTATGTAACATTTGACAACATTAAACAAATACAGAAAAATACATTTGTAGCATAAATTCGATTTTAAGCCCGTCTGTGAAGCGATTCCCGTGGAAATTTTTTTTTATGAGCTAGGAGATCACATGGTATCGTGACGTCACTTATGACTCACACTCGCATCAGGCCGACCCTTTCCATGCATTCAGAGCATGTTTACAAGGATAGCTTTTGGGTCGAAACGAGCGTCAGAATGAGTTATTGTACAATAATCCGATGTAATACAAACACTAGTCATCATAGAGGAACAAGCAGTTATCTTACGGTTCCACATGAATCGAATTTTATTCAAAACAATGAATGCGAATGGGCCTACAAGTCGACTAGGTCTAGGTTTCGCCGAGCTTGGGCTCGTTTTCAGAATAACTATATCGAAGGCAACCAACGGGAGATAATCTACACAAATAAACATACATAGCAAACATATTGTATTCAGCTACAGAAAGTAACGTGTATAATCTCATAATATCACTAGAATATCGATATATGAAGCAGGAGTTGTACAATTTATCATAACAACTTAAATCAGTAAATGAATTTCTGTTGGTGCTGCTAGCTCAGTTGGTAGACGCGTTGGTTTCTTGCCATTTATTTTACAATCGGGCGACGCCGGTTCAATCCTGACAGCACCCAAAAGCTATACTTGTAAACATGCTCTGAATGCATGGAAAAGGTTGGCCTGGTGCGAATTTGAGTCATAAGTGACGTCACATCTCGGCATCCCGAAAAGCACGCCAAAAATATGCATATTCAAAAATGTCCGGATGCACAGCATAAAATGTGGAAGAATTTTTTAGATTTGTTTGGCTTGGTGGACGTGGAAATAGATAGCAGGATGTAATATAACATGAATTCAAGCAATAGGTGTTTTTATTCGCTTTAATGATAATACTTCAGTGCAATGTAAATATTTTATTTTATGTAAAGACATTTGTGATCAAATTAATAAGTATGATTCTGGGTGATCCATTTGCTAATTCTTGGTGACTTCAAACTGCTATACTAACAATAACAATGTGGTTTGATATAATTCAGTGCCAGTGTCCACGTAGATGGAGCTCACGGCACTTGCTCCATTACTACAGTTCAGTGCCAGTGTCCACGTAGATGGAGCTCACGGCACTTACTCCATTACTATAGTTCAGTGCCAGCGTCCACGTAGATGGAGCTCACGGCACTTACTCCATTACTATAGTTCAGTGCCAGTGTCCACGTAGATGGAGCTCACGGCACTTACTCCACTACTATAGTTCAGTGCCAGAGTCCACGTAGATGGAGCTCACGGCACTTACTCCATTACTATAGTTCAGTGCCAGCGTCCACGTAGATGGTGCTCACGGCACTTACTCCATTACTATAGTTCAGTGCCAGAGTCCACGTAGATGGAGCTCACGGCACTTACTCCATTACTACAGTTCAGTGCCAGCATCCACGTAGATGGTGCTCACGGCACTTACTCCACTACTATAGTTCAGTGCCAGTGTCCACGTAGATGGTGCTCACTTACTCCATTACTACAGTTCAGTGCCAGTGTCCACGTAGATGGTGCTCACGGCACTTACTCCATTACTACAGTTCAGTGCCAGTGTCCACGTAGATGGTGCTCACGGCACTTACTCCATTACTATAGTTCAGTGCCAGTGTCCACGTAGATGGTGCTCACGGCACTTACTCCATTACTATAGTTCAGTGCCAGTGTCCACGTAGATGGAGCTCACGGCACTTACTCCATTACTACAGTTCAGTGCCAGTGTCCACGTAGATGGAGCTCACGGCACTTACTCCATTACTACAGTTCAGTGCCAGTGTCCACGTAGATGGAGCTCACGGCACTTACTCCATTACTACAGTTCAGTGCCAGTGTCCACGTAGATGGAGCTCACGGCACTTACTCCACTACTAAAGCAATTGTTCTGGCAGCAGGAAATGAAGTCCCGTGTTTTTGTAGATTGAGACCATTGGCACTGTGAATCCACGACATGTGTGGGACCCAGCGTGGGACCCAGCGAGGGACCCAGCGTGGGACCCAGCGTGGGACCCAGCGTGGGACCCAGCGTGGGACCCAGCGAGGGACCCAGCGTGGGACCCAGCGAGGGACCCAGCGTGGGACCCAGCGTGGGACCCAGCGAGGGACCCAGCGTGGGACCCAGCGTGGGACCCAGCGAGGGACCCAGCGTGGGACCCAGCGTGGGACCCAGCGTGGGACCCAGCGAGGGACCCAGCGTGGGACCCAGCGAGGGACCCAGCGTGGGATCCGTTACTTCTCCTGGCTCAGACATCAGAATGAAGGGACCAACAGGTTATGGTTTCTTCCGAAAGAGAGGCAAAGTTGGGTAAACAAAAATACCCAGGCTTCAAAATGGTGGTTGGCAGGTGAATTTGAACCACTGTCCTCTTGATCAAAGATACAGTGCCAGCGTTCGAAATAGCAGTTGTCCGTTTGTCCGGGACAAGTGATTTTTGGCTTGGACAAGTAAAATGACTCTACATGGTTATTCGGTGGACAAGTGAAAATTTAAAGTAAATAGTGACACGTGCAACATCGCAAATGTTTTATTTGAGGAAATTCAAACGTAAATGAAGTTCGCTAGTAATCTCACGCATTGAATTTTTTTTAGTGTGTTGGTGTCTTGTCGTTCCGCCGCCAGTGTGTTGTATGTCAGTGTTCGACTAAGTTTAGTGCCTGCGTTAACAGGGTCATCCGCTGAGCGCACCGACCTAGCTCTGTCATACGCGTAGGACAGACTCAGCATCAGTCATCGTTGATCGAGGCTGTATTTAACACAATCGTAAATCATTCAGTTTGGCCGACGTACAACTTGCTTCCGCTCACGGATCATATTTGATGAACTTTGGAAATAGTAGAATTGCTATCGCTACCTGTTATTTGAATAATTATATAATTTTAACCATTATTATGCCTAACCCACGCGGACTCGGCAGTCTTCCAAGACCAAGTCATCGAACGTCGTTAGCCGATCCAGATCGGGGAAAATTTTCTAAACTTGTAACTGGCTCTCCACTAAAACTATGGTGGTGGTTGATAAATTTCAGAAGTGTTGTTGTATCTATGTAACATTTATTTTAACCAAAACGTGTGAGTTTTCGAAGATGAATTATGCAAGACACGCGGACGGGGACGGCGTGCCAACCGCTGTTGACATGTCAACTTCCGCCAACTACAGCGGTCTGCGTGCGGCAGCAACGTTACGACGTAATTAAATCTATAAATTATATTCCGCCTGATAAATGTAATTCAGGCACTGTTAAAGCTGTTTAATCACCATTGAAATGGTAATATACCATTTAGAAAAAATATGCGTTTGTTTGCTGATGATCAATTAAATATGATCTTCGTTTGTCAAAAATATAAAACTTTGAAGTTCATAGAGGTTGAACAAAATAATATAGGTTTTATATAGATTATTATGATTTTTGTGACATTTCCTGGCTTTGCATCTGTCGTGTTCCCGATGGTTAAGTGTTATATGTTATATATATATATATATACCATATTAAACATAAACAGTTTTTGCAACATTATAACAAATAGCAAGGAAAACAATTGTCACATTCCTATCATCGTAATAACTATTTGTTATCACTAAAATATTGGTTATATCATGTAACGTGTTTACTTTTAATATTCGTGATGAATAATAATGATAATGGACCAGAAAATAGTTGCAAATATAATTTTGCAATTTTAAAATTTGCAGATGAAATCAAACCGTGTCTTTGATCACAAATCACTCAGATGTACATGCAACGAAACAGCAGGAAAACTGTGTTGTTGTCATAAAAATAAGACAGATTTTTTTGTTTTTTCCAAAGTTTCGATTCCCCTTGACAACCACTCGGACAAGTTAAAATTTTGGTGGACAAGTAGATTTCAAAACTTACTTGTCCAGCGGACAAGTAAATATTCTGGCTTATTTCTATCGCTGAGTGTTCTATCATGCTCCAGTTCTCTCACATATCCACACACAGGCAGTGCCTTGGACATTTACCTTGTCTGTAAGCCGATGTCTCTCTTCAACTAGACTGGTGAGGGACTTAGCATAGTAAGGTAGTCGTATGTAGGCTTGACGCTCATTCTGAAAGAAAAAGATCCTATTTTGACAGACAGAACACTCTCAGCCATGGATCATTATAAATCGAGCACTTACCTCTGTATATTACATTTAAAAAACAGTTTTTGATTTGGTGATCTGGAGATTTATTAAACTGGTTAAGCTCCGTTCAAAACTGTAATAAAAAAAATAGGTTAACCGTTCACAAAATTCATATGTACTTCAAAAGAATGCATAAAAATGTAATATTTGATCATAAAATATGTTCAGAAAGTACAAACCAAACTGACACTTCACAATTATATAATCCAAAGCATACTTATTCATTCACAAAATTCAGATGATAGTAAAGGCAAACTAGACACACTTGAAAAGTATGCAACTGAAGAAATATTTATCCACAAAACTTGCAAAAATGAGCAGCCTCCAGATGGCCAAACATACATATTACACACAGATGGCCAAACATACATATTACACACAGATGGCCAAACATACATATTACACACAGATGGCCAAACATACATATTACACACAGATGGCCAAACATACATATTACACACAGATGGCCAAACATACATATTACACACAGATGGCCAAACATAACATATTACACACAGATGGCCAAACATACATATTACATACAGATGGCCAAACATACATATTACACACAGATGGCCAAACATACATATTACACACAGATGGCCAAACATACATATTACACACAGATGGCCAAACATACATATTACACACAGATGGCCAAACATACATATTACACACAGATGGCCAAACATACATATTACACACAGATGGCCAAACATACATATCACACACAGATGGCCAAACATACATATTACATACAGATGGCCAAACATACATATTACATACAGATGCAAAAGACAGTTTCCACTTAGAAGTATGTAACAATTCTATTGACAAGATGTGGTTAAAAGAGGTGGATTTGATGCGTCTGAGGTGTTGTGTTGTTAGGTACCTTGCCAAAGAAGATGTCCTGGAGTGGTACTAGGTGTTCGTTGACGACACTGTTGTAGGCCATGGCACGTCGCATGAACTCACCCGTCTTCTGGCTGCCTCCGTCATCAATGATGTACTCCTAGAGCACGCACACACTACCTCATTACTGTGTCATATGATATCTGTACGCCACAAACTACACGACCTATATACTGTCTTTCTCAAACGAGCTAAACAACTGATCCAGTCCCAAGCTGTCTGCATTCAAGCAATTCTCCAGTTAAAGGAAGCTTTAACTCAGTTAATTTTGGACTGCTCAGGAAAGATAAACTGTATTCACTTGAGTCCTTAACTAGACACTACTTATAAGCAGTGCAGTTCTGCAATGCACTGCCTATAAGTAGTGTCTAGTTAAGGATTCAAGGGAATACAGTTTATCTTTCCTGAGTTAAAGCTTCCTTTAACTGGAGAACTGCTTGAATCCAGACAGCTTGGGGCAGCATCAAGACCTCAACCTGATGGTGGTTCTCCTGATATAAGAGGAAGCTAAAATGACCAGTTACTTTTGTCTTTTAACTGTGAACAACTGAAGCAGTCCCATTGTGGTTGTTAATCTTTGACTATGATGGTTCCTACCTGCAACAGCTGTCAGGAGCCATCATATATCGCCACGGTCATAGGTGATTAATAAAACATTCTACAGAAATAAATGCATAGAATTAAACAAATTAGTCACATTAACAGGATTAATGAATAACTGTGTACATTATAAAGGTATTATCATTCCCAAAGAATTGCTGTAATGAATGGAATGTTACATAAACGTACCTAAAGTGTCCTGGTGGCTATATTGCATTTATTTTAACCATAACATTTGTTTAACCGTTCATGACACATTTGCAAGATATCTTTGTTCATACTGTAACATAACTTGGTCTTGAGCCATCGCAAAATGGAACCGGTAGCGATGATAGATGCAGATTTTGCGCTAGCAGGCAGTTTGCCAAATATCAACCTCAAAAAGCCGTCATTCTATCTGTGTGAATTGTAAAGTAACCCAAGTTGAGGAACACTGCTGACTGATAACAACCTATGCACTCCACACAACTGTTTCCCAGCTGCGCCTTTTCCTCCTGTCATTTTATCATCTCTGTTCCAGTGTTGATAGTAACGGTTAACATGTTTACTTTGTGTACCGAATGCCTTGATCCTTTCCCCCATGCATGCAGAGCATGCAGAGCATACACAATCACTGCTAGTAATTTACACTTCCTACGTCAAGCCTTTTATTAAGAGTCCACTTATAATTTCTACCAATATCAACTACTGGATTTTCTCTGTAATTGCCAAATTAGAAGCTGATAATAAACCTTTACCAGTGGTCTCGTGACAGTTGTTTCACGTTACCATGACAGATTTTTTTATTATTGTCAAAAAGTTCTAGAGTCTAAGGTTGGACAACCACGATGTAACTGCCGAGTTCGCCCTACTGACCTTGATGACGACTGGCTTGCCGCAGTGCGTGGACTTCATGATAGACTTCTTGTTGCAGCCAGGCAGTGGCTCCACGTGGTACTGCTTCAGACTGTGACTCAACTTCAACAGGCCCACGTACTTCTACAGCATCATGGTCTTGGTTATTACAAGTCACGTCTCGATGTGCAATGGAGGGACATTTTCTTGGTTGTTTATTCACCAATTTATGGGAGCTCCATAGCACCGTGTTCAAGTAGCATGTTGTGTTGTTGGTTAATCAAAACAATTGTTTGTATATCACTAAATTAGTGAAGAAACAAACATGATGCCATGTCTGTCTTGGTACGACAGGGCCATTTCCGCCGACTATAACAATAATTAAGTATCAAATTTAAGTTCAACGCACTGTAAAACAACAGATCATTTTGGTTTTATGATTTCCATAAATATTTATAATTCTGCACCTAAACACAATTTAGCTTAAATAGTTACATATTTTAAAGGTCCACCCCCGTCAAGATCTACATATTTAAACTATTCACACCAGATCTGCACAATGATTTGAAGGAGGTTTACATACCACTTCATTGTCTACGTTGAACTCTGGATACTGCAGAGTGAGTTCTGGGAAGTGACGTTCATTCAGCTCCGCGATCTCACTCTACAACAAAACACAAAACTATGAGACCCAACTGTTCAACAACTTGTCTCTTGGTAACAAACTAAACATCAAATACGGGCTTCTAGAAAGTGAAGTAAATTTTTGAAATACAAATACATATTTGATACAAACTCTGACATTAGTTACTTCGTGGATGTTTTTTGTGCATCATGGAAATTCAGTGTTTAAATATAAATGCATATTTGACCATAACTCTGATATTAGTTGGCACTTGGACGATTTTTGTACATTACGAAAATTCTGTGTTTAAATACTAACATATATTTGATCCTAACTGTGACATTAGTTCGTTCCTGAATGTTTTTCGTGCATACATTATTCAGCTTCTTGTCTGTTAAAATATCACCCTGTATAACCAGTTATTCAGTTTCTTGTCTGTTAAAATGTAAAATGTCACTCTGTATAACCAACATGGTTTCAGTTCTGACAAACACAAACCATTGCGGTTATGTAGCATACAAACGCCCCTGTAATCACAACAGTAGTGCCACATAGTGGGCCTAAAATTAGACAGATGTCTTTTGTCCAGCAATCCGACAAAAATGCCAGTGATGTGACTGAACTTGTACAACACGAATGATGTGATAACAAGGAAAAAACCAACAACTGAATAACTTGATGGAACCGTCCACAAACAGAGTGCGACAATGTGGAATATGAGGGATAATTATGGAACGGTATGGTAATCTGGTCTGCGTTGGTTTTGTTCTCATGGATATTCTCCATAACCTGTATAAAAACATTTTGGTTTTATGCTTTATCTCTGGAGTAAAAATGTACCAAAATGTGTCGAAAAATGTTGCATAGTTTGCAATTACATACTTTGAAAATTCAAAATAAATGTTAAAAAAGTGAAATGTTTTTATACAGATTGAGTAGAATATCAGACCACAAAAATCCAAACCAGTTTACCATATCATTATTGCTTCTGCAGTGTTGCAATTAGATGTGCCATAAATTCCATAATTTGGCAGCCATTTTGTTTGTTACCATGGAAACAGCGGTTGGGCAGAACAAATATCAAAGTATTTTTTACTCACTAAGACCTTCTCTACATCATGAGCACACAAAAATTGTGTTAACTGTGCTTTAACAAATTTCCTATCTAGCTGCCATACCAGTCTAGTCATAATAATCTAGTAAAGTGCTTGAGACAGAGAGTATGGAAAACAGACGAAGGTTATAACACTCACTAGTAGTTCACTTTCCTGTGCGAATGCTGCCTGCAGCTGACTGCGAATGTCGGACAGCTCACTGTTGATTGTAGCAAGTTCGTCAGATCGGCTGTCGTCACTCTGTAACATACATCATGGATATATGTAGTCCGGCTCTCCCACACATGGACTGGTTATACCAGTTCAATAATTTCAATGCATATGCATCAAATAAATTATGCAATCAGTTATATGCGAAAGTCCAGCAATTTATATTTGCATATGTCAGTTTTTATCAACAGGCGTCCGAGATATTTCTGATGTGGTTAAACAAATTTAGTAACACCTTGTTTTGGAGGATACCAATGTTATGTCAGACCACAGATTACTACTGCAACTACATTTGGTACTCTCACTGCTTTCCCACAATAGAAAATCAGTTCTCCACCACTCTTTTCTCACACCTCATGAAAGGTAAAGGTTAAGTTCTTATATAGCCAGTCATTATGACTGCTCAAAACGTGTCACACTTCACTCCCTGGCTGACCTGTTCAATCAAACACCATACCCCAATTCTCTAGGAAGCATACAGCCATGTTGCAATGTATACACAGACTATTCGTACACAAATATCCACCACTGTCTATAGCCTGCAGTTCCCCTCGCCTCGCCTTGCCTCCCTTCCCCTCATCTGCTCTCCCCCTCACCTCCTCTGCATCCTGTTTGTCTGCAAGCGTGTGACGTAGCCGTGACTTGAGGGCCTTGATGGTCTGTCTGCAAGCCTTGAGTTCGGCGACACTGGGCCGCTCGACGAGCCAGTGACCGAGCTGCATCTGGAGACCGAGGTACTCGAGTCGCAGCGTCTCCAGCTGCTGGATGTCGTTCAGCTCACACCTCACCTGCGCCACCAGCGTCTTCAGCACGATCGCGATGAACCCACACTCACTGTCATGCTGCTGTTGGACAGACAGAACAAGTCAGGCCGCTGTCTGATAAAGGAAACAAGTCATTCTGCTGTCAGACAGACAAGACAACAGTCACGTTGCTGTCAGACAAACAAGACAACCATCATACTACTGACAAACAAAACAACAGTCATTCTGGTGTCAGACAGACAAGACAACAGTCACGTTGCTGTCAGACAAACAAGACAACCATCATACTACTGACAAACAAAACAACAGTCATTCTGGTGTCAGACAGACAAGACAACAGTCACGTTGCTGTCAGACAAACAAGACAACCATCATACTACTGAAAAACAAAACTACAGTCATTCTGCTGTCAGACAGACAAGACAACAGTCACGTTGCTGTCAGACAAACAAGACAACCATCATACTACTGACAAACAAAACAACAGTCATTCTGCTGTCAGACAGACAAGACAACAGTCACGTTGCTGTCAGACAAACAAGACAACCATCATACTACAGACAAACAAAACAACAGTCATTCTGGTGTCAGACAGACAAGACAACAGTCACGCTGGTGTCAGACAGACAAAACAACAGTCACGCTGGTGTCAGATAGACAAGACAACAGTCATGCTGGTGTCAGACAGACAAGACAACAGTCACGCTGGTGTCAGACAGACAAGACAATAGTCACTATTCTGTCATACAGACAAGACAACAGTCACTCTGATGCGAGACAAACAAGACAACAGTCACTCTGCTGTCAGACAGACAAGACAACAGTCACGCTGGTATCAGAAAGACAAGACAACAGTCACCCTGCTGTCAGACAGACAAGACAACAGTCACGCTGGTTTCAGACAGACAAGACAACAGTCACCCTGCTGTCAGACAGACAAGACAACAATCACGCTGGCATCAGACAGACAAGACAACAATCATGCTGGTGTCAGACAGACACGACACCAATCACGCTGGTGTCAGACAGACTAGACCACAGTTACCACTGAAAGGGTCAGAGCACAGTTCATCTTCCTGTGGTGTTTCATGAAAATGATGGACCTAGAAAATTTTGATATTTTAACAATATTGATGTGAATTGATCAGACATATGAGCCCGATTGGTGGTAGAATGTACTGGCAGTGAAACGGTGCAATTTTGACGAATTTAATTGGCTGTGTGACTTTTTGCCATTTTTCTTCCTGTACAAGTGATTGCAGTAAATACAACATGGTTATATTGGTAAATATAGATGGGCGTCATGCACCATTGCATTTACAGAGCTGGAGATATGCAATTTTACAAAAAAACTGCCTGTAAAGATATTTCATCAGAATTTTTTCAGGACTAGTTTTCTTTTAATCTGACAAAATGTTAACATGGCCACCAATGGGAAAATCAACTGTGCTCTGTGTCCTGAAATTACTTAGAACTAAATCAGCTAATTATTAATTTCCACAGATATTTTGAAAATACAACAGGCATGCATGATTTCACAACTGCTCAGATTAGCTCTCTAACAATCACCGACAACCTTTTGCAGAAATACAGATCCGATATTTCCTACAACACTTTAATCGACAGCAAATAAGGTATAATTTATTTTGTTTTTATAATGAAATGACCAGTATTCTAGTAAGAGGCACTAACAATGTCTGTCTTTTCGATCTCCTTCACCATAGCAGTCTGTAGTTTGGCCAGCAGCTGGTCAAGATTGGCCGTAGCAGCTAGTGGACTCTCCGGCGTGTTCACCACTTCTAGGCAGAGTTGCTGAAAGACAATCGCACCGGTCAATTAAATATGTAGTGGTCAGTACGAATGAGTGTCACATCCACTATGTCAACTGAAACTACACTGGCTGAAGTGTGCGTCAACTAACAATTTATGAGCTTTTTTACTTCACAAAACTCTCACTGATTTCTGTCTCTTAGTTGTTTTATAATATATCCCTACAAATTATATTGTTATTGTGATCTTTCGTATATGTTAATTTTGTGTAAAAATACAGTTTTGCAAGTATATAAAGTATGCTAGTTTTGCTGTTCAGCAATAGAACAATGAAAGGAGAACAATGAAACTGCACCGTTGATGTTTTTCGTCAGGTCATTGATCAGTCTGTCAGATTACTTTTTAGATTTTTTATGACAAAACTGTGATGTATAGTGTTGTCAATATTGACAATTTTTTTTTCTTGAAGTTGGACATTTTAATTATGTGAATCCCTATCTTGTTGTACATACCTTTAGGTAAGATTGACAGTTGTGATGCTAATTACACAACTGTTTTGTAACCTTAGGGTGTGATTAAGATGGTCAAAGTGTGATAAATAATCTCAACAATATATCCCATAAAACAATAACTCACTTAACTGGTAATTTTGTTTACAGCAATGTTTCTGTTGATTCACTTTTCACCAGCATTGCCAATTGTTTAGGTGGCAGAAACACAGAATGTTTGCTTACGTGCTGTACGGTTCTGAGTGCACTGATGACGGCGTTGTGTCGCGTGTTTGTCTCTGTTCGTACATCCTGGAATTCTAGGTCCTTCTTCACCTACAACAACAACATCTCTCACATCAACGACACATTCCACAGCATCATCAACACATCATTTTAATTATTTTAACCTGCACAACACCCATGGTGTACATAATCCCCGACTTCACCCACATAGTATATAATCACAACAGAGCGACAATGCTGTAGAGTGGGATTATGCCCTTATATGGAAGAATGATTTAAAGGTTGTCTCAATTAGATTTTTTTCATGCGCCTAATTTCATATTTATATTGCCAAAATCAGCTCTTGTATTTTATATTGTTTACTTTTAACAAATTTATATATATATATATACGTATATATATATATATACTACACAATTGTATGTAAAGCACCTGAAAACCCTTTCAAAGGTAGATTACAGCACTATATTTTATTTTTATTATTATACAGCCACAACTAAAAGGACGTAGTCTGTTCCTAGTTTGTTACGTATTAATTAATATAATCTTCTTAAAACTATACTAACTATGTTGAAGATACACTGCTGCCAAATTGTGTTTAGTAAACCTATAACAACGGTTGCAAATTGAAGGCACGACCACGGGGGCACGTTCAAATAGGAAACAAAACATCTGGTTTCAAAACAAGCTATACTTGGCAATATAGCCAAGTTGAGTTAACTGCTATAGCCTTTAGTGTTCAATGATGCTCACTTTCCCACGGTCAATACAACAGACTTCCAGTAAGAAGTTAATACGCCCACTAATTCTGGGTAGATGATCAGACTACATCCCTCTAATAAGTATAACACAGAAATACTGTTGGCTCAACAAATTCATGTTTGTTTAGAAAAACTAATATTTTTGGTGAGCCATGTTTTAATCATATATTTTGGCCACACATTTTGACAAGATGATGATGACATTTGTGTGTGTGCATATGATTAGTTTTATGCTTCAAAAATAAACCTTTCTACTTAAGTAAGCAGTCTGTGTTATTGAAGCACCTACCTTCCACTGGCGATACGCTTCCAGGGCATCCTCAAGCCCTAGAGGGTTGGTAATGTCAGCCTGGAGGAAGCTCGCATGAGTCACCTCCAGGAATGATACAGTGTCCTACAACACAAGACACCACCTTCAAACTTTCTCTCTCAATGTTGGCATCTACCTGTAATAAACACAAACACAACAACATTGCAAGAGCATGGCAGAAATTTGATTTTTGCTTAGCAATCCAACAACATTCTGCAAAAATATTTTATTCTGCTGGCAAGTCTGGCTACTATGCACATACTCAAAAATATATGTTGAGATCTTATGTAACAAGTGAATGAAATTGCCCAAGCTTCTAAATAACAGCCATCAAACCCGACATACTTCGCTGCATGCACTAAATACAATGACAATATCAAAAAATGGGCCAAGAGGCCCTGAAGTCCTTTGGTATATATTGTAAGTTTGTAATTATTAATCAAATGTTTTTTGGTGAATTATAGTTACAGATCATTAAGGGTTATGATGGAAGTAAAATGTTGACGTGTTTAGTGGAGACTATAAGCATGCCAGTGAAGATACACCTGAAAATAAACTATTTTTCACAAAATGGCGCTTAGATCCAGGCTGTGAAATACCGTTTTGAGATTGCGTGAGATAAAATAGTTCGTCCAGAAAAACATCAACTGACATACAAGAAATAAATAATGCACTATGCAATGCTTGATAAATCCAATATTCAGCACAACATGGAAAGAATTTGTTAATCTCTATAGAATAGAATGTACAGTATTGTAATGTTATTGTTCTCTGAAATTCGCAAATATCACTATGCAGTGTTCACAACTTCACTAGTTCCTTGGTCTGCCACTAGCAGCACCCCATACATAGTTTGCGCTGGGGACCCATTGTCGCCCACCAGATGGTAGCTTCCGCATTCAATGGCTGTGTTTTCAAGAGTTTATTGGTTGAAAATACAGTGTAGCTCAGGATTCTTTTGACGAACGGTGCACATCAACAGTCTTAATTAAACACATTCGCACATTTTGTTCAATACATGAAAAATGTATACATGCACATAGATCTATGAACGTTATGATACATAACTATCAAGTGGGCACATTATATTATGGCTACTAAACAGTCTGCTGGTTTTGGCGGTATACAAATCTACTTTATCCCATTTTATTCTGAAGCTAATGCAGACGAGTTGCAGCCAGTTCCTGATCATATCCAAGAAATCACTTTGTCAGCATCAGAAAATGACAGGCCTTCATTTAAAATGGACATAACATTATTATTTCTAAATCTGTTTTTAAATGTGATATACCAGTTAAATTAACAAATTAGTCATTCCTATATGTGACATAGGCGGCAAAACATTTCCCAACAAATTCAAATTTGTGTTGTGTTTTGTCACTTTACTTTTCACCAGACATTTTCTCCACGAAGGAGGCAACATCTCAATGAGCAAGTTGATTTTATTTTACAAGTTTGGGGGTCTGGGGGGTTAGAATGATTCAATCAAATACAGATTTCTCTGGTAGTACCCTAAGATGTCTATGCCAAATTAAAGAAAAAGTTGCTGAACGGTTTCTGAGATATGGCTGCTAATGGCGCACAGCGGACGCAGAGTGATGGCATAAGTCCGTTGGACTTCGGCCCAAAGGACTAAATATGTTTTGGAAATTTAATGGCAGCACAAATGTAGTCACATGTGAGATAATTTAACATCCAAAGTCTAACCACTGTAATAACTATGTATTTGCACACCGTATCTTTTTGGACACCCTAAAAATCTACATAAATAATTAGTTTTGAGTATCTTATGTTAATGGGCACCTCTGTAAATATAATTTCTACTGGCTCCTATGTAATCGGACATCAATTATTTGTAACCCACATGAAGTTACAAAGCCCTGTTAATTATTTTTGTGTATTGTATGTTTTGGGGAAGCTGATAGTTTAATCACGTGTCAAATACATACCGTATTTGGTGGAAATACATACCGTATATTTGGTAGAAATACATACCGTATTTGGTGGAAATACATACCGTATTTGGTGCAGAAAGCAGTGCAAGATCAGTGAGGGAAAAGAAGAAAAAAGATAACTAAAATCGAGGAACGGAATTGAGGCGAGCAACAACGTACAGTCATTACGGAAAACAAAGTGGCCAATATTTGCAGGGAGTGCGAGTGCGTACCTTCAGCTGAGCGGCACGGCTCTCCAGTGGCAATGAATGGATGCCCTCCAGGAACTGTACAATCTTGTCGTACACTTCCACTCTCTGCTCATCTCTGGAAATGATCAGGGCTGGCAGCGATTCCTGCGATGACAAACACAAGTAGAAACACTTACAGGTCAACATAGGCACACAGTGTCGGATTATTACAGGGGTATTTATTTTGTCTTGTGAATCATATGATTATGGGACATGGGCTTAGCCATTCGTGTGCTAAAAAGCACACTGGATAAATTCAAGACTGGCAAAAAATTATTTCTGGCTAAGGGCCTGTTATGGGGTGAGGTATAAAACAAAGGATAAACCAGTAATACTGCTTCCAAATAGGACAAGTATTTCCAGACTTATGTGTGCAAGTGTAATTATGACAGCATGTTACGTTTGAAAATAAAAATATTCTGCTGCAATTCCAGGGTTCCTGCAATTCATATTTACAAAAATGTATGCATGCACACATACACGCACGCACACACATGCACGCACGCCACATTCATACATCTATTAGTGGGGGTGGATGGGGGTTTGATGCCAAAACCATGCATTCCATCACCCCCCCCCCCCGAGATACACACCAGAAAGACATACCCAATAAATATCCCTTTGAAAAACGATGCAATAAATCTGTGAATATTTTATTTTGCATCCGAAATGGTCAATCCTACAAAGGTATCCCACTCTGAAGTACATCTCATGGCAGAGGTAAGTAGACTTACTAAATCCGTGCATGCTCGGATGTTGTCCTGGGCTGCGTTGTAGCGAGCCATGACAGCTTCGAGTTCTGTGATGATGCCGAGAGATGGGATTGAGATGCGATCGCTGGCACTGCTCACCAGGTCGATGGCTCGCTGGATGTTGTCAGGGGTCTGCGAGTCTGTGGGGAACTGTTTACTGAATAATAATATTGATTATATTATATAGCGCCACATTCAGTGCAGGTTACAGCGCTTTAGATATATAAAAAAAATGTTAAAAATAATATGTTGTAATAAAAACAATACCTGTTATGAAATAGATCAAATTATGTAGAATATTTTCTGAGATAGGCTGAGTTGACTACAATACCCTTTGATTTTCAACGATTTCCCTTTTTCCGACGTTCAACACAGCCATTTCAGCAGAATTCCTGTTAGATATTATTATGCTGGCTGATTTCGAGTTGGAGAACAGAGAGCCTATTTTTAGCACATATGCATTATAAGCGTTTCTGACAGGACTACTGTGTAGACTTCTGGCACTTATTCCTTTTTACTTATTGATTATTATTATCAGAGTAATCCGGTCAGGTCAACAGACAGCTATTTTTGGCTCGTATCAGAATAGACCAGTGCAACTTAATACCCGGTTCACTGTGACGGACCACAAGAGGCTGTCACACTCAACTTAATACCCAATTCACTGTGGCAGACCAAAGGTGGCAGTCACACTCAACTTAATACCCAATTCACTGTGATGGACCACAGGTGGCAGTCACACTCAACTTAATACCCGGTTCACTGTGGCGGACCACAGGTGGCAGTCACACTCAACTTAATACCCAATTTACTGTGATGGTCCATAGGTGGAAGCCACACTCAACGGCAGTCACACTGAACTTAATACCCGGTTCACTGTGGCGGACCACAGGTGGCAGTCACACTGAACTTAATACCCAGTTCATTGTGGCGGACCACATGTGGCAGTCACATTCAACTTAATACCCAGTTCAATGTGGTGGACCACATGTGGCAGTCACACTCAACTTAATACCCAATTCACTGTGGCAGACCACAGGTGGCAGTCACACTCAACTTAATACCCGGTTCACTGTGGCGGACCACAGGTGGCAGTCACACTCAACTTAATACCCAATTTACTGTGATGGTCCATAGGTGGAAGCCACACTCAACGGCAGTCACACTGAACTTAATACCCGGTTCACTGTGGCGGACCACAGGTGGCAGTCACACTGAACTTAATACCCGGTTCATTGTGGCGGACCACATGTGGCAGTCACATTCAACTTAATACCCAGTTCAATGTGGTGGACCACATGTGGCAGTCACACTCAACTTAATACCCAATTCACTGTGGCAGACCACAGGTGGCAGTCACACTCAACTTAATACCCAATTCACTGTGGCAGACCACAGGTGGCAGTCACACTCAACTTAATACCCAATTCACTGTGGCAGACCACAGGTGGCAGTCACACTCAACTTAATACCCAATTAACTGTGATGGACCACAGGTGGCAGTCACACTCAACTTAATACCCAATTAACTGTGATGGACCACAGGTGGCAGTCACACTCAACTTAATACTCGGTTCACTGTGGCGGACCACAGGTGGCAGTCACACTCAACTTAATACCCAATTCACTGTGATGGTCCATAGGTGGAAGTCACACTTAACGACAGTCACACTCAACTTAATACCCGGTTCACTGCGGCGGACCACAGGTGGCAGTCACACTCAACTTAATACCCGGTTCACTGTGGCGGACCACAGGTGGCAGTCACACTCAACTTAATACCTAATTCACTGTGATGGACCACAGGTGGCAGTCACACTCAACTTAATACCCGGTTCACTGTGGTGGACCACATGTGGCAGTCACACTCAACTTAATATCTAATTCACTGTGGCAGACCACAGGTGGCAGTCACACTCAACTTAATACCCAATTCACTGTGATGGACCACAGGTGGCAGTCACACTCAACTTAATACCCGGTTCACTGTGGCGGACCACAGGTGGCAGTCACACTCATCTTAATACCCAATTCACTGTGATGGTCCATAGGTGGAAGTCACACTCAACGGCAGTCACACTCAACTTAATACCCGGTTCACTATGGCGGACCACAGGTGGCAGTCACACTCAACTTAATACCCGGTTCACTGTGGTGGACCACATGTGGCAGTCACATTCAACTTAATACCCAGTTCACTGTGGCGGACCACAGGTGGCAGTCACACTCAACTTAATACCCAATTCACTGTGATGGACCACAGGTGGCAGTCACACTCAACTTAATACCCGGTTCACTGTGGCGGACCACAGGTGGCAGTCACACTCATCTTAATACCCAATTCACTGTGATGGTCCATAGGTGGAAGTCACACTCAACAGCAGTCACACTCAACTTAATACCCGGTTCACTATGGCGGACCACAGGTGGCAGTCACACTCAACTTAATACCCGGTTCACTGTGGTGGACCACATGTGGCAGTCACATTCAACTTAATACCCAGTTCACTGTGGCGGACCACAGGTGGCAGTCACACTCAACTTAATACCCAATTCACTGTGGCAGACAACAGGTGGCACTCACACTCAACTTAATACCCAATTCACTGTGGCAGACAACAGGTGGCACTCACACTCAACTTAATACCCAATTAACTGTGATGGACCACAGGTGGCAGTCACACTCAACTTAATACCCGGTTCACTGTGGCGGACCACAGGTGGCAGTCACTCTCAACTTAATACCCAATTCACTGTGATGGTCCATAGGTGGAAGTCGCACTTAACGGCACTCACACTCAACTTAATACCCGGTTCACTGTGGCGGACCACAGGTGGCAGTCACACTCAACTTAATACCCAATTCACCATGATGGACCACAGGTGGCAGTCACACTCAACTTAATACCCGGTTCACTGTGGCGGACCACAGGTGGCAGTCACACTCAATTTAATATCCAATTCACTGTGATGGACCACAGGTGGCAGTCATGCTCAACTTAATACCCAATTCACTGTGGCAGACCACAGGTGGCAGTCACACTCAACTTAATACCCAATTCACTGTGATGGACCACAGGTGGCAGTCACACTCAACTTAATACCCAATTCACTGTGGCAGACCACAGGTGGCAGTCACACTCAACTTATTACCCAATTCACTGTGGCGGACCACAGGTGGCAGTCACACTCAACTTAATACCCGGTTCACTGTGGCGGACCACAGGTGGCAGTCACACTCAACTTAATACCCAGTTCACTGTGGTGGACCACAGGTGGCAGTCACACTCAACTTAATACCAGGTTCACTGTGGCGGACCACAGGTGGCAGTCACACTCAACTTAATACCCAATTCACTGTGGCAGACCACAGGTGGCAGTCACACTCAACTTAATACCCGGTTCACTGTGACGGACCACAGGTGGCAGTCACACTCAGCTTAATACCCGGTTCACTGTGGCGGACCACAGATGGCAGTCACACTCACCGGAGTTGTTTCACTTTGTTGACGCCAGCCAGCAAGTGGACCATCTACAACAGCCATCCGTGAATAAAACTAGATTCTCCACCATAGAGCAGCATGTGGGGCATCTTACTCACCGACTTCAAAGTTGTTAAATAACCCACAAATGGTAAGAAGCAGATGAAAGGTATATAGACACAGAAGATCTGTCTGAGAGGCTAGCAAGTCCCTCCATTTAGCAAAAGTCGACTTGGGGTTTCTAGCAAACCGTGAGACATGTGATCCGGTATAATATGCTGCAGAGTACCTGGTATGTTGACATACTGTCTTTGCATATTTTAAGGCCAGACACCCCATGTGAAATGGTGTTTTTTGACAAAAAATCCTGAAGATGGTTTTCTGCCAGATTATTATACCTTTGTATGCATACTATCAATAAAGTTCACTTCTATGACAATTACGTACCTCTAAGTGAGTTTTAATCATGGATCAAGCATGTCAATATCATGTAATGAAATCCATTATGCAATTTTTGACAGCCATTTTCTCCAAAAAAAATTTCTTCAAATTCCTGCATTTGGAAATGGGATATCTCTTGGAATAATTATGCTATACAAATAATGTTTTCAGTGTTGCATTCAGCATATTCTACTGTGTGCAATGACCAGACACTGTTTTTAAAATCATGAATAGTTTGAAAGATATAGCCATATTTGTTGCCAAAAAACAAGATTTATTTTCGTATTTTACCAAAAAATTATTTAAAAAATTAAAACACATTTCAAAAAATACTCTGAGCATTTCACAATAGAATCTATAGTGAACATGGATTTGCAAGAATTATAACTATATATGGATTCAATAAAAAATGGCAGTGTTTCCAAATTTGCCAATATTTGCTCAAAATGGCAGCCATTTTGTTTGTTACCATGGAAACGGGGGGGGGGGGTCTGGCTGAAAAAAGTTCAATATATATTTTTCTCAGTAAGACCCATTTCATGCATTGGGCAAAAAAATTGAAATGTTTGCACAAATAAAATAATAATCCTATCTACCTGCCGTGTCTGGCCTTAACATCTCCCAAAGCCATTTTGCTTTCAAAAGACTCGTACCTTGTAATGTAGACTGGCTTCTTGTAGCCTTGCTGTCACCTCGGCGTAGTCCTCTTCTAATGTCTGCAATTTATAACCACACAGATAAACAACGGAAAACTATACCAGTATCAAGGGCATAGGCAGGTTATATGTAGTATTATGTACATTCCACTTGCAGTAAATACATCAATATTCTGACAGAAGAGAAACTCATTAATGAGGAATGGAACAAGAAATAGCACAATCGCATGCACCAGAAACAACCACAACTGTGGCTGCGTCGTACCCTCAACTTTCCCCTCGTGGTCGCCAGCTCCATGATAAACGAGTTCTTCTCACGCTGTAGATGGACGAGATCGGCAGCGGTGGCCATCTGATCCCGGGTAAGACTCTCTAGATCATACAACTGACGCTTCGTCTTCTGTAACTCACTCTGTAGCTGGCCCACGTCCTGAGGCATCTGCTTCAGTTCACCCCAGCTAGAGGGCGGGGGTGTTGACC
This sequence comes from Escarpia spicata, assembly GCA_963995525.1. Taxonomy (NCBI): domain Eukaryota; kingdom Metazoa; phylum Annelida; class Polychaeta; order Sabellida; family Siboglinidae; genus Escarpia; species Escarpia spicata. The sequence goes on from OZ023210.1 coordinate 10,168,533, forward strand.
TGAAGGGGGCAGAAGAACCACCGGGTTGTGGAACTACATTCGAGACTTCCGTCATTAGTTTGATGACAATATTTCAGTACATTCTCGATAGGTCAAACTGCTTTATATATGTATATACGCTGTTCTAATTGCTGGTATCGTAAATGTAGTAAGCCAGTTCATAGGATTACAAAAAATATAATTTATAAAGACTCAAGATATAATGAAAGATCCTTGAATGTATAGATACCGGTATTCTAGTTTCTTTGCTTGGTTTACCACAGATTATTTACCTTGCTAAAACTTAATTTTTGATCTCCAAACATTTCACCTGTCTCACAGCCTTCGTCAGGGACTAGGTTGTGTCATGTGACACTGGTCACGTGACACACCCATAACAAAGCCAGTCTACTGACAAAGGCCACAAAACATGACCGAGATATTCAGAGGTAAAAACCAAGTTGACATAAATAATGTCTAATAACGAAAAATGTACAGAGGTTAAGTGAAAAAGCAACAATTAAAACATAACAACTTTAATCACCTTGCCACGTCTTTCTCGTTAAACGTCCCCATTCGTGCGAACGTCTCTGCACCCGCTGGGGGACTTCTCCGAGAGGGCTCGTTTGTCCACTTGCTTTGCCTCTCTCCCATGGGGTAACCCCCGGGCTTCCCCTGTCCATGGGGTGAATGTGCCGTGAATCGCTTTTCCCCAAACCCCGCATTCAGCATCTCCTGGTTGATGTCAATGTCGCCGTCTTCCAGGATCACGGGAATCGGGCCCATCTTGGGGCCGAAGTAGATCTTCCCTGACAGCAGCTTGCTGCTAGTGAATTCTCTCAATGTCTTCACCCCCTGGGAACAGATTTATGTACGTCAGTAAAATTTCTGGCTTGTCTCCACCAGGACAGCATTTTTATTATAAAATGTACAGACTAATGAAAAAATGACTCACCATTTGTCTTATATGCAGCAAACCGGAAGATCATTTGTTAACGGTTGTTCCATTTCCCTGCATGGGATCTTTTACATTCCCTGGCATAGACACCAGATAGAAGTGACCAACGGCTAATAGCGTCTCTTCAGAAAGACACAGGCAACATAGGGTGAACGAACCCTAGTTTCAACACAACGAACCACTGCCCGGCCGGTACTAGGATTTGAAACCCGGTTCCTCCGAACGACAGTCCAGCACTCTTAACCTCTCGGCCACCGCGCCCCACATTTTGCATACACATACTTATGTACCCGTTTTTGTAGCATTACTGATCTGTTTGCCAACTATCATTCCTATCGATGATAACTATACTTAGTACACTGTCTGCCTCTTGTTTCACTTGCAATGGATCGACCATTTGATGTATTGTTATGGCCCTATTTAAGAGAGTGGGATCTACAAGTTTCCCAAGCTCCAGACAGTCACTCACCTGTTCATGGCCAATACTCTGAGAGTCGTAGCTGTACGGCTTCAGACCAAAGAGCACATATTTCGCCGCCTGTGGTCGGATGTTGGCTACAGACGGGGGAAGTTCGACTATAGATCCATTCTGCACCACCTCGCCATTCCCGTAGTCAATGTACTGAACCTCGGACTGCGACAAGGGAACGAAGGCAACCAGGTATTATAGTCTTGTTGACGATCGTGCCAATAATATAAACTTGCTGTTTTCATAAAAATCTGAAGAAATTTTGTGAAAGACATTGTAACTTCCTACCACTTATTTGTCATGTTATGCAAATAATTTGTCAGAAAAGTTGGTTTTAGTGAAAACTTAGTTTCCGTACGAAAACACAGCACCAGGCAAAAAGTTTGGTAACAGCGTTTAGAGTGCTAGCGGTTATAACCAATCAAAAAGATATGTTGATGCACATGACATAATTGCCTTGGGAAGTCACGTTCAATTCTCATAAGTCATACACAGAGATCAGCAGCTAGATCTTGCGAGATTCAAAGCGACACGTTTTGGTGTGGATCTAACAACGACCCGGTAACTTTATTAATAAAAAAGCTAGACAAATACCAACTGAAGTGTCTTGATTTGAAATGATTTACTTATAAAGGCTATGTAAAGAACTGGGACTATTATTATTATTAAGCTGCACACCTATGAAATAAAGAAAACATTTAGGCGGACAGGACATGTTGAGGAGACTGGAAACAGACATTACACGACAAGCAGGGAAGAAAAGAGGAAGGCCAAGAAACACCTGACAGAAAGACACCGAAAGAAAGAAGATAGGTTACACTGGGAGAGAAATTAAGAAAATGGCAACTAGGTGAACCATGATCATTGGCCTGTGCTCCCAGCAAGCAAACGGGCCAAAGTAATTAAATAACAAACGCTTTCTCTAACGTGTAACAAAGTGTTTACCTGCATGTCAGAGACGTACTTGACGACCTTACACCTGTACCAATCCTGGTCCTCTGAGAACTTTGTGGCGTACACCTGCAGCAACAACAGACATATACAGTGCCGTATCATGTAATTTTCCGTATCATTCTATGAGTACCCTCTGTGCGCAACTTGCTGTAAGATAATTCTCATTCTCACTTGGAAATAAACAAGGGATGCGATGTTACTCATACACATGTATTCTAGCAAAAACCGTAATGGTATTAGCAATCGTTCAAAAAAGCGTTTTTGGACGTGTTTTGAGCTGTTCATTTTTCGCTCGCTTATCTATTTTTGGTTCTGGTGATAACAGAGTTCTACAGAACAAAACCTATGCTCCATTATTAATATCAAAGTCAGTCAGATTTTTATTTGTTTAATGAACAAAACAAGAGGCATGCTTCTTTTAATTTAAGATGTTTGACCACTCGTTCTTAAGTTGTATGCAGCAATATTTTAGTCTTTAATATTGTCCGCCCATCTTGAAATAGTAGGCATTCAACATCCTGATCTGTGGACTGCTGAATCTAAATCAATGTCTGAATTTTATTCACCAATGCTCCATGGATGCCGCAAATCTAGTTCGGTTAACATTTATGTGAATTTAGTGCAACAAATCACACAAAACGAATAGTCTGTACTAGAAGTTGTGCACGCAATTACGGTTTCAAAGTTCAAATCGAGCAAGTCATCCTGGTTCACTGTGAGCGGTGGAAATGATCGCAAATAAAACTAGATATCTGGAGAGAGCACATTTTAATATTTATGCACACGTATCGGATGCTTATTGGAAAATATGTTTAAAAGGAGGGTAGGAGACACATGAGCCACAGTGATCCAACGGTGGTGTATTTTTAATTTACTCAATTTGACCTGTTTTCACACTAATTGCGCGACCTGACCTATGCCCGTATAAGTCAACTGTGATTCTGTATATTAATCCACACAAACTGGGTCAAGGTGTGAACGGAATGAGCTTTACCTTCTCCATGAGTGGTTGCCCCACGAGGGCGATGGTGCTGGGACACACAGCAACGAGGTTCTCTGTAATGTGTACCAGCTCCAACTGGTTGTCAATGACCTGCGCCCAAAAACAGGTCGGGCTCTCTATGTGTGTCACCATCACCTTTTCCTGCAATCAGCACAAACAATTAAATTTACGGCGGTGGGTGTTGATCCATTTTTGAGATTTTTCAACTAGATTATAAAGAATACTTTATTGATCCTCGCAGGGAAATTCCGTTTCTGCCTGTGCAACACATCAATTACAAATGTAAAAATAAACATGCAAGAGTAAAATTTTAAAATATCTCACAACCAAGTACAGATAAAAACACCCACACATGCCGACACTCTCATTTATCCATGCTCCCATTCCTAGTTCTTCCTCTCTTCTGGATAAAGACACCGATCGCAGAAGGCACAAAAGAACCAGCGTATCTTGTCATTCTAACCCTAGGCACCGTAAAAAGCCCGGTACGTTCAACGAATAGAAATTCAGATATAAAAATATACACAATATAGAATACTAAAAGAAAATTACAGCATTATTTCAGGTGGCGCCATCTACTGGTTCAAGTTAAAGCAAGTTTGCAACCATAAATTTTCAGCATCATGTCTCAAAACTTATTTAATGTAAAAAACAAATGATTGTAACCAATTTCTCACGCAGCAGGGCGAGAATGAAAACAACAGTATTAACACAATTGTGGCACACATCATTTTTGGATTTCTGAGATTATAATTGAAGCATTTTGTAGGTTCTGTAATTGTTCAACATTCCATTTGTAGAGATCAACTGAAACTCAAAATTGTGTACCTCTTTCAGCGGCACTGCAACGGTGGGTGGATGTGGCAGACCACCAGCACCCCCTCGTGGCTTATGGTTGAACACTGCAGCACATTACACAAGAGTTGATTTTTGAGCAGTTTAAAAACAAACGCAGCTTTCATTACTAATGCCAAGGTAAGAAATATTGATTAATCAGATTAATAAATCACCTGATTCCGTCTACAAAACCAGCCTACATAAAATTAGTTAGCAAATGGGAGCAAGTGACCAAGCAAGAACGTAACAGCAAATGTTTCATTGACCTGTTTGGAGATCGCCAATTTACACTGCCACAGATCTGTGCACATTGAATTGTAGGGCAACTTGCATCAAAACTGTAAATGTAATAGCAAACAACGCTTGTTTGCACTGTGACTGGACTGATCATTTATGTAATGTACTTATTTGTTGTCTATGCTATATTAAGCTCACTTTGACAGTATCACTGTTGCTCTTATCACTGTTCAGTCAAATTGAATTTCGTGCTATGCAGATGAACACAATTTTACCCAAGATACTTCGCATAGAGCCAAAATGTACTGAACTACGAACTAATGTTGTCGAAACTATGTGCGGGTGATGAAAACAAATTTTCTAATTATACACATACCTTGGTCTGGCTTGTCCATGGCGCTGCTCTGGTCAAGCGGCCCACACCCGTGGGGTTGTCGGCGGTCAGTCTTGCGGCCAGTTCCGTCACCCCCTCCAGTGGCACCCCCGCCTGACTGCAAGCCAGTCCTGGCACAGACATACGCACACTATATTATGTGACCATAACATGCAGTGTCGCACACATCAACAGTGCTAGCACATAAGTTCTTACACAGCGCAGTATCCAGTCCTCATGACTGTTCAAAGCACTTTACACCTTACTGCCTGACACACCTCTTCTATTGAAAAAACCATCTCAACTTCTCTGGAAGTATTCAGCCAAGCTGAAATTAATGCGCAGACTATTCGTACATAATTATCCACCACTATCTGTAACAGTTATTCATACAGCTGAGTGGACAGGAGCAATGTAGAGTAAACAGTGGTTGTGGGTCCAAGTGGACAGCTTTAGCCAAGTGTGGATGGGGGCTGATCAGATTTAAGAACTCTTTAAATGGAGGTTGTCTGTTCTGCCAGGTAATTATTAGCAGGTAGTTTGCTGAATCAATTGCACTTGTGGTTTGGTGGTGGGAACCACAAACTTCAAAGGTATTTGCGGGTGGGGATGCAACACCTAGATTAGTGAAAAACAATTTAATAAAAAATTATTTAAATTTTCAAGCCATAAAATGGAAGATCCAATTTAAGACATTTCAAGACTTTCGGCACACTCTTTTGTCACGGGTCTCAGATAATATATGTATTTTTTACATTTCTTTACACTAATTTTACAACCACCTGTCTGATCTCTTTATTACATGTGAACATTACAATACATTTTACAATCCGCCTGTCTGATCTCTTTATTACATGTGAACATTACAATACATTTTACAATCCGCCTGTCTGATCTCTTTATTACATGTGAACATTACAATACATTTTACAATCCGCCTGTCTGATCTCTTTATTACATGTGAACATTACATTACATTTTACAATCCGCCTGTCTGATCTCTTTATTACATGTGAACATTACATTACATTTTACAATCCGCCTGTCTGATCTCTTTATTACATGTGAACATTACATTACATTTTACAATCCGCCTGTCTGATCTCTTTATTACATGTGAACATTACTTACTTCTTGCTGGCCCGTCGCACAGTGATTGGATTGCCCTTGAGTAGGAGACCCGAGGATTCCTGACATGCCAGAATTGCATCACTTTCATTAACAAATCGCACAAATCTGCAATGAACAAACATCACGATTCCAATTAGTTACCAAGGTAATCATGCATGTTTATTGTCACCTTAAGTTCTAACACAAATATTGGAAACTTTTGTGGGGGAGAAGTATAACGTTATTATTAAGTCTCACTAAAACCCCAAAATGTTGCTACGAGTCTTTGCAACATGTATTTGACCACGGGCGTGTTTACACGAATCGGCTTGGCAAAAGTGTACACAATCATTGAAAATATTGACTGCGATTGTGAAGTCTGTTAACTTGTGAAAGTGTCAATAACCTTATGTTACAGCACATACAACTGAACTACTTTTTCCCACGAATGTTGACATCCATCAAACACAATTTATAAGTTTGACTGATGATTTCATCACAACTAACAAATTTCTAACACGATTTCTTTTGCAAAATGAGCACTGGCACTTTAATGGAGTAAACATATATGCTACACTCCAAGGGCCTATTCATTTGATAAAAAACAATGGGCATTTAATTTACACAAGATTGTACACAAATACCACACCTGACAAACTGCCATATAGAGAATGCACGTAGGTCTAGTTGCACTCACCCAAACTGTCTGCTATCTCCCCTCTTTCCAGAAAGTACAATTGTTGAGTTAATCTCACCATACTTAGCAAACAAGCTGTTCAGGTCAGCCTGCAAATCAAAGCATATAATACATTATTGGTAGACAACTATTTTGTAAACAGATGCCTGGATTAATGATCAAGACTGTTGTGCAATAAACTTTGTATAACAGATTGTCAGACACTATGCCATGACTATTGGAGGTGGTGCAAAGTTGTGAAATTAACCTATCCATCATGTGACCTGTTGCCTTGCGAGTCAATCCATCAGACACATGGTGCTGGCTGCATCAATTGCAATCATACAGTGAGATACTGCTTGTGTGCTGCTTGTCTCAGATGTAGCTGACCATAAAAATGCTTTGACCTCTTAGATAAGTGGCAACTGCCAACGGTGGTTACAGTGGGCATTCCAACATTGCTACTGTATAAAGAGAATTTGGATCTAGGTCGTCTTTTCACATGATTCCTGTTTTCTCGTTTCCAAAACCGCTGACCATGTATGAGACTGGCATATCTACCAGTGTAAGGATCGAACTAGTCATAATCGATGTCAACCGCAATGCCCAGTGTTTACAGCAAACAATTCTCCATTAGCAGTTATTTCGATTTAACTGATTTGGTTATGTTTATTGTATTAATAACTCGATTATGTGTGCTAATAGTCAGTTGTTCTGTTCCCTTTCCTGGCACAACATCGTAAAGGATAGCTTAGGCCAGTGGTGTCGTCTCACTTTAGGCATGTCCCTTTAATGATTTTGGTGGTAAGTTACACAGGATGACTGCTCAAGCAAGCAGTGTTCTGCCTACATCGAATTTGCGGGGCGTTACGCCCTGCCCTTCTTCAATGACGCCCTGGTATCCAGAAACGGCAAAAAGAACGCCCTGCCTTTTTTACACGACACCCTGCTATATTTGCATCGTAAACCTATTTGTGGCTACAGACAGTTATACGATGAATATTAATTTGAGAGTGTCTGCAAGCGCTTCGATCTTGAAACACATCCATATCCTGATTGCGCAGTTCAATTTTTCAACAATCCAACAGAGTGCGTCCCGCGATTGGGAATGGGATACAAAGTCGAAATCGGGGCACTTGAAGACATCACGCCACGTGTTCAGTTCGATTGTTCAGAACCTATATCTCGACACCTATCCTGATCTCCATTAAACTCTTAATTGTGTGTGCCAACAAATATTAAAATACGTTGATTTGAGGAAGCGCCGACCTTCGAAAGTGGACAGATCAGAGTGACAGACTTTCGCACAGCACCTCGACTATATATATCGTCAAGCAGTCCTTATTTGGTTCAAAAGTTTGTCCGTTGGAAGACTTCTAACGTTAAATTTGCCGTTAAATTCTTTCTCATGTAATGTGTGCCAAATTAAAAAAATACGTTTTGATCTGAGGAGGCGCCAACCTTCGCAAGTCAGTAGACCCTGTTCACGACGGACTTTTGCGCAACGCCTCGACTATACATATATCGCAAAGTAGTCCTTGTTTTGTTCATATCTTCAAAACTTAATCTGATCACCTGGAGAATTCTACAGTTAGATCTGTCATTTAATTCTTAATCGTGAAGCGTACAAAAACTATTAAAATACGTTTTGATCCGAGGGACCGCCAAACTTTGCAAGTTGATAGACCAGAACCTGTTCGGGACAGACTGTCACAAAGCGCCAGCAGGCCCATAGCCGGCATATGATTAAAAAAATGTTTTATTCATACACTCTTTATGGGTTAATGTACTGATATATAATGATACCTAACGACGTTTAGTATAACATAGCTGAACAATAGTACTGAATAATTGCATACTGCGTGCGTTAAAACAACCGACTCCACCTCAATATGCAGTGACCCGCCAGCACACGAAGGTGTTTATGCTCATGCAAGGCATCCCGTTTCTAGGTCACAACGTCAGGTGCGTGTGTAGTGGACTAGTCAGGGGTGCTAAGGTTGCTGGCGGCCAGCGTCTTCTTTTGGCCAAATCGTTTAGCAGTAGCTACCTGTAATAATTATTATTCAGAGGGGTACAATTAAACAGTGGCTTCAAACAAGTGATAGTTACTTTTTTCTGTTTATTGACCGATTGTTAACATAGAGATTGTTTTTTTTCTGTAAATAAAACAAAATTAGCTATGCATTATTTTAATGTATGACATCACACCTTTTCAGTTACACCTTTTATTATTTGCAGTGCAATGTGTCTAAATTTCTGTTCAGCCTAGCCCAACAATATTTTGCATACCTTTTGCTTAGATAATAGTCTCTGGGAATATTAAATATGATGTGAATTTATACATAAACTATTACGTCATGCTGAATATTGTGTTTTGCTAAAACTTAAATAAAGTTAAAACATGCCAATTTAACTAAATTAAACATGTTGTATTGTCTATGTATACTATAATGTTCCATTTGTCCACATTTATATGTTGCTTGTACATTTCAATTTGTTAAATCGAACATAACAGTATATCTCAATTACGTTAAACATAGCCCAAAGGAATTTGGCACAAATATTACCTGTATAATATTCTCTGTGTATGTTGAATATTATGCAGATTAACACAAATCAAAAAGTTATGTAAAGCTGAATATTATGTTTTGTTCTACAATGCCCGAGCCTGTATTATAGTAAAGTAAAGGTAAGTTCTTATAGAGTGCAGTATCCAGTCCTCAGGACTGCTCAAAGTGCTTTACATTTTACTACCTGGCAGACCTGTTCAATCGAACACCATCTCGACCTCTCTGGGAAGCATTCAGCCACGCTGCAATTAATGTGCGAAGACTATTCGTACACAAATATCCACCACTATCTATAGCCAGGTACTCATTCATACAGCCGAGTGAACTGAAGCAATGTAGAGTAAACGAACTTGCCCAAGGTTCGACACTGCCACACAGGATTCGAACCCGCACATAGTACATAGATATATGTATACACTGTGTACGTAATATACTATATGTAAGCAGTATGATATTAAACTACAAGCTGTACACTACTACTGTCATCTCATTTATTTAATTTAGTCGGATGTCGCAAGTGTCCTTTTAACCACTTCTCTCCACACTCTATGCCCCCTTTTACTAAAATGGCACCCTTCCCTTTTGAAAACCTGGGCAGTACACTGAGCAAGGGATGTCAAACTCTTTCACAGGTTGAGAGTCTGTGGAGTATCTAGGTACCAGTTGAATTGAGTAATATCCAATGTTAAGCTTGATGTGTGGAGATGGGTCATGGATATGCACACTTGTTTGGGCCGAATTCACCAGAGTTGTGGGCCGAAATCACCCGTGTCCAGTGGTGGATAAACTTTTACTTAAATGAACCAAATTAGTTGTCCTACTGACTACCTCTCAGCACATGGGTGTACCTAGTTGGCGGTGCTGCTAAATATTAGGGCCAGTTATATAAAAAGATCACCCAGAAGGTGTTTTACTAGAACCTAGATGACTCGTTGACTGTATGTTAGTATGTATGTGAAAGGAACTTCCTATAGTGTAGATGTATAAAATTGGCTGGATAAAAGCTGGGATTTGGTATTTATTTGGGTGAAACTGACAGTATCAATCATGTACATACTAGACAGTGTTTGGGAGCACTGCTTTGGCATGCCATTGGGGGTGATTGGTGTGAGGTAATACTAGTCTAGTAATTTACTAATTATCATTGATGGCAATCTGCCGATTTTTGTTGGACAGGCCCAATGGCTAATGGAAACACCTCAAAGTTTCAAACGCCATGAAACGGTCATGGATCTCTAGACTAGTCTAGAGTTGGGGGGAAAAGTAACATTACTTGGCGTGACACTCATCTGAGACATGTGACATGACATAAGGGAATAGCGTAAATGTTTATACTGGTCAAAGACAAATGCAGTTGTTGCTGGATACAACAATAGAATCTAGGAAACTGCATAATGTCGACTCCCAACTCGTGTTCAACCACTGTTAGTGTTACTGAATCAGTCATTCGATACAGCTCACCAGGCACGGTGACGGTGCGGGAAGAGCCCGAAAGAAACCGTTCCTGTGCTCGACTTACGTCGTCTGACTGTTCTGGCAAATTACCGACAAAAACGTCATATGTCGTTGGCCTGTCACCACCCGGACCAGGAGCCATGCCTCCACCAGGTTTACTTTTCCAACTCCCGATACCCGCAATAGACATTCCAAAATCTAGCGTGCGGCGAGTTCCGGCTAACGCACGCGTAGTAAAACACTTCCTCTCGAGTTTTAGCGGGAAAGGCGCCGTCTGGCGACCAAACGCCATTGCGTTTTTAACAGTCGTTTGTAGGAAGCTTCTCTGCTCTATCTATTCTACTCGAAGAAGCATAGACGGATCCAAAGGGGGTGAGGGTTTGAGCCCAAATAGGCATCTGTCTAGTATCCGGGCCCACCCCAATATTTCGTTGTTATATCTACATGTTTGCCTATATTTGACACCTCAGCTCAGCGTGTTAGTTCCATCAATAAAACAACTATTTGGTTCTTTCTCCCACGGAAGGTACACCATAAAAATACATGTTGCTATTCCGCGGACCGCATTAAATAGTTTCGCGGGCTGCAGTTGATCCACGCGCCGTAGGTTGCCGACTGATCTATCATCTAGCTTAGTGCATTATTGATCCTCAATGCACCTTTTCTTTTTTGTAATTCTTCCCCTTTTAGCCTTTCCTCTTTCAATTCCATCTTCTTAGTATAATCTTCCATGTCCTCTTCATCTACATAAATATGTCTTCTTGCCCCATTTTATGCCCATTTCTTTTTTATAATGTTAATATTTGATAATGTTTTATTTCAGACAAACGTCCATATGTACATACAAGTAAAATAAAAATAAAACAAAATACAAAGATATAGACACACATAATAAAATAAAAATAGATGGTTAATAATATATATATATATAAATGTGCGTTCACCTTTAAGTATACAATTGGGTAGTCCAATATTTAAACATAGGACTAAAAATGTATATCAGTATAACAAAAATCATAAAAAGTGGATTTTCAGACTGTTGAAGTCGACATAATAAGCTATATATGGATGAACGCATGCGTTCATTAAAATATTTAACAGTTTGTAGCAAACATAAAACTTGCACTACAGCGTGATGACAAATTGTGTAAAATTCTAAAACTTTTGTTATATATAGGCAACAGTACTACCTTTCAAACTGTTTTTTTTACACCAAATACTTGAGGTATATACATAGTACCACAGTAAGAGAGAAATGGGGAAGTTTAAATGATAGAGCTGCAAAGGCGAAATGAGCATATGGGCATCTTTTCTATCTGGCAATGTCGTCATCGTCAGTAAGATTATTGTTAATTATATGACCCAAATATTTGCATTTAATAGTGTGAAGTAACGGACGATTATTGAGAGGGACAGGATGAATATTTGTCATGTCCTCGGGTTGTTGTCATTAACCATACAATATGACTTGTTGGCATTATATGTTATGTTAAACATTACGCCATACTTGGCACAACAATCTGTTAGTTTTCTCAACCCAGGTAAAAAAATACAGAGATCATCTGCATACATCAAATGATTCATTGTGGTGCCTGCGTAAAGACATCCAATTTTTTTAAGATTTACACCTAAGTCATCCATGTACACATTAAAAAGGTGGGGAGAAAGGATTCCACCATTTGAGACAGTAAAACATTTAGAAAAGCTCTGACACCATCTGACAGTGACTTTCTGGGTACTGTACCAGTGATACAGAATGCGCACAATAAAAGCAGGACATGTCCCCTGCTTATTTCTTTTCTGTACATTAATTCAACAGGATCTCAGCATGTTCAAATTGAATATCACTCCAGTTACACTTTTGTTCATTGCTCTGGTGCACAAGATAACAATATGTAATGCTCAGAAAACATCTGCCTATCACAATGTGAACCAAGTAAAATTCCATGAGAAGTCCTTGTTTCATACCCTTGGCACCGGACTCTGTCTGTTCACCCAGGCTTTAGCAGAAAACTGGTGCAAACGCCATGGTAAAGTTGCCACTCTTCACAGGAAGAGGCTGATACTTCTGTACCTATCCCTCCTACTACTCATCACCTCTTACGCCCCGGAACCTATAACCCTGGTCCGTCCCACCGTTCCGAACCAAGCGACAGCCTCTATCCCTGCGGTACCTGTGACGTATCCGTCAGCTGGTCGGAGAAAGGCGTAGCTTGCGGGATGTGGTTTCATGCCCGCTGTCAGCTAGAGTATCCCTACTCTTAGCTATGAGAAGTTGCACTCAGATATGTTCAATGACACTGCGCTATCTGTGGCAACCCCAATAGTGCAACAGCTTTTGACCTTCATGGAATTGACTGGTCTGACATCTCTCATCCTTCAGCACGTGAAACTTCAGCCTCTGACATCTCAAGTTTAACACCAGCTGAAATCAGCTTTCAACCACACCATACCTCCACTCCCATTAGGACAAACCAGCAAAACAAATAGAAGAAAAGGCCACTGCGAATCTGTAATGTGAACTTCCAGTCTTCTGTGGGGGAAAAGGGCTGAAACACTCCACTTGCTTGATACCATAAAACCTGACATTTTGATAGGCACCGAGACCTGGCTGTCTGACGCAGTTACCGACAACGAAGTATTCCCAGACATATTCACCATCCACAGGAAGGACAGAAGCAGGAAAGGAGGTGGAATATTGATTGAAGCTCTTAACAGTCTGAAGAGCTACTTAGTATCCGAGCTGTCCACTGACTGCGAGATGATATGGGTGGAGGTGAAACTGCATGTTGAGAAAACCCCTTACCTAGATGCTTCTATTACCGCCCAAACGTCGCGGATGAAGTTAGCCTTATGAAGCTCGGTGAGTCGCTTGACAAAGCCACAAAGTTCCCAAATGCTTACTTCCTCATTGGAGGGGATTTAAACTTCCCCGACTGGGATTGGGCTATTATGTCCTTGAAACATAACCCTGTCCAGCCACGTCTGCACAACAGCAACATCGACATGATCCACGACCATGGGTTGGGACAGCTTGTCATAGAACCAATACGATTAGAAAACACCTTAGATCTCTTCCTGACGAACAGCTCACACCTGACCCCAAGAGTCGAAGTGATCCCGGGACTCAGACCGCAACAAGCCAACTGGGAGAGTATGAAGGCGGCACTGATGGTCCTGCAAGCAGAAGTAGTGAGAGAGAGAGAGAGAGAGAGAGAGAGAGAGAGAGAGAGAGAGAGAGAGAGAGAGAGAGAGAGAGAGAGAGAGAGAGAGAGAGAGAGAGAGAGAGAGAGAGAGAGAGAGAGAGAGAGAGAGAGAGAGAGAGAGAGAGAGAGAGAGAGAGAGAGAGAGAGAGAGAGAGAGAGAGAGAGAGAGAGAGAGAGAGAGAGAGAGAGAGAGAGAGAGAAAGAGAGAGTCAGCCTTACTAAACTAAGGAAGGAGTCTAGGTACCTACGCAGCTTGATCCAGCTAAAGATACGTCGCTCCTACTAGGTCTGCACAATGATGCAATCACAGTTGACTCCGAGTCAGCAGAAGGCTCCCACTCTCTGAAGCGTTTTGGACCTTCATCAACCCCACATATCTTCCAAGGCTAACATCTCCCCCTTGACGGTCAGTGGACAGCTCATATCAAACCCTATGGTCCAAGTGCAAGCTCTGAACAATCAGTTCCAGGCCGTCTTCAGTGAGTGGAAGGAGTACACTGATGAAGAATTCCAAGCCAGGTGCCAGATGAGTTATGTTGACCATTCATCCACGCCGACAGACCTTGTCATCTCGGAGGAGGGCATTCGCAAGATTCTCACAAACTAGATCCATACAAGGCCTGCGGCCCGGATCACATCAGTCCACGGGTACTTAGAGAACTGGCAACTGAAGCGGCCCCGATTTTAACTACTATCTTCCAGTCCTCAATCAACACAGGCGGAGTCATATTGGACTGGAGATAATCCAACATAACGCCTGTTTTTTAAGAAAGGGAAACCCTCTGATCCAGCAAACTACCGCCCCGTATCCACCACAAGCGTTCCATGCAAGATCCTGGAACATGTCATCATCAGCGCTCTGATGAATTACCTCGAAAGGAATGGAATCTTCAGGCCAGAACAACACGGCTTCCGCAAATTAAGATCCTGTTGCGAAACCCAACTACTTGATTTCACTGAAAAACTCAATGAGAACATGGAACAAGGCCACCAAGCTGACATCATAATAATGGACTTTGCGAAAGCCTTCGACCGGGTTAACCTCAGTCTCCTCCTATATAAGCTACGGTACACCACTATGGAGTCCAAGGCAAAGTCAACCGGTGGCTCGGGGCTTTCCCCGGGAATCGGCGGTAAGCAGTAGTGGTCAACGATGCTACCTCAGGCTGCGTCAGTGTGCACTCAGGAGTACGTACCACAGGGGTCAGTCGTCGGCCCAGCACTATTCCTGGCCTATATCAAAATCTCCCAGAGCAACTCACCTCGCAGACACGCCTGTTTGCTGATGACACCGCTGTCTATCGCCTCTGCACCACAGACCACGACCATGCAACATCAGTTACAACTTGACCTCCAACGATTGGAAAGCTGGGAACAACGATGGGACATGGTTTTCCACCCAGGGAATTAATGTACGACCCTCCCAGTCACACGCAAGAGGACACTGCAGAGTGCCAATTAATAACTGCTACATGGCCGTACCTTGGCAACTGTCACTTCTGCCAAGTATCTCGACGTTACCATCACTCAAGACCTCAGCTGGGACCAGCACATTGACAACCCTGTGCTAAAGCCAACAAGACCTTAGATTTCTTACGTCGCAACATCAACATCAGCGTCACCCAGGTGAAGGAGCCAGCATACAAGACCTTCGTTCGTCCTGCACAATATGGGACCCCCTACAAACAGCACAACATTGACAAGATCGAGGCAGTCCAGAGAAGAGCCACTCGGTTTGTGGTCAACCAGTACCAGAAGACATCTGGTGTCACCACAAGCAACAAACTCAAATGGTCTTCCCTCCAGAACTGCACAAACTTGACAAAGTCAAAGCCAAAGGTGGCAAGATTGACCATGCTACATAAAATCCTTAAAAACCAAGCAATAGTCGATCGTTCCAAACTCGTTCCTGCCCCAATCAGACAAAGAAGAGGGCATTCACAGCAGCTCTGCCAGAACCAAGCACAGACAACATTCTGTATAATTGCCGCTTTTAATTGAAACACATCATTTATCAGACTGAACGAAACATGGCCGTCGTTTATTATCTGATCCGACCAGCACCGGAGAAATCCGAAGTCAACGGGATCCGTCCGTAATACATAGGCTACGTATGTATATAACATGCGGGGAGCGGCTATATTACACATTCTTTCCTTCCCAATACCATCAAAGATTGGAACGAGCTGCCGGAAACAGCTGTGGCTGCATGCTAGTATCCTTGAAACCTTCAAGGTAAGGGTGCCACACATCTAAATCCTCCATAGTTAGATTAGGTAGAGGTATGGATCTTATTTTAATTATTCATTTAGTTATTTAGTTATATTTATTTGCTTTAAATTTTATTCATTTGTATGTGATATTCTTCTCTTGGTAAAAACAATTCCTATCTCCTCGCAACCCCCAAAGTGCGGCTGAATAATCAGCAAGATGACTGTGGCTGCCAAAAGGATGATGATGACTTCTTCGTTCTCTAGGATGGTTGCCAATCGACGTTCACATACGTTACTTCACGTACTATCATAGCAATGTATAATACCATGCACGGGCAAGCCCCAGCTTGCCAGTTACAGACTTATTCATATTAAACAGTAGTGAACATGCTCATCACACCCGCGGCTGCACAAACATTCGGGTTCACAAGGACAACATGGCCATAGGCCAGAGCACATTTGCTTATAGGGGTCAGAGTGGCCATATACAGGTTACTCACAGCGGGCAAGCCAGGCAGCGGTCCCGTGGTGATCATTACACCTAGAAAGCAGTGGTTGTGTGTTTCGCATCACTTTCCTCCAGTTTAGTGGTACGTCTTGCCCATACCTCAACCCTCCCCCATTTTTTACTTTTAGAACCCATACTGTCCTTACCCCATCTTCTCTTTCTTGTCAACATTCCTGATCTTTCTGGTCAGTCTTTCCATCTGTTCTTTCTTTGTTTTGGTGTTTTCACAATTCCTCCTGTATTCCATCCCCGTTTCCTTTCTGTTGATCTTTACAACCCCTCTTCCTGCCTTTATTTCTTCATTGCCCTCGTTTCCCTCTTGTCTTCTCGTCCCCTCTTTTATTCCTTATCTCCCCCTTGTCTTTGTGTCTTTCTTTTTCTTTCCTCATTCTTGTCTATCACCTAGTATAGGTGTTTCTTGAAATAAGCAGTCTTGGGTTTGCAAAGAATCTCCTGGATGGCTCAGCAGTCAAATTATGTTCTTTAATATCTGGAATAACTTGATAACTTGCGAGTAACCAAATAGAATACATCAATTCATTTCCATATGTCCTCTTCCCCCTTTTCCTCTAATGACATCTTATTTCTCTTGTCTTCCTGTTATCTCTTCTTCCTCACTGATTTATAATTGACGGATCTGTTATTCGTGGTGCAAAATATGTCAAATGAACAACATAAACAAGTTATTCAGAACTTCTTTTCTACCACAGCTAATTTATTTCACCAAACATCTTTCTACCACACGTGTGTATATCTGTAATATCAACATGCTCGACAGTCTATAACACTGACATCTATCTATGGTTAGTCTTACATTCACCCATTTAAAGTCAGATCAGACACTGTGCCATGCATCATTAGTGATGAGTCTCCAAACTGTGGCAAGTTCTTACCGTTTGGTTCCCTCCCTCTTTCTACCATACCATTTGGTGCTTTGCATTCAATCACAGCATACTTTACAACATCAACAGGTTGAAACAAACAACTCGGATTTCACACCGTAATACTTTCCACACTTTCCAATGTCTCCAATAGAACAGAACATAAGCAAGTATAACATTCGTCGTAAGTTGATGATTTTCATTGATATTTGTCATGGTCCCTAAGAACACCATCTTAAATGCGCATATAAATGCCAATTAAGTTTATATACTACATTTTATAAACAAAACAACCTTGCACAAATTCATCATGTTTGTTACTGGCAAAACTTGATTTTACTGAGAAACATGAACCTCCAATTTTATAGTACAATATATCAGACATTATATGTAGCTTAGTGTAAAGTTTTAATTATTGACCACTTGCAAAGGCCTACAAAAATTTACCTCTGGTACTTTAATGTATGTCTGAAAATTGTACGCTTCTTAAAATAAACCATGTAGCCATGATCTTGCTGCTTTCTGTATAGCAGTCCCTCATATACAGTAGTATATTAATTTCATCTGAATACTGACTTCAGTGTCATCCTTAGATTGTTTCTAACTCAGTAATAACAAAGGTCAGGACATGTTGGCTGATTTAGGTTGATACGGTTTCAACATGTAACCATATTCTCTACCTTTTAAGCACTTCTAGACAATTATCACTGTACTTCATACATGGATATAGTACGAGTATTCATAGGGGCTGCAGTGAATGCAAAATACATAGTTTCATGCATTTCTATTGACATTGCAGATTGTTTGGGAAGGCTTAGAATCAGTGTTCGAAGTCTGAGCTGAAAAGTAGGTAGTGTGCAAAACTTACTTTGCAAAGTAGGTGGTCCCAATCCAATGTTAGTGGCCCACATAATAATATAAAATGCATACAACATTTGCATTGTCAGTTTCGTAGGTACGAATTTAAGTTTTTGCTGAAAAGATGGCAGTCATACGAGACGCACATTTGGGAGCTGTGAACCCGTTAAAAAGAGTGACGGCCTCTAATCCTGTAGTAATTTCAAATACTACTTACAAGCCCACTTCTCCATTGTATGTTCTCCAGTCACGCATCAGCCCATTGGCCACCTAATTAAAATTGGTCCATCATGTAATGCAAGTCTTACAAGATCAACAGCTGTAAATGTCCACATACATGAGAACCAGTAAAATGCATCAAAATACCCACAAACTCATTTGCTGGGAAACAGCACAGGACATAACCGTGAGAAGTATACATATACAGTGCCACTAGCTCACACATCTATATATGCATAAACCATGCATTTTGGGGCACAATTCACCCTACACGGCGACAAAGTAACATCTTGATCTCTACGCATAGCGAGTTAAATATACGTAGCAATTTATTTATTATTTTTCAGATTTTTATTCCATCGTCTACAAATTGCCCTGGCAGATTCACTTGAAGGGGATTTAGGCAACTGTATGCTGCTTTGGCAAGAGGTATTTGAATATACCTGCCGTGTGTGCCAACTTTGCAAAAGAAAAGTGGTAGGCAATATTTAGCAAAACCCCAAAAACACTGGCCAACTGCCAGATGTGGGTATTTTGTAAATAACTGTTGTATCTTTTTCTGTGTGTTTAACGTGGCTTGCCAATATAGTAGCTCGGATCACACTGGATAACATGATTAGGCAGCACTCGGTGACCAGCACGAACAGAAATCAGACATAAAACATTTCCCAACACTGGAATGAAACAAGTGCAACGCAGGAATGATGAATTACAAGAAGATCTCCGAGCCTAATGCTAACCAATCTGTAAAGTGTTACTAGGCAAACCACTTTGTTTCACCTGTTCGATAATATAGCCGAATAGACCATCTACAAAACACAGAAAAAACTAGTTCAGTTGTCTTTCTCATATTAGTAAACCACACACAGGCTGTGTTCATAACCTATTTTGGCTGGTCATAATAAATAACGGGTCATGTATTGTATGGTATAGACACTTATCTGGTAACATCAACCTGCCCATGCCATTATACCAATAAATAACATTGTATTTGCAAACATGACGCTCGCTTTCTACATTTTATTATTGCACCTACCTTTAAATAAATCCCAAGTCAATAAATATAATTACTACCGGTATTTAGTCACGCAACAGGCTACTGTGCAGCTGACTCGAAATTGTGTGAAGTTTCTACATATCTGCTCATTAGTGCGACTATATTATATATACATGGAAATTAAGCACGGACACATATTGAACATTATTGTTCGGTCAGGTGACCTGCTAATTGCGATAAGTGGAATAATCTGTTGTGTCCACACAAATTGAGAATTTACACATTTACATCCGGTTTTAACAAAACCTTTAAAAACTTTCGTCAACCTCTAGACCACTTCAGTTCACACCTAAAATTTGCGAATTCTGTTGACGTTTTTGCATTAAAACTCACGACAAATGCGTGCTAAACAATTTGGTACAATTTAAAGTCGCAATTAGAACTCGACGGCACATTCTACATCAGAGCAAAACCACACCTGCCTGAAACGGCAACTACAGACTACTGTGACTACATTCATTGCTGTTCGGCCTTGTTGAGCTTCTGATAGTAGTCGACAAGGACTTTCCATGCACGTGGCGCCATGAAGCCCTCAGGAGGTGTCTCTCCGTCACGAGCCAGCTTCCGCATCTTTGTGCCCGAGATGAAGAGGAAGTCATCCTTCTTCTCCGGGTCGAAGAAGTCCATCTGTTTCTTCTTCAGGTTGTATGCGGCCACGCGGAACGGTACGATCTCCAGTTGCGGCAGGCCGGGAGCCATCGTCAGAACCTGCATGGCAAACAATCAGAAACATCGTTAAAGATTCAAGCATGGTACACAAATAGTCAGTGCCAATTTTATTGAAACATCCCGATTTCCAGAGATGTCTACTTCATAATTCAATTCTCTGCTTGTGCATACGGCATTGCACATGTGCGTGACGGTTTGAAAGCGTACATTATTTTAGTAAATTAGACCTATAATCACAGTGGCTCCATATCTGACCTCTCCCTGTGTCTGTTACCCTCCATCCTAAGTATGAGAAAAGCACAAAAATATCTTGGTAGTTCATAAGCGGCTCTAGATTATTATCTTCATAAATTATTATGTTGGCAACCAAACAACCTAGTACTTAGTTCAGTGTTACGTACCAGACGCCACTTCACATAAACGGACTGAGAAAATAGTTTTGCAAAGTATTCGTGCTGGACGTTTATCAAAGATGTAACTTTGAACTTTTTTGCAGTGTTGCACGTTTTCTGTGGCTGTTTCAAAATGATGTAAGATATCCCGATTATAGTTACAGGGGGTGGACGGTAGATGTAGGTACATTAAAATATAAATGAATGTTTTCTTCTCAAGGAAATTCTGTACATGGAACAAGTGCCAATGTAGTTCAACAGTTAGAGCATCGGACCATCGATCAAGAGGACAGGTATTTGAAATTTGGAGCCATGAGCAGTAATCACAATATCATACAAGGAACGGACACATACGCAGAATGTACCCTAAGAGTTGCATAGACAGGAATGCCAATTTGAACATGGTAATAAATAATAAAAACCACATTAAATAATTCAAGTGAAATTCACAGAATTTATGACATTAGACGATCTGGACGGGAGAGTGTTCCTACCTTGGCGCCATGTGTAGGGTTGTAGAGATCTTGTTTGGTTTCTGGGTTTGGCATTCCTGCAGGGTCCCGCCCCACTATGTAGAAGTTGGCACCGGTCGATAGCCGAGCCTTGGCATGCCATTGAACCTAGGAAACAAAGATGATAAATACATGTGGAAAATTACATGATCATATTTGCCATCTCCGTCATTCGTCTCACCATCGATTTCAGATCACTGTCGCCTTTGCTAGATCATCTTCCGATGCATTGCAATAAGTTTTAAATTCAATACAAAACAGTATTTCTGAAACTCCTCCGCACCTCAAACACAGTTTTTGGTTTTCACCATCCTCGCGCGCCAGGGGTCGCTGCTGTTAATTACGTCAGTACCAGCCAGCAGTACCCCCTGGCTGATCGCTTTGCGAAACTCTGAAATTAAGCTCAGCCTATGAAATCGCTCACTAGATCAGTAAATGTAGGCAGGTCAGGTGGTCATAATAAAACTAATTTTAACCAACCGTGGCTCATGTTACATGCAATGTTTAGGAAGTAGAAACAATTATTCGAATATACAATACAGCTCAGCTGCTCGTCCTAATGGCTACTGGGCAGACGGGTCATTATATATTGGGATTCCCTGAAGTCGTTTATCCGTCTTCAAGTTGTGGCAGGTATTTGCGCTGTTCTCACGGGTGATGCAGTCGGAACTGGCGAAGTCAATTACTAGTTTGACTCAGCTAACTTCCGCACTTCGCGTAGGGGATCAGCCAGGGCTAGTTTTGCATGGCAAACAGCCCTGGCATGCGAGGATGGTTTTCACAAAGTACGTAAGAATACTGTAACCATGGTGATTAAATAAACATGGCAAATACTGGGTACACTAACAGAGACATTGTTACAGAGATTCGGAAATTGTTAAGAAAGATTCTGAAATTCCTGAAGGTTGCAGAGCATAATAGGTATTAAAAAAAACCTATCTGTTCCATTACTCAGAAACGTCCCCTTGCCCCAGCCAGGGGTAGAAATAGTGTTATACTGCAAAAACATATGTACGGAAATTTGCTGAATCAACTGAACTTCGTCCCGCTTGCTGTCTTTACTAGTCTTGACTGTGGGAACTAGGCGACATCAAGGAGAAATTCTGTGAACTTGTGGCTAGGTCGTTACTCCTGCCTGCTTCTGCCACACAGGTGGTTTTTATCAGTTGAATGTTTCGTATTCACACTACGAACCATGTTTCAAGGTCGTCTTCATAGAACCATTATGGGAAGAGCTACATACCTCTGTTGGTCCCGCATACATCATAGGGGAGGGGAAGATTGCCATGACTGTGCTGTCTGGGTCGAGGACTTTGTCCTCCAACACCGCCAAGTGCTGTTTGATTCTCCAGTCGAGGGCCACATCGTCTTCCTTTGTCCACCCGCCTGATAAAATACATCACACTCTTATGCCGTGTCACACAGAAACGTCTAACCCGCTTCACTTTGCACTGGTTTACAACGTATAATATATTATTTGCAATGCCACACATCCTTACTACAGTTGTTACAAGCCACGTAATTGTTATACACATGCAGCATTATCTGGTTTACCTATCTGGTTTAAGGGTAGCCACCACCCGAAAACGGCCTTAGGCCATATCTCTGTTATTACTGAACACATCTTAACCAAATTTGGAGTACTAATAAGTTAAATGAATAGTATATGATATGGAATATGAGCTCATTTGCTTGTGTGTTACCATGGCAGTGAACGTTTCTAGTGTGATAGAGGAGCATGCATCCTTGAAAATTATTCTGAACTAACAACTGTATGTGTGATCATGCAATTGTCAAGAATCATTAGCTAGAATGCTCCTCTGTCAGATAAGGTGGTTTTGGGCAAGGAAATCTTACTGCAATGACTGTTGTGGGAAGGGATTTTAGGTTTGAGCATTTTTCAAGGCGTCTTAAAAATGATAAACCTGAACAACACAGTCAGTGAAGTCAGATACCCCTGCCCCAAACCACCTTGTCTGACAGAGGAGCATTCTAGCTAATCATTCTTGACAGTTGCATAATCACACGTACTATTGTTAGCTCAGAATAATTTTCAAGGATGCGAAAATTCATCTCACTAGAAACATTCATTGTTATGATAGTACACAAGCAAATGAGGCCATACTGCACACATCACATACCATTCATTTATCTAATTAGTACTCCACATTTGGCTAAGATATGTTCAGTATTAACAGAAATAAGACATATTTGTTATATGTGGCAGTTTTCGGGTAGCGGCTACCCTTAACTCTGTATTAACTGTTAGTGAACCACAGTATTTTTATAAACTGTTTTTTCCTCGGTTTATGTAAACAATGATGAGAATTTGTCAGTTACTTTTGTTGCTACAATACACTTGTTCCACCTAGTGAGCAAACCACATGTTAATGCAAACTGATGCTAATAGCAGACCTGCCTACCCCAAAAACTTCCTGTCAGTAATCCATCTTCCCATTTTCACTGATTTTCAGGAATATAGGCTTGCTGTCAGTAATAATTCAGAACCGTGTCAGATATTGTCACGAAAAGAACCTGTCAGTAATACTTTAATACTGTAACTATGACGATAGTTGCACCAAAAACATAATTGTCTCTAATAAACTATGAGGTGTTTTGAAGCGTTCAGTTAACAAGGTAAGGTAGATGTTCATAACCAGCGTTGATGGAAAACAAAAGTGAAGAAGCGTATATATATACACACATTGTAATTCTGATTTTATGTAAATTTCAAAAACAGCATGCTGACTACAAAAACTTGACAAATTATAACAATGCATCACGTCATTGTCTATTTGTGGTGTCATTAGGATTAATATTAGTAGCCGGTATACCTAGGGCCAGGCTATAGACTATACAGTATAGTAGCTTGACTAGATCAAAGTCATGCCGGGGGACGGCAAAACTATTATGGCATTACGTTACGCTAGTCATCGACATCGTCTACTCTAGTCTACTCAACTCTAGTATATAACTAGCCTATCCCTGTATTATAGACAGTAAATGATAGACTAAACTCAATAAATACACTAACTTAGTCTTAGTACAGTCAGTTGGCCTAACACTACAAGTACAACACCCACTACTCTGTCACTAGTACTAGTCTAACGACGTAGTCAGTACCTACAATTATCCCGGCCACCAGTGACCATGGCATGTGTCATGTGAAATAGGAAAATAAATTTCGCGTATCCAGCAATATGTAAAGCCGACCCCCTTCTTTAAACTTGACCCTACGGGCCATGTCTGCGTGCATGCTGTTATAAACTTGACAATACGGGCCATGTCTGCGTGCATGCTGTTATAAACTTGACAATACGGGCCATGTCTGCGTGCATGCTGTTATAAACTTGACAATACGGGCCATGTCTGCGTGCATGCTGTTATAAACTTGACAATACGGGCCATGTCTGCGTGCATGCTGTTATAAACTTGACAATACGGGCCATGTCTGCGTGCATGCTGTTATAAACGTTTGCACCACACGTTTCTTCTTGGCTGGTAGTGGTGCCGTTTCGATCCCCGGCATTATTTCGTGCCGTGTGAGTCGTGACTTCGTCTTGTTTGAGCGCCATGAGTGTGGAAATGCGAATTTGTCATAACGCTGTTTCCTATTGGTCAGATTACGACCAGAAGCAGCGAATGAAAAACCATGTCACAACAAGCAGCGTATATATATGCTGCCACCTGTTGAATAAAATGAAGCTAAATTTGAGGAATACATTGTGACAACGAAAGAATCCGTAATATTTTCATCTCTCGCCGTAATACCATAATTTTGGGTGTATTTCCGGAATGATTCCAGACAATCCGGAATGGTAGGCAGGTCTGTAATAGCCATTTTGGACTGTAAAAATCGCAAGTCCTGTATCGAGGGGAGGGGGGGACTGAAGCAACCATCCCTTACCGAGTGGGTGTAGAAGCAGCACAGGTTTCTTATAGCCGCGATCCAGCAATTTCTGTCTTGTGTCCTTCATCAGCAGAGCGTGACCATTGTGGATTGGGTTGCGAAGTTGAAATGCAAATACTGCATCAGCCTGCGTATAAATAAACAATGTGAAAATATAACATATTTTTTACCTATAAATAATAAATTAAGTTTCATGCAACGGCGCATTAGTTAACAATGAATGCTGAAGTTAACTGAAAGTTTGCAACCTCAATTATTATATTTACATTTGTTCATTCCGACGCTTAACTTGACTCCTCTGGGAAGAATTCAGCCATGCAGCAATGACTACAAAAAAGTACTTTGAACACATTCCATCACTAAAAGATACTCATTTAAACAGCTCAGTGGGCTGGAGCGACATGGAGCGAACAAAACAAAAGTTCCTATGCTTCAACAAGAGGATTTGGACATGGAATCTCTCGACCAACAATCTCAAGTTCTATCACCGTCCTAAATGAGGAACGGGTACAGGTGAACTTACATTGATTTGACTGAACTTTGCTCTCAGTTCGTTGGGTGTCAGTCGGTACTGGTCGAGGCCGTCATTCCAACAGATCTTCTCCATCACCTCTAGGTCCCCGCCAACCAGCCAGTCTCCACTCTCGTAGATCATCTACCAACAAAATGCGCATTGACTCGTACACTGGCTGTCCCACGTTCGTGCTTGTTAATAGAAATATACCGTTTTCATGAATATCCAAAGAAATGTTTGCAACAGAGATTCATGTTCTATTTAGCTATCACTTATTTCATTCAATATACACAAACGGTTGGTGTTGTTACTTCAGCGATGCCCATTGTACTGTGAATACTAGCCAATCAACGACAGGTATTAATGTGACCTTCACTTAGCAATCACGCCCACTCTCATGTCTTGCAAACATTGCTTGGTATTTAAATCTTGCTAGATCTCGCAACACAGTACACAATGGGTCACAGTGACCGGCGTCTTGACTATATTTCTACAACTTTCTGATGACATACTATCAGTTTATTTTCATTATCAGATTCTGCACCAACTTAAGAAACATGTGCATATTAAGTTATACACCATTATATTAACATCAGCTTACACCCACTATGGAGCAACAAACTACTCGTTTACATTGGTGCTCTCAAATGTCACAGATAGGAGAAAGGCCCCCAGAAAAGGCATGCAATGCAAAAACGTAAGGAATTAACTCTAAATAACCACTGATGTTTTTTCTGAAATACACTGCGTTTTGGAAGATCAGAGACTAAGGAAGCAAAAAACTGAAATATGCGAGCGGATATCGCGACTTGGAGGATATCCACTTACAGTGTTTTACTGTCTCTAAACTTAGTATATATTAATATAAAGATTATAAAATATGAACTAATAAACATCTATAGTGGACTGTGTATCTGGGAAGTTAAACAAAGGTTATAATAAACATAAAAATATACATGTGAAGAATATTAATTAGTACTTAAAAAAAACCACTATCTATCACTTTCAGTAATTCCACCAAATGTGTTTCCTAATGTGCATATTAATAAATTTCATTAACTTTAATGCATAATACCCACCTTGATGTAGGGGTGCCTCTTGTCGCAGGTCCCAAACTGACGACAACATCTCTCCTCCTTCCGGTGTTCATAGAACTCCGGTGTGCGGAGAATGGCGACTCGCGTTCCCTCATACTCGAGCGCAAACGCTACACACCCGTCCAACTGTTCCTTCATTTCTGTGCTCACTGGCAGCACGATCGGGATTGACTGGTTGATGGTGCCACCTGGTGGATGCGTGAGAAACTACAGTTCCGTGCAAGATAGATGGCACCGTTGGTACGCTCTTACATGAGACACACACACAGACATTAACTGACTGATGTAAGACATTAACTATTTATTTTAAACAAATAATATAACTAGCATCTTATTAATTATATTAATTATACTGATGCATAACACAACTAACAAATTATTTGATCTTTAAATTTTAAAGGTTCAAAATAAATTGGTGAAAAACTGTATTAGTTATACAAATGTTAATAAACTGGTTACCCGTGTTAAACATTGTGCACATATATATATACATACACATGTATACATATATGCCAATTACTATATATGAATATAAATTGTACAGCTGAAAAATAGTGATAAGTTAGTTCAACATGAGTCATAAATTTTATAAGTGTATAAATTAGTTAGTAAAATACATAATATGAAGATGACACTATAAATAAGACACTAACTGTCGAGGAGGCAGCCAAAGTGTTGACACTGCAGGTACTCTCTCTCCCTCATGAAGCCAGTCAGGGGGGAGGCCCAACCCTCCGACAACACCTGCACCCACTGCAGGTCCAACTACACAACAACAACAACAACATCATCATCAATAACTGTTAGTCGAGGGGTCGTCTCATAAATTCAGTCACAAAGTACGTTAAACATTACAATGAATGGAGTGGGTTGATAGACAGCTACATTCGATTGCTCTCCTTTTAACCAAGGAGAAGCATGATTTTATAAGTATTTTTACTTCTATGTTTCTCCTTTCGAACTATTCACCAATGCTTTGTATATTTCATTTGTACATCTACTTTATTTGATTTGTTTGAATAAACTCTTTTCACTTGACTTGACAGTCCACCACCTACCAGTGAAACATATGTTAATATAAACTGATGCTAACAGCCAGTTTGTAGTGTAAACCTTGCAAGTCCCACACCTCGTACTGGCATGGGGAGCAGTCGTTTGAACTGATGTTAAATGCATAGTGTGTTTTTTGTGAATTGAGGAGATCATTCGTAACATGACAAAATAAGATTTAAAAGAAAAGGTAAGTTGTTATATAGCTCAACAACCAGTCATTAGGTCTGCTCAAGGTGTTGTACACGGCACCCCCTGGCAGACCTGTACATTTGAACACCATCAACTTCTCTGGGAACTATTTACCAGCAAAATTATTCAAACCTCTATTTATTTCTCTCGATTGAGAGTCCATTGTTGTAATCATTACACAACCGTGCCTGAAATATTGTTGCCAGTCCTGAATTAATCAAAAGTGTTCTTTTTGGCATTTGAACGGCTAGCATAGAAGCTATTCACGTCAATCACAGCCATTATTGGCCAGCTTAGTTTTTTCAATGACAAACCAGTGTCATTTGAGCTATTTATTTAATTAATACTGATCATGTGATTGGTTTCACTACAAATTGTGCCAATGATAGTCATTAATGTGGGCCCCTAGACTTGGAACTACAGGTGTATTAGTTAATCTAATGGCCAGCTGGTCCACTCAAAATTTCACCTGTTTTATTAGTTGTAATTACCAGTCTTAGCCAGTCATCTGCTAGTCTTGAAGACAGGCAGGTGGGTCTCTGGCTAAGCTCCTAGTGCCCTATATTGTAAACCAAACCATAAAACCAAGATGGGAAGTTGACAAGCATGCCTTTGGTTTATCAATGATAGACCATTTGTTTGTGTATCACTGTATCTGCACGTCTACAATATTTGTTAATTTTGTTTTTAAACATATTCACCCTGATCGCATTCACACAAATAGTAGACAATTTTAATCTTTTTAATTGAGAGTGAATACTTTCTGATAGTTAATCTACGTGGTAACTAACATTACTTTGTTTCCTTGAGTTCCCTCTGAAGTTTTTCTGTGTAAGTACTAAGTACACAGAAGTAAAATACAAACACTATGACTGTCACCAATGTTTTATTGACATGATTTCAAGCATCTTGGGAATCTGGATACATCCACCGTCACAAGTCAAACAAAAACATTAACGGAAACTGGATGAAGAATGACTGATGACATCACAGTTTGTGTCAATAGCACTCAGAACCAGTGCAAAGGCAATCAATATTAAGAGCAGAACAGTTTTTTCATTAAAGAACTACCTTGGAAAAACATTGCACGTACGCTGGCACTAATCATCTAGTCGCGGTGTGTACATGTCACTTCATCTGTGACAAACACTGCGGTATATCAACTGAAGATTAATGAGTTGATGAGCCAGTTACACGTTGCTTGTGTAACACGTGGCGCGGCAAGAAACAGCTGATTGTGAAGCAACCAAGCATAAACAAACATGTACACACTGCATTAACAGGCGTTCCATTTTACCATCAGTATTTTG
This sequence comes from Escarpia spicata, assembly GCA_963995525.1. NCBI lineage: Eukaryota > Metazoa > Annelida > Polychaeta > Sabellida > Siboglinidae > Escarpia > Escarpia spicata. Next base: position 10,197,745 of record OZ023210.1, read on the forward strand.
AAATTTGTTGGTTTTGTGGCATCTGCATCACACGGGGTAATAGCGGCACATACGCCTGCGTAGGGGAGCTGCAAGGGTCATCTATAGCATGAATATCTCTTCATGACTGCAGGCCCTCGAATCAGGTATTCTGTTCCAGCAGAGTGCAATGTTGCAGTGCCCATTAATTGGCACTGCAGGCCATATGTATATATTGGGATGTGGTTGATTAAGGCGTGACACGTATACATGTTACAATAAAGTGGATCACACCCTACGGCGTTCTTCCTCCCTCATGTATTTTAGTTACCCTACGATATTCTTCTTCCCTTGTATATTTAGCAGTGCTATGACTGTTTGTTAGTCTACATACGTCTGGTGAAATGGCCCCAGCTATTGGTAAATGGTTATATTTGTGTATTGGTAGAGGTTTTTATTCCATTTCAATGTAGCGAGTTTTTTGGTTTGCATACATGTTATCATCATGTTTGCTGTCTTGTGGGAATTTTCGGTTTCCAGACAGGGCTGTACAAGTGTTTGGTACATCCTGTCTGGTTTGTGTGGTAGTGCGCACATTCCTATTGTTCTTATTCCCAAAGTGATTGCCTCATATATGCAGTCCATTTTCCAATAATAAAGGTCATCATTGGCCATTCTCTACTGTAGTACATGAGACTTGTGTTAGTTGTTGCATCAATCTAACCCACCCATTTTCTTCACTTAAGGACTTTGCAAATAAAATATCCATTAAACATTTTTAATGTGTTTGGGTGGATCAGTGCTATAAGTGCATTACATTATAAGTGTGACATATCATCTGCTAAATCAACCTTTCTGTGCTGCACATGACGGATAGGTTAATTGCCTTTCATTTCACAGCACTGACATAGTGTGTACAGTGCCTCCAATTGAACATTTCTTGTTTTGTTTTTGAGGCGTGGTGGATGCGGGAGTTCAATCCTACCAAAATCCCACACAAAATGATTATTGGATTTTTACAATTACAAAGCCTCGCACAGACAATGGATTCTACAATGACTGCAGTAAAATGAACAGAGACATTATTGAAATGTTTCCGTGAGCAATTGTTTTATATGAAAAATTTAACACATTAACACTGGCTAGATTTGAATAATACAGTAATGCAGTTGTATTGTAAACAACTTTTTGGTTGATTCTAAAACTTTTATTTTGGATAACTCAGATTTCACCATTTCATAACAATTCCACTCCTGTCATTAGTATGTACACCTATGCATGGCAAACACAGATTCGGGGCAGGATTCATGTGCTGGACAATTAAACTGATTGGCAGGCCAATAAAATCAGGAAATGCAGACAGAGCGAAAACATTTCATGTCTAAAGCTGCTGAACTGTGCTAAGTAAGCTAACTGAAGCAAACGTTCTCATACCAGAGTGATCGTTAAATCACAGCTAACGAGGATCACACTGAATGCCATTATTTACATGCCACATATTCCATAATAAGAACCATTTATTTCCTACATTCGAGGGCAGTACTGTCTAGAATATCTCGAGATGGATAGCCTGATCAATTAGTTGCAATGCATTTGATGAAGCGTTCAATGGAAATGGTGCAATTATTCTACATCTTCATCATGATTGCTTCCATTTCGCCATTCGGAGATATTCCCTCAAAGTTACAACCCCATCACAATCATTAATGATTATCTGACTTAATATTATTGATTTTATGATAAATGACTGCCTTTCGAAAGTTGCTCAGTGACACGATACTTAATCACTGCTGTGAAGAGATCAGTTGTGACTAGCCACAGCAACGTGGTTATTAAGTTAAAATGACACATTTTCAGTAGTTTTTGATATATTGCTATAATTTAAATGCAATGAGATTCACCAATATCAAATGAAAAGAAAGAGATCTGCAAGGTTTCTATGGAAATCAGCCTAACATCCATTTGTGCTTCGACAGCTCTAATGAATGTGAAGCCGTTATTTTATATCTCAGAACTATATAATTTTGTTATAATACCTGTCCTCTTCTTCAACACTGCATTTTTTGTTGTGTACATATTTGTGTTTTTTTTGTCCAAATAAAGATGATAATAATATTTTATGTGATGAATGCAATGTACATTAGCATTGCTTTTTAAAATAAAATGGGGATATTCCCGTATATTTCCCAAAATCTGTATTGCATATGTGGGAAATCTGGATGGTTTGGCAGTCGTGAGTGTTGTGAATGCTGCTTGATTTCCTTTACACTGAGTACCCTAGGATCGTGGGAGCTGGGAGGATGGTTTGGACAGACAATAACACAGCCCAGTGGAGATTCAACTAACCACTTCATTAAGTTGTTGGACTTGATCATAGAATCGTTTCACTTGTAGAATTATGCTATGACAATGTCATGCATATTTTACATGGCACAATGAAAATCTTTAATGTATCTGCTACAACTAATTGATATTCTTCTTGTAAGTTGGCAGTGTTTTATGTTATAAACATATCATAACACCTCACAATTAAACTGGCCATTAGCGCTAACTGACACGCCGTGCATTATTCCCTTAACAAACACCCTGAGTATGAACAATAACTGATGACTGAAGATGATGCATCCTACCTTTGAGATGCTGACTGCGGGAAGGGCGTTCGCTTCAGCCTTGGCATTTTCTACTCGGTTCTCAGGGACAAACAGTTCCTTGACGAGACCGACGGAAGTGTGAGGAATTATGCCCTGTGAGAGAGAGAGAGAAGCTGTGATCAAGAGGCGCATGTGGAGTCACGGAAACCATGACAACTATCCCAAAGAAGAAATAAAGAAACTAGGTTCTTCTGCCGACTCAACAATTGCATTTTCAGTTCAGTCATTGCACGTTTCAATCACTTCGCCATTACAATTTCAGTTATTTCAACCAGTGCCATTTCAGTTGCATTAACTGTTACCACTTCGGTGACTTGAACTCTAATTTCATTTCACAGTTTCATTTATAAATTCAATAACTCCAGCCGTTGCTATACTAGTCACTTCAACCACTGTAATCACCAAACACCCTAGCTATAAAACCAGTAATCCATACAACAACCATCCTGTGATCAGCGACATCATGACAATGTGCTACTTCTTGTTGCTGCTGTAGCTGCAGTAGCTGTAGTAGCAGTAACCACAGATGCAGTAGCTGTAGTAGCAGTAACCACAGATGCAGTAGTTGCAGTAGCCACATATGCAGCAGCTGTAGTTGCAGTAGCCACAGCTGCAGTAGCTGTAGTTGCAGTAGCCACAGATGCAGTAGATGTAGTTGCAGTAGCCACAGATGCAGTAGCTGTAGTTGCAGTAACAACAGATGCAGTAGCTGTAGTTGCAGTAGCCACATATGCAGTAACTGTAGTTGCAGTAACAACAGATGCAGTAGCTGTAGGTGCAGTAACCACAGATGCAGTAGGTGTAGTTGCAGTAACAACAGATGCAGTAGCTGTAGTTGCAGTAACAACAGATGCAGTGGCTGTAGTTGCAGTAACCACATATGCAGTAGCTGTAGTTGCAGTAGCTACAGATGCAGTAGCTGTAGTTGCAGTAACAACAGATGCAGTAGCTGTAGTTGCAGTAACCACAGATGCAGTAGCTGTAGTTGCAGTAGCCACATATGCATTAGCTGTAGTTGCAGTAACAACAGATGCAGTAGCTGTAGTTGCAGTAACAACATATGCAGTAGCTGTAGTTGCAGTAACAATAGATGCAGTAGCTGTAGTTGCAGTAACAACAGATGCAGTAGCTGTAGTTGCAGTAACAACAGATGCAGTAGCTGTAGTTGCAGTAGCCACAGATGCAGCAGCTGTAGTTGCAGTAGCCACAGATGCAGCAGCTGTAGTTGCAGTAACCACAGATGCTGTAGTTGCAGTAACCACAGATGCAGTAGCTATAGTTGCAGTAACAACAGATGCAGTAGCTGTAGTTGCAGTAACCACAGATGCAGTAACAACAGAAGCAGTAGCTGTAGTTGCAGTAACAACATATGCAGTAGCTGCAGTTGCAGTAACAACATACACAGTAGCTGCAGTAGCCACAGATGCAGTAGCTGTAGTTGCAGTAACCACAGATGCAGTAGCCACAGATGCAGTAGCTGTAGTTGCAGTAGCCACAGATGCAGCAGCTGTAGTTGCAGTAACTATAGATGCAGTAGCTGTAGTTGCAGTAACAACAGATACAGCAGCTGTAGCTGCAGTAACAACAGATACAATAGCTGTAGTTGCAGTAACCACAGATGCAGTAGCTGTAGTTGCAGTAGCCACAGATGCAGTAGCTGTAGTTGCAGTAGCCACAGATGCAGCAGCTGTAGTTGCAGTAACTATAGATGCAGTAGCTGTAGTTGCAGTAACAACAGATACAGCAGCTGTAGCTGCAGTAACAACAGATACAGTAGCTGTAGTTGCAGTAACCACAGATGCAGTAGCTGTAGTTGCAGTAGCCACAGATGCAGTAGCTGTAGTTGCAGTAACCACAGATGCAGCAGCTGTAGCTGCAGTAACAACAGATACAGTAGCTGTAGTTGCAGTAACCACAGATACAGTAGCTGTAGTTGCAGTAACCACAGATGCAGTAGCTGTAGTTGCAGTAACCACAGATGCAGCAGCTGTAGCTGCATTACCTTCTCCTGCAGCAGTTGGACAACCTTCTGCACGCAGTCGTTGATGCTTTCCTGGCCAGCCTTCAGCACCAGCTCTGGGTTCTCTGGCTTTTCATACTCCTGGTCAATGCCCGTGAACCCTGCAACACACAGTGCTTGCTCACCTCTCTTGTACGTACAGTAGATCCTGTCTTGAGCGAACACACTTAATCTCAGAAAAAGTGGTCTTTCAAGAAAGGTAGTCGCCATGGCAGGTCAGCTGATATTGAAAAGACGGTCAAGGGGATTAAAGAAAGTGGTCATCCAAGAGAGGTGGTCATAAAAAACAGGTTGCCCAAGACAGGTTGTACTGTACTACTTTCATGCATTATCAGTTTTTGGTACATTTCTATTGGCAGTGATTTCACCAAAACTAAATTTGCACAAGCGTGAATGTCACAATGGATACTAGTTAGGTAGGATTTTTTGCAAAGCGAGTTTGAACAAGACAAGAAAAACTTCAATTGAGGAGGGCCTTTAAAGGTCATTGAACAGGCTTTTTATTAGCAACTGATCATATTTCTGATAGTGAAACTAACTTAGGTAATTAGTTCTGTTAAGTAACTGCAGTTGTTTTTATCCTAAAACAGGACTTTGAAGTGTATAGCGTAAAAAAATCAGTTCACTTTTTTTTATGTTTCCGTATTTTGGCTCAAGTCCAGCCATAAGAACGTAACGACCTTCGTAGAAGGAACTTTGGGTAGTTATGTACAATTGTTCACAATGCACTGCATGTCTTCTGTGATTGTACTGATTTATGTAAATGTACGTGAAATATCCCTGTATGAACAAGTGGGCCACTGTGCTGTTTTTCATACAAGCCTAGCGTAAATATTCACCGTGTTCATTTTGCTATGTCACCAAGCATCTACACAAAGTACTTTTTATACATTAAAAATAATTTTTGGATAAAAACATGTTATCAGATGTTAAATGGTCCATTTTTTTTAAACATTGTCGTAGTTACAGATAACATTTCTGAATAACTTACATTGACCTTTCAGCTGATCTTTGTTGCTGACTGTTCAGTGGGTATACATTCTTTGTAATTCCATCAGCATTGACCAGAAGGTATTCTGGTGAACTAAGGCCGGGGTGACTGAACAAAATCACCCAAAGATTTGAATCCTGGTTCCGTCAATTGGGAGTTACAGATGTACAATAGAGAAAAGAAGGTAAATAAGACCATACCTTTGATCTTTCCCTCCCTGGCCTTCTTGTAGAGGCCTTTCACGTCCCTCTGTTCGCACACCTCCAGGGACGTGTTGAGGAAACACTCAAAGAATGGCAAACTGTTGTCACCGTGCAACAGTCGTGCACTCTCTCGATCCTGCACCGAGCAACACATGACAGGATGACATGACGTATCCATAACACTTGTTTTCCTAAACCCAACCCATCAAAGTCACGGTGATGTTGTTGGTAAGGTGTATCAATGAAGATGTACATGTCATGTGATACCTATATGTTGTTGGTAAGGTGTATCAATGAAGATGTACATGTCATGTGATACCTATATGTTGTTGGTAAGGTGTATCAATGAAGATGTACATGTCATGTGATACCTATATGTTGTTGGTAAGGTGTATCAATGAAGATGTACATGTCATGTGATACCTATATGTTGTTGGTAAGGTGTATCAATTAAGATGTACATGTCATGTGATACCTATATGTTGTTGGTAAGGTGTATCAATGAAGATGTACATGTCATGTGATACCTATATGTTGTTGGTAAGGTGTATCAATGAAGATGTACATGTCATGTGATACCTATATGTTGTTGGTAAGGTGTATCAATGAAGATGTACATGTCATGTGATACCTATATGTTGTTGGTAAGGTGTATCAATGAAGATGTACATGTCATGTGATACCTATATGTTGTTGGTAAGGTGTATCAATGACGATGTACATGTCATGTGATACCTATATGTTGTTGGTAAGGTGTATCAATGAAGATGTACATGTCATGTGATACCTATATGTTGTTGGTAAGGTGTATCAATGAAGATGTACATGTCATGTGATACCTATATGTTGTTGGCAAGGTGTATCAATGAAGATGTACATGTCATGTGATACCTATATGTTGTTGGTAAGGTGTATCAATGAAGATGTACATGTCATGTGATACCTATATGTTGTTGGTAAGGTGTATCAATGAAGATGTACATGTCATGTGATACCTATATGTTGTTGGTAAGGTGTATCAATGACGATGTACATGTCATGTGATACCTATATGTTGTTGGTAAGGTGTATCAATGACGATGTACATGTCTGTGATACCTATATGTGCACACTTGCATGTAAACTGCATGCAGGAACATGCACCCAAACTTATTAACTGTGTAAAATAATGTTAACAACAAAATTCCATACATAAAAACTCAATGTGACACTACAATATATATATACATATACAATAAATAAATAAATATACATAACATATGAAGGGTTACAGAACAAAATGTGATGTTTTTACTTTTTTTTTTTTTTAACTAACTGAGTGTCAATGAAAACTTATAAATTACATTTGAATACCTTAAATTCTGAAATTTCACCCAGTCAAAAATTATTTTATAATACACATAATAATCATAAGTTTCACTATGTATGTATTATTATTTGAATTAATTAAAAATAACTATGCACCCTGTGATTGGTCAACACTGCGTCACCACATGCAGCGCCATCTGGTGGCAGTAATAACAGTACCACGTCGTCTAAGAGCGTACCTTCCTGAAGGGACTGATGAAACTGGTGAGGCACACAATGCCTCCGTCGGCGAAGAGTTTTGCGACCTCCGAGATACGACGGATGTTCTCCTCGCGATCTTCGTGAGAGAAGCTGAGGTTCTTGTTGAGGCCATGCCTCACGTTGTCTCCGTCGAGGCAGTAAGCGGGGATACCGTGACCCACCAAGTACTCCTCCAGTGCAAACGCGATCGTTGTCTTTCCAGCGCCAGACAGACCTGTAGAACAGACTTGTAGTTAAGTTTTTTGGATCAAATAGAAGCGTTTTAACCCATTCTCGCTTGCCAGTGTGCTGCTGATTACCCCCTTGTATACTGCTGTATCGAAAAGCTGAAGTGAAGCGGAATCCATTATCCAGTCATTTCATTGCCATTCTAGAATCAGCGATTTTGTTTTGGCCAATGTTGGCTGATGTTACATGTAATGTTCAGGGAGAAGAATTATTACAAAATGCACTGTAATTGGTTTGAGTGAATGGTTGGACTGGTAATTATATTGGCATTTTGCTGGAGTTTCCCTTTTACATTGTGTTATTTTATATTAAACTGACCTTATGATTGCTCATTTATTAATGTTTATCTAAGATCAAGCAGGGCAAACAAACCCAAAAAATCTCAGTAAATTGATACAAATTCACAAAATACACTCATCAAATATAAACATGGACTTGTGGATAAAGACGAATATGCAAAATTAGTCAATCGATCAATTACAATACATACTTGACGACAACTCTGCTGCAGAGTTAACTGATTCATAGTCATGTATTCTGCTAGTTACTAGAACATCTAGTGAGACACACCATTAATAACAAACAGTACAACAGCCTCACTGATTTACGCTGTTCGTAATCTCAGTCAAATTGTACACAGACACACCGAATGATTGTTTCACAAGAGCTTCGTTTGCATTTGTCCAAACAGTTTCATTTGACTAGATTTGCCTCGCCATTTTCTTGGACAGTGCTCTTAGCATGAAGAATTTGTTAATCAGCGGCAAATGTGCCTTGTTAAAAAACACTCGCACCTAATATATACTTATGTAATTGCATTTGCGAAACATATTTTCTTCCCTTGTTTTGTCTTAGTATTAATACAGCGCCAAATATATAATTTTGTTTTCCATTGAAATATAACGTCCCTCTGAGTAGCTTTAATATTAAAGAACTATTTTTTAAATGTGTAACATCTATTGGTTATTTCAATTAGAAAATCTTAATCAATCTTGCCACACAAACCACCACATGAATGAACAGTCAGCGACAGACACAGGAAACAGCTTTACTGCATAACTAATGATTTACTACTGTCAAATGACCTAATGAACATCAATAATAACGCCACAAATAGAATATATGACACTGAGGATAAGTTGAAACAAGAACTGCAGTCGATGACACATCGCTGAGTGTAACAGCCGTTCATCAAGCCGACGTGTGCCGGGAATGGATATATGGTGCAGCAATTCGCAGTTTTATCACCGTTTCAGCTCCATAAAACCGAGGTGAACCCAGTGAAGCACGAAACCGATCATTGGTGGTCATGTTACGCGGCTGAAGTGGCAATAAGCGTCATGTGTCATGACGACAGGGCTTATCTGTCGCAAACCGCATGATGGCTCAAGTGTTTGTAGGCCGAAAATGAAGCCAATGTAACAGTTTGTGACATATGGTCACAGCAGTAGGTCACAACAGGTTGTTAGGTTTAGTTTCTAGCTGCAGATTTACTTAAAATTTTTTGTTCGGTGAATCATCCAAGGTGTCTCATGATTGATGTTGCCGTTACTTATGGTCCTGGAGGCTGGATGGTGCTTCGACAAACTGTCACAGTACGGACTCCACAGGGGTGTAGAAACATGTGAAAAATGTCACAAATTTTGATTTATGTATGACATTAAAATCCTTATTTGTGGGTTCACTTGAATGTTTTCTATAACAAATGGGGCTCAATTCAGACCCAGCAAATATGACACACTGATTCAAAACACACACACATACAAAGTATTTCATGTACTTGCCAATAATGAAAGCATAAAGCAACATGAACATCGTATGTAACATCAACGTTTTCTTCAATGGTGACACTCTGCTGTGCGGCATTTTGTCACTTGCACAATTTTGCCCCGGTTTCCCCTAATCTGTCAGTGGCAGCTGCATGCATGGATGCTGGGAGATGCTTCTCAGGCTGTGCTAACAAGCAGCAAACTTCCTGTCGAAAACACCTCCTTCCGGGCAAACGCTGACAAATGACGTCAGGCGTGTGTCTCCAGTATTGACCGGCACAATCACTCAAGTCACTTACATAAAATAGGCATGCTGTGTGCTCATCTTACAAGGCACTTTCACAACCAAGGATTGTGTTGTTTAACACTAGCAGTCTGTCACAGAATCACAGTAGACAGGTGTCTGCTATTTTTGTGTGACCTTTGAGACATTATGCCTCCATCTCAGACATTTGTTGCATGGTCTGGTGGGTATTTATGTAAACAATAAAGCTTGTCTTAATTAAATGAATAAATTTCCTGATAAATCTGTACTTATAGTTTTCTGCAATTTACGCATGAGTGGTCCTTTCTCAAACAGTTAGTAGAATACTAATTACAAAATTAGTAATTTTGGAAATTCTTCGCAATCCGTTTCATACTTTAGGTGTCTGGCATAGACATATCAAGCCAAAATGAGCCACGTTTCCAATACATACTTTGCATATAATTAGAATTTAGATAAACTAGAAGCATTGATTTGCACAACGTGAAATGTTCATGCTGATTATTAGTCTGTTTGGCATATTTTTTTAACAAATTTACTGATAAACCCCCTAACCATTGGACGTAGCTATTTGTGTTTCTTTTGTTGTTTTATGTCTAATGTGTATTAAATTGTATGTGGGTTTGTATCATTGTATGTATTCCCGTTACGTTTGTATGTGCATGCTGTGCTTGTGTTTGTATCCATGCTAGCACTTAATAACATACACACACATAAATAAATTACATTTAAACTGCTTAGTACACATCAGACACAAAAGGACAAAGCAGAGAGAAATAGAATCATTCATGCACACCTACAATCATCAATACTCCAGGAATAACCTGTACATGGCTAGTGCACTGTTTTCGCACACTTCTACACCTGCTGCGTGTCAACTGACCATACAGAATTCAGGTCTGCGCAGCTAACTATAAAATAAGGACCTCTCCCTAACTAGACAGGTAAATCTGCCAGTCAATCATCCGGTGGGCCGATGTAATCCCTGCCTGACAGACACATGATGAAGGACAGCTCCGGGAATCAAATTCACATAACGCGTGTCACGTCCAATGCTAGAAGCACTTGTAAGCGTCAACAATGCCAGCGTATACATTCTGGAGTCTTATCTCAGTCACGCAGGAATGGGTCGCCGGGATAAATCTACGCTCTCAGATGTGAATATCAGACAAATCACGGCAGTGTAGGAATACCAATGATGTGAGGCAGACGGCATATCACATCAAACACACTGCGCATCAAAAGTAGTACCATAGTGGGCATAAATTTCTGGGTCCACAAATACAAAAACTGAAGACTACTGTAACTCTTAGGTAGTATGAAAGTAAGACTTTCACCAACCAGCAATAAGCATAATACTGTCAGATAATATTACTATGATCTTATTAAAACATTTTATCCAGGCTAGATAATATTAATGTTTTGTGTATGTGTTTACTATGGATATGGAAGATATATTGTGGTTAATATTTTAGATAAGTTAAAGATGCAGACAAAATCCATAGATATGTACAACATCAATGTTTTGGCAAAATATACATCAATGTTTTGTGGTTCCTGTTTTATAACTTTGAAGAACACGCATGTACATGTATATTTACATAATTCTCTGGATAAACAATTTGGACTATGTATGACCTTTAAGCCAATTCCTAATTTGGTCAATTATATATTGTATATTAACAAACATACATTTTCAATCATTCAGAATTATTTAATTACAGTAAGGATGCTGACAGACTGAGAAAAAATTCTGGCAAAAACAGTGCTTCACATCTAGAAAACAAACCAAATCTATTTGTCTGATGGACGGCTGGCTAGACACCTAATTTAGCGGAAGTAAAATAGAGTGGATTTTGTGTTTTTCAACTACGGGAGCTGTATTTGTAATTACTGTCTACCGAGAACTCTTTTTTGGCGGGCTGAGTGCACTGACACTGATGACTTTTGTAAACACCGACTTCTGGTGAATATTTAGCCCGAAATTACAGAAAAATCAAGCAATTTAACATCTCATTAAATCTTTTCAACTACAGTAGTTCCTGCAATAATAATGCCAGTAAGTGTGTGTCTAGTTGGGCAGATACTATCCTATCTAGTGGACGTGTGAGTTGGTCAGCTTGGACAAATAACTAACACCTACAGTATGTATAACGGTTTGTTATTATTGCAATAGAGCTAGTTATAAAGTTACGGTTATATGTTGTAACTGTTATAATGTCAGTTTGACTGGATAGATTGTGTCGCATATACAGTTTATAAAACAGACACATTTCTTGATTGGTGTAATATGCTGGGTGCGTATCAGACAGCTGTTTATATAATCAATGACAAAATGCAGGGATTCCCTTGGAGCACGGAAACATGTCAATGATGCGTTGTATGCTGGAATATTGCATACTTTTTTTGCAGCATGTGCCCAAAAGACACATACAAAAACATATCTGAGGAATCTGTGAAAACCTAGGGGCACTTGTGTAGAATCCGGGACCACCTCAATTTTGCCATTATTAACTATAGTTTGCGTAAATTTGACACGTTGATGCAATAATGAAATCATTCCATATCATCCCAGGCATGTTTATGCTATACAAAATATTGCGTCTTAGGCTTTAGTGCATTTTGAGGCCCAAATAGCGCTCCGGTTTGATCTGCCTCTAGTCTGCAACGGCCGCGGGGACAACAAACAGAACAATGGCCTGAATGGAGTTATTTAAATCACATCTCACAAATAGTAAATTCGTTACATATGCCCCCGTCACAGTGGGTCATAAACTTTGAAAAAAAAGACAATGCTATGTTCTAGTCTCATGTGTAATAGTCTTGCTGTATGGTATAATTTAATTGGGTGATTTGCGCACTACTTATAACGTAATGGCCTCTCAAAAGACTACACTGATGTAATCGCTACCACAGATTGAATGAGACTATTCCATACACCTGTTCATCGCTGTATCAATGAGTTTTTTAACGTCTAATCAACATCGTTCTTTAAATATTTTATAGTTGGTGCTCTCTCGTATGTGAATCGTTGTCACTAAATGTCACAAACTGCTGCATCATATTTCTTAATTAGAATCTCCCTATCCTTGGAGCAGTAGGCTGTAGTAGCATGACCAGTCCACGAAAAATGGGGCACACCTAGCCAGAATGTATCTGGTTTTGTAACGTTAAGATTTTTAAAAAAAACCTTAACATTTCTGAGCACTTAGATATTGATCGATGGTTATAATAAATTTTGTACCCATAAATATGTCCTGAATAGAATTTAAAACAAGTTAAATAATAACATGACTACATTCTTAATATCAAAGAAATGTTATTTAAACCAGGTTATTTAAGTGATCATACTATTATACAAATTCATTAATAAAATTTTAATCAACTGATTTGGGGCACATGAAATTTCGAAAAGGCACATAGTTCTATTTCTGATGTGCCCGAAGGGCTTATGCATGTCGTTTTCCAGACCGATCCCTGGAAAATGTGTCACAATTAGAATATGCATATGCAAATTTATATTCAGTAAGAGAGGGGATGTCTTGAAACATCTGGCATCGTAATTTGTAACTTCCATGAGTGATGTAACAAAAGTTATGCCTCACAGTAAAATGGGGTAGCATCAGGGATAAAACAGGTACAATCTTGCCAAAACATCCAGACATTCCTTCAGTTTATTCCATTTAAACTTGATGATATTTGAATTAATTCCCATAGTTCCCCCAACATTAATCAGCTGTCGAGTGTGTGTACCTAAGCGATTAGACGGACTCGTTCTTTGAGTGGCGCTGCCAGTGGCCTTTGTCCTATTACAAGAGACACCAGCCAATACATCACTCATCTAATTAATGGATGACTAATCACTTTGACAACCATTCATCCACATACACAATTGAACACATGGCCATGGAACCACCTACTAGTAACACAACCAGCAATAACTTGACAACATCACCCACAGAGTCCCCCACGAACTACGTGGCCACCCACTTCCTGGAAGCACCCCCCCCCCCAGTTTAGTGGACTGTCCATTTCCTGGCAGCTATGTCTGTGGGACACACTAGTGTACAAAGGGTGGTATCTGTAATCATAAAGAAGTACCATTATTTAGTAATGCTGTATTTTACATTTAAGTTCCAAAACGCAGATTTCCAAATTGAGTAATATAAAAATATAGTGCTGAAGGGAGCACGTATGATACATCCTGATGGACAAAAACTACCACATTAGAACTCAAGACCAAGGGAATCTGAAGGGATCAGTGTCTACGTTGGAAAGCTCCAACCTTATCCAGGTTAGCAAAATCTCAATATGGTTAAATACTATTAATTAAGTAACGAGATCAAGAAGAAACAGTCCTGTGTAGATCGATTAAAGTGGGCTGGCCACATGGAATGAATGAATGAAGGAGAATGGCTAATGAAGTGAATGGACGCCACCCAGGGTGGAGGGTGAAGTAGAAGTAGAAGATCACAACCGAGATGGGAGGACTGTGTTTATAAAGACAGACTTGGTGGGTTTGGGAGGAGACTAGAGGTGAGTGAGGGATGGGGGAGTGGAGATGGGTTGTGGAGAATAGAGGAGAGTGAGGGATGGGGGAGTGGAGATGGGTTGTGGAGAATAGAGGAGAGTGAGGGACGGGGGAGTGGAGATGGGTTGTGGAGAATAGAGGAGTGAGGGATGGGGGACTGAAGATGGGTTATGGAGAATAGAGGAAAGTGAGGGATGGGGGAGTGGAGATGGGTTGTGGAGAATAGAGGAGAGTGAGGGACGGGGGAGTGGAGATGGGTTGTGGAGAATAGAGGAGAGTGAGGGATGGGGGAGTGGAGATGGGTTGTGTAGAATAGGGGAGAGTGAGGGTCGGGGGAGTGGAGATGGGTTGTGGAGAATAGAGGTGAGTGAGGGATGGGGGAGTGGAGATGGGTTGTGGAGAATAGAGGAGAGTGAGGGATGGGGGAGTGGAGATGGGTTGTGGAGAATAGAGGAGAGTGAGGGATGGAGCAGTGGAGATGGGTTGTGGAGAATAGAGGAGAGTGGAGATGGGTTGTGGAGAATAGAGGAGAGTGAGGGATGGGGGACTGAAGATGGGTTGTGGAGAATAGAGGAAAGTGAGGAATGGGAAACTGGAGATGGGTTGTGGAGAATAGAGGAGAGTGAGGGACGGGGGAGTGGAGATGGGTTGTGGAGAATAGAGGAGAGTGAGGGATGGGGGAGTGGAGATGGGTTGTGGAGAATAGAGGAGAGTGAGGGACGGGGGAGTGGAGATGGGTTGTGGAGAATAGAGGAGAGTGAGGGATGGGGGAGTGGAGATGGGTTGGGGAGAATAGAGGAGAGTGAGGGATGGGGGAGTGGAGATGGGTTGTGTAGAATAGGGGAGAGTGAGGGTCGGGGGAGTGGAGATGGGTTGTGGAGAATAGAGGTGAGTGAGGGATGGGGGAGTGGAGATGGGTTGTGGAGAATAGAGGAGAGTGAGGGATGGGGGAGTGGAGATGGGTTGTGTAGAATAGGGGAGAGTGAGGGTCGGGGGAGTGGAGAATAGAGGAGAGTGAGGGATGGGGGAGTGGAGATGGGTTGTGGAGAATAGAGGAGAGTGAGGGATGGGGGAGTGGAGATGGGTTATGGAGATAGTAGTGCTGCATCAGTGACAAAAAAAAGGAAAACAAAAACTCGAGGACCAGTATCAAGGCTGGCCTGACCCTAGACTACAGGGAGAAAGAGGACCAGTATCAAGGCCAGCGTCACCCTGGACTACAGGAAGAAAGAGGACCAGTATCAAGGCCAGCCTCACCCTGGACTACAGGGAGAAAGATGACCAGTATCAAGACTAGCCTCACTCTGGACTACAGGGAGAAAGAGGACCAGTATCAAGGCCAGTGTCACCCGGACTACAGGGAGAAAGAGGACCAGTATCCAGGATGACCTGACCCCAGACTCCAGGGAGAAAGAGGACCAGTGTCAAGGTCAGCGTCACCCTGGATTCCAGGGAGAAAGAGGACCAGTATCAAGGCTGGCCTGACCCCAGGGAGAAACAGGACCAGTATCAAGGCAAGCGTCACCCCGGACTACAGGGAGAAAGATGACCAGTATCAAGGCTAGCCTCACCCTGGACTACAGGGAGAAAGAGGACCTACATCAAGGCCAGCGTCACCCTGGACTACAGGGACAAAGAGGACCAGTATCAAGGCTGGCCTGACACCCAGACTCCAGGGAGAAAGAGGACCAGTATCAAGGCCAGCGTCACCCGGACTACAGGGAGAAAGAGGACCAGTATCCAGGCTGGCCTGACCCCAGACTCCAGGGAGAAAGAGGACCAGTATAAAGGCCAGCGTCACCCCGGATTCCAGGAAGAAAGAGGACCAGTATCAAGGCCGGCCTGACCCCAGGGAGAAACAGGACCAGTATCAAGGCAAGCGTCACCCCGGACTCCAGGGAGAAAGAAGTGAACAATAACATCATATTAACTGTACATACCTGTGAACCAGACGGTGCAGCCTCTGAAGCCTCCCCTCTGGCCAAGGACTTGTCCTCTCTTGGCTCGGGAGACATGCTGGGCCTGGTACGTCACATTGGTTGCCCTCTGCACAGTCTGTCAATGCAAACCACCAGCAGTCAGTGACGCCAATACAACATATTAACAATAAGTATGCATATATTTGATAGAACAACCATGAACATTTCACCACTAGATATTTTACAATGGAAATTACACTCAAAGATGGAAATATTTTCATTACCACTATTTATGAGGATATGGTATGCATATATTAAAAATAATGTTAAAACGGGAAACAGCGGTTCATCTTAACAATTGAGCAAAACAATGCTATATATATTAAAGATTTTACATAATCGCATTCACAAGAAGTATTTTCTAAACTGTTGCAAATCAGCTGTGACTACATTGAATACAGCTCCTGATATATGACTTCATATTACTGCAACAAAAATAGGAACCAGTGAACATAGTAACAGTAAATATATTTATTTTAAGTTAACTTAGCAAATCCATTTGTAAAGTAAACTTAGTTTCTAGAAATTACAAACCATATATACATTTCTGTTAAATTACCAGGTATCACATATTCAGTATAACAGTTCTCACAACAAATAAAATGCATTGTTAATAAAATATAACACAAGTAAAACATGACAGAAGTGTAAATTAACAAGTCTAGTATTAAACAGTAAGACTTACAGACAAAACTAATGTTAATTACCATGTAGGACTACCATTAATTAACTTGTAAGTGAAAGGTCAAAACAATTATAATACAGTTGACCCGCTAACATTTGTCACAGGTACAGTGGAAGATACCTCACTGTTAACGTCACCCTTTGTGCTGGGCCAAACTGACCTGAATGAGTGAATAGCTAGGTTGCTGTATTAGCAGGATTAATATCCTACGTTTACTGTTATGGAAATGATTTGGGATTGTCTAATGTTGTGATCACACTAACAAGTTTAGACCGGTTTACGATGTACAATTGTTCACAATTCCATGTATCTTTTCTACAACTGTTCCACACTACACAGCTGTCATACACGTGAAGTTAAACTGCTTAGGTAACTTAGCTCTAGGGTGACCTTTACTGCAAGGTGGCTGTAATACTGAGGTGACCGTAAAGTGATATTCTACTGCGACTGTCTCGTCCTCCTTCCCTCCCTCCCTCTCTCTCTCTATATATATCTCCCACTCTCCCTTTCTCTCTCCAACTGTCTCTCTATATACCGGTATATCTGGCTCTCCCTCCCACCCTCCCTCCCTTGCCCCCTGCCTCCCTCCCTTGCCCCCTCCCTCCCTGCCTCCCTCCCTCACCCCCTCGCCCCCTCCCTCCCTCCCTCCTTGTCTTCTATCTTCTTCCATTTAACAATTTCTTTCTTCTATTTCCTCTCTCCTTCTCCTTCTCTCTCACTACCTACACAATCCCTCTTGACCTTACTCCCTTCCTCTGATACATCATGTATCAGGGAGCATGAAGTACTAGGGAGCATGAAGTATCAGGGAGCATGAAGTATTAGGGAGCATGAAGTATCAGGAGCATGAAGCATTAAGGAGCATGAAGTATCAGGAGCATGAAGTATTAGGTAGTATGAAGTATCAGGAGCATGAAGTATTAGGTAGTATGAAGTATCAGGAGCATGAAGTATTAGGTAGTATGAAGTATCAGGAGCATGAAGTATTAGGTAGTATGAAGTATCAGGGAGCATGAAGTATTAGGGAGCATGAAGTATTAGGAGCATGAAGTATCAAGGAGTGCAAATAGTAATCATCAACAGGATGTGTGATATAATATTTTACCACACGATCTGGTCATAAATCAACAATAAGATCCATCCTAAGGACTATTAGATGTACCATTTCCATTTCGCCTCATTGACTCAATTTATTCTGATGAAAAAATCCTGTAATGAGTGACTATACCTGATACATTGTTTGAAGTTGTTGTAAATCATACAAACTTTGAACATACATGAAAAGTCAACTGTGTCAATGTGTATAATGGGAGTGATTCTATTTTTTTTAATGCAATGAATATCACTATACACACACACACATATATATATATATATATACACACTTTCGTATGTTTTACCTCCAGTCCTGAATATATATATATATAAATATATATATATACGCACTATATATATGTGAAATATGCATTCAATTGCAGTCTTTTGGATGTAGTATTACAAACATGGTGCAGTTTGGTTGTTTATTTTTCCAACTGGTAGAACTTTGTAAACAAATATTTATAAATATCTAATATAGATATCATCAGATAAGTATTCACTTGATCATTAATATATGGACCTGGAATACAAGATTAATACAACAGACTGAAAATTAACGACAAAACTGGAAGAACCAAAACAATTTCAGCCTCTACTGACTTCAGACTGCCCACACACTACCATTAAGAATATCACCCATCAGACATCTCTCGAAATACAAACACACAAAACGCCTCAATAAATCAGCCTGTGGGAAGACCCAAAGCCCACTGTCAGCATTTCATCATCAAAATCTCCCACAAAGTCGCGGAAATCAATAGTGCTTTGAAAGGAACCTACTGCCTCTATAAATGCCAAGCACCAGTTGTGTCACTGTTTAAACAGCTCCGGGCAACATGAAGGAAGACAAGCAGAATCAACAAACTGCAGGGGATCCGCGGCCTGAGACAAAACACGGACATCATCTCAGATAGACAAACACATCACTCAACTGTAGTTCGCAGTTTCTAAGAATCCACAACAAAGGGAGAATTACGGCAGCTCACCAGACGGCAGTTTGTGAAACCAGAAAATCCGTCACGACTTTAGTTATCGTTATCAATGCATGAATGAAATGATCCTAGTCAGTTCATAATTTTTTATAATCTTAATACAGGAATACATATGTTGAAGGTAAATCGCCTGTCCAAATTGTGTCTGACAAATCAAATATGGGAAACACTGTTCACAACCTTGATGTTGCGCCGACAAAATGCTCACATTCAAATTGTAACCAATTCAGTGAATTTCCTGCTAATGATTACCACCATGATTACCACCTTTGGTTTACTCTGGGCAGTGGAACAAATAATTTGGCTTTCAAGGTGACATTTTTGTATCATAACTGATACTTAGTGAGAAGAAGGCTAGTCCGTGGACTTTTAATAAGTCATTAAAACCCGATTTAGACAGATGGGAAGTGGACAAGGGAGCAATTATTTTATGATGAATCCAACAGCCCGTGTGGCCAGCCCTCGTCACTCTCCTGTCATTTCTGTTTTAAGTGCAAATTACCAGAATATCTAATCGGACTCTGGACAACTGTTGATTTCATGTTAGTATAACCTCCTGAAAGTGTTGTTCTACTCATGATTGTTGTGTCACGCCTGAAATTGGGTTATTGAAATCTTGTGGTCTAAAACCCTGAGGTTTAATACTGGTCTCGCGTACTGACCTTGTGACACAGAACGATTTACACAACAAAGATTGGATTAATGGTTTTGGACAGAACACATCTTTTACAAGATTTGGACTTCATCAGTCTATATATATTCTTAAGTACTACATTTAAAACAACTTTTCTAAGTTTGTTAGCACAATTTTTATGGAATTTGTGTTAGAAATTTAGCATACATATATCTTGTGATTCCAAGAATTTGTTCTGGTCTTTGTTAAAATGGCAAAACATCAGGTAGCACAGACGTCAGTCCTACCAGTCTACTGTCTACAGCTATATGGGACCATCGTCATTGGAAAGACTAACTTTTAAGGTCTGCACTGGCAAACAGATTGAGATGTCCTGCATTGGGATCTGCACTGACGTCCACATATAAAGGCTGAATGAAAACTTGAGAAGCATTGAATGGAATGAAGAAAAGAACTTTCAATTGTTACAAGTTAACACTCTCGATGTACTGTTTTGTACCTATAATGACTGCAGAAATACTAGGTCATATTAATAATAAGTATTAGACGGACATGCCAAAACAGTATCACCATGTTAGCTTGCCTCAGTTGTGTGTGGAGTATAGTCTGAAGCAACTGTGACAAAAGTGATGGAAATTTGCAAAACACTATCAATTGACAAGAATCTACCACTTAATTATACACACTGCTTGGACTTTTGTAAACTCAATGCTATGTACCTATTAACCTGAAGAGTGTTTTAAATACATTTCAAATAAATAAAAAGCATATTACTTTAAACTGGCGACAACAATATCTAGTTATTATGTGTATGCCACGTGAGTACATCTAAATCATGACAGCCTAGGTGAAAGCTTGTCCTTACTTAACCGCATAGTAAATTTACTTTCTCAGATGTTATACCATTGACTAAATCAGTTATTAATTACTACAAAACACTCCATCAGGCATGAAAGCCAGCAAAGACGTTTGTGTCACACAATTTTGAGCACAACTGGGCACTGCAGAGTAAATACCAAATTGGGATACTAAAACAATACAAATGGCCAACACTCTCAACGTGGCAATTAATGACGACACAGTCATGCACGGGTGAACTCACTCGCCCATCACCACGCCTGACTGACTCCAAGTCCAAATTGAAACAACACAATGACAGCAGCTGTATCAGAATGTGAACCACAGCACAAGCACAAACACGACATACCATGTACTTCTCAATGAAATCCATGATGTCTCCTTGATTTAATGTTACTGCCGTCACAGTTGTAAGCTGGGCCGACTGTGGGTCCTGGTTGCAAGTGGTGGTTAAAAAGCCCGGACGAACTGACGACTATGGCTGTTGCAACACCAACTGACAGTGAGAGTCCACCCACGACACGTCGCAGTTCTATTAGACGACATGACACGTGGCCACAGACGAGTCTAATCACCGCGGTGACAGCAAAGTTGCTCTCGATCAATGAGCCATAATCTGGTGGAAATGCTCAAGTATGTCTACTGTTGGGCACATCATTGCTGGTCCAATTAATACTTTCACCTCTCACAAAGACACACTGTTTATAAACGGTCATCTATTGAGTCCGCACACTGACCTGTGTGATGCGGTTATGCAGAACAATATTTGAAGAATATAGCTGTGCTCCGGTATTGTGAGAAATACAATGTTGTCGTGCTTCTCCTGATGTGGGCAGGGTTATGCAGGCACGATTGTTTAAATGTAACATTGGGACCACCAACTTTGTGTACCACACCTCAAACTGCCAAGGCTATTCACGTGTTAATCTTAATCAGGTTATCTAGTGCAATAATCTGGACTATTTTATACCCACCCTTGGGGCATCAAAACAAGGACATTGTGTATTTCTATTTTAAATTTGTTCAGTGGCGCCATCTGGAGAGTTATTTACCATTCTACAATTTCCGTATTTCTCCAATTTTGTAAGTAAATAACATGAAATAACAACAGCATGTAAGTTGTTTCCGGATTCAGTTACGTTCGTCGTTTTGGAAATGTAAAAAGTTACTTTCTGAATCCTTAAACAAGTAATTGGCGACATTTGGCATATTAATATGTAGATTGTAGCTAAGTCTCCAAAAGAGGTTGGTTGAAAGACTGGATGGTGGAAATGGTTGGCTGACAGGCTGGATGGTAGTAAGTGGTTGGTTGACAGGCTGGATGGTGGATTAGTGGTCGGTTGACAGGCTGGATGGTGGAAAGTGGTCGGTTGACTGGCTGGGTGGTGGTAAGTGGTTGGTTAACAGGCTGGATGGTGGTTAGTGGTTGGTTGATAGGCTGGATGGTGGAATGTGGTTGGTTGACAGGCTGGATGGTGGTAAGTGGTTGGTTGACAGGCTGGGTGGTGGTAAGTGGTTGGTTGACAGGCTGGGTGATGGTAAGTGGTCAGTTGACTGGTTGGGTGGTGGTAAGTGGTTGCTTGACAGACTGGATGGTGATTAGTGGTTGGTTAACAGGCTGGATGGTGGTTAGTGGTTGGTTAACAGGCTGGATGGTGGATTAGTGGTCGGTTGACAGGCTGGATGGTGGAAAGTGGTCGGTTGACTGGCTGGGTGGTGGTAAGTGGTTGGTTAACAGGCTGGATGGTGATTAGTGGTTGGTTAACAGGCTGGATGGTGGTTAGTGGTTGGTTGATAGGCTGGATGGTGGAAAGTGGTTGGTTGACAGGCTGGGTGATGGTAAGTGGTCAGTTGACTGGTTGGGTGGTGGTAAGTGGTTGCTTGACAGACTGGATGGTGATTAGTGGTTGGTTAACAGGCTGGATGGTGGTTAGTGGTTGGTTAACAGGCTGGATGGTGGATTAGTGGTCGGTTGACAGGCTGGATGGTGGAAAGTGGTCGGTTGACTGGCTGGGTGGTGGTAAGTGGTTGGTTAACAGGCTGGATGGTGATTAGTGGTTGGTTAACAGGCTGGATGGTGGTTAGTGGTTGGTTGATAGGCTGGATGGTGGAAAGTGGTTGGTTGACAGGCTGGATGGTGGTAAGTGGATGGTTGACAGGCTGGGTGGTGGTAAGTGGTTGGTTGACAGGCAGGGTGATGGTAAGTGGTCAGTTGACTGGTTGGGTGGTGTAAGTGGTTGCTTGACAGACTGGATGGTGGACATGTCATTGATTGGTAGAGCACTAGCTGATGGACTGATTGAAACATGTAAAGTTAGTTGATCAAAATTCTACATCAGTACATATATCCAGTGAGTTTTCTAGTCAAAATGCTGAAAATTTTTCTTTCAAAGCTCATAAATGTTTACAAACTACTAAATCACACCCTACAATATATCAACTGGACATCTATCATTCCTTAGTTACGTCTGTCTCACAGCAAAGAACATTCACACAATACCATTCCATCCAGTTGTGTGCCAGTCTTCATAAGTCAGTCTGTTATCTTTTTTTATTATGTCTTTCTATGAAAAATTCGTAGAGACTGAAATGGAGATTGTTGATGAATAGACTGTTGGATGTCACATCCTAGCTCATGCAGGGTAGTGAACACACTTCACATCAGACAGCAGGACCACATGACCAATGCTGAACAGTATGGTGACCTACCAGTCAACTACACTTAGAAGACAGCTGCAATTTGCTGGACAAAGCAAGAGGGCAATTGACTAACTAGTCCCCAAATTGGTGTTTTGGCAAACTCCTAATGGTTAAGTAAAGATAACTTCTTATATAGCGTTGTATTTAGTCATTAGGACTGTTCAAAACGTTTTACACTTTACTCCCTGGCAAACAAGCTCAATCAAACATCTTCTCAACATTTGTATGAAAGCATTCAACCACAGTGCAATTGCTGCACAAAGACTATTTGACACAAATATTCACCACTGTCTATGGCCAGGTACTCATTCATACAGCTGAGTGAACTGGAGCAACGTCAAGTGAACAAACTTGGCCATAGTTCGACACTGCAGCACATGGTTCGAACCCGGGTTGTCTCTATTGAAATTCTGATGCTTTAGTCACTGCGCTCCACGAGGAATAGTTATTATAATACATTGTCCTGGACATGGTATAGACACGAGATCACAGTAAAAGTTATCACCATTGTAGCAGAAATCGATCCGTCATTGTCTACTCATCAACAATCCGATATTCTATTTTAAACAAGCGGAACTTTGTAAGGTGTTCATGAGAAGAAACAGAATAATTGAGCACTACGTCACTGGGGTTGTCATCGCCGATGTCTCTGTGCAGTTAATCACCATCATTATCGTCTACTTGCTGTTGCTAAATCACAAGTCTGCAAAGTGGTACTGACAACCGGGAGTAAAAACGGAATCTGGCACTCGGAAACGGGTAACAAAAAATAACCTGACTAGCATTTAAGGCTATTTCACATTGTATGGACATTTGTGAAATTGAAGACTATACTGAACATCTTTCATTTCAGGTTGGCTACCTGATATGTGTGTGCTTGCGTGTCCGTGTGCATGCATGGATGCATGCATGTATTAACCAACTACCCATGCTACATATTTTATAATGTATTTATTTATTCTTTGATGTGATGTAATCACCCGGGTTAACCTTAGATTTAAACAATATTTGTTATAAACATATAAAGTAACTGCCACAAAATCAGTGGCTTTGTAAATGTGTGACAGTAATAAATATGTGTTAAGGTGGTGACATATCGAATATCATTGAGTATGCAAGAAAACGTGACCTACAAAATGTCTTAAACTTCTCACCTGCTGTTACTATCATCTCATTGACATGCTGGTCAAGTTTAGTTAAAATCTAATATTTCTAGCTCTTGTAAAATGCCTGTACATGTGACACCTGTCAATATTTAAGAATGGGTGCTGAGACTCTCGTCCTATTGGTAATAGGACGAGAGTCTCAATAATCCGGTTAAAGGGTCAACTAGTGAAATTGCTGCCAAGTATCCTTCCGCTTAATAAAATCAGCTAAAAATACACCATTTTATTGTCAGCAGCTTCTACAATGACATCTGGAAATCTGACTACTCAAATGCACTTAGGTCAGAGCAGGTGAATTTTATAAAAAATCATTTCTAAAAAATACACTGCACTTTTGTTGTCTGTAACCAAACAGGAAGTCTAACAGTATCCTGACCCCATAAGTCAAACAGATCAACTTCTTGCTACCAACCATGGCCCTGGTGTCACAATGGTGTGGGTGGACATGGTCAGTGGGTGGATATGGCAGTGGTCAGTGCGTGGACATGGTGGTTGGTGGCAGTGAGTGAACATGGCAGTGGTCAGTGAGTGGGCCACAATAACACTGGTTACAAGATATGTCTCTATGACTCTATCACAATTTATATACATCATAAAGACATACCCTCAGTCACAGCCTCAGCCTAACATAATTTTGGTAAAGGACACTTTGACCAAGAACAATTGACGAGAGTCTCTGTATTGGTGGAAGACCACATTTAGTCCGCCATTACCCACTGAATGAGTCACTATGAGAATTGTCTTATTGTGTGAGCAGTGATGTGTGGATTTTATTTGAGTGCTTTTTATATGGGACATGTTGGTTCAGTGAATACTGAACCAACATTACAAATTTATATATGTAGGTAGTAATAAATATATGTCTCTTGCATATTCGCACAGTGGCTGTTTTGCAGAACGCACTAATATTTCAAAATCCTTCACCAGGTTGGGATGTCATTGATGGGTATCAGGTTTGGGTGAAAAACATGGTGTCACTTTCAACAAATTTTCACACAAGATCAGTTAATTAGTGTTTCATGTGCAGAGAGTATAAAAAAAATCTATAGATACATGATTCATCGATCAAATAATGGCAGCCTTTATAAAATCTATTGTCAGGGCTGCCGAAGAGGGAACATATTTTGCAATCTGAAGTAAGGGATGGAAGATTCCATGAATCACAGTGTTGGGGAGGCAGATCCCTCACCCAAGCAGCCTTTTACTGCTGTCCACTGTTCCTTCTAATGTCGGGTTAATTGGCCTGTCCTTCCAACCAATCTCCCCATTAGCTCAGCTGGATAATCAATCAATGCTCAGACAATGGAGGCAGAAGAGCTCCCCAACTACACAGTTATTACACCAGCCAGATCATCGCCTAAAAGAATATGATTTAATACCCTAGAAACCAGGTGATCAAGAAGAGATCAGCTAGAAGTTTTTCTGACATTGAATGGTTATGAAAATATTGACAGAATATTTGCCTCACATTTATAAGAATGACTGAAGAACTGGGGCTGGTTTCATGAAGTGGCTAAGAACGTTCTTAACGCTAAGATGACAGTCTTAGTAAATGACGTGATTTTTTTAATATAAGCGAACATATGAATTTACGCAAAGACGTGAAGCTAAGTACTTGCGTAACTTTAAGAACACTCCATGAAACCGGCCCCTGAAGAACAAGATACCACAAAGTAACGTCAGTGAAGGAACTAAAAAGATTAGATATAAACTTGTAAAACAAACTGTTGGACTCTCGATAAGCTAAAGGCTTCCTTGACCATTTGCCATCTAGGGATTGTGCTCTGGGTGGTAATTTTGTTAAATCACAAGTAAGTTACTGTTTAACATTGTGTTCTGGCCTGCGGAGTGCGGGGCAGGTATCAGAAACAAGATATGTCCACATGCTTGAGTTTTACTTGTCACCAACTGCTGAAAGTCTGTTTGTCTTCATCTGTGTTCAGCCGATGATGAACAGAGTTCTTAGCCATCCAATACCCAATAGACAGACCTTAGTGGCCTTTCATAAATAAAGACAGCTATACACAGTACAGATGGGCTGTTAGGTAATCAGTTTCCACATGAATAATTTAAACCAACATGTCAATTAGGCTGACCAATTAAACTGTGCTCTAAAAACAGGCTTGGAGGTGTCTTAAATTGTTGGAAATACCACAGGCATCCAATATTGTTGCATGGAATATAGTGAGCTTAAATATTATTTTTAGCTAGTATTCTATAGTATTTGTTTCTAAAAGTACTTATGGATCTCAAGATATTTGTCTTTGAAACTATATATATGATATTAAGTTTGTTATTTCAAACAGCTATGTATAAATTATACTTTGTATGGATAACTAGGACGTGTACAATACAAACACAACACAACAACAAACAAAAAGAAATGTTAAACCAGACTCCTGTGACTAAACTTCTATAGCACCTAAATTTGGCAGGACCAGGAATTTGGGAGGGGGTTATGAGATGGGGCAATGGGGGAGGGGAACTGGTAGTGGCCGACAGTGGAATGAGATGGGGCGATGGGGGAGGGGAACTGGTAGTGGCCGATAGTGCAATGAGATAGGGCGATGGGGGAGGGGAACTGGTAGTGGCCGACAGTGGAATGAGATGGGGCGATGGGGGAGGGGAACTGGTAGTGGCCGATAGTGGAATGAGATGGGGCGATGGGGGAGGGGAACTGGTAGTGGCCGACAGTGGAATGAGATGGGGCGATGGGGGAGGAGAACTGGTAGTTACCGATAGTGCAATGAGATGGGGCGATGGGGGAGGGGAACTGGTAGTGGCCGACAGTGGAATGAGATCAGTGATGGAAACAGAAGGAAAACTATAATCAAGGACCAATATCAATGTCAAGTGCCAAACTCACCAGGGATTTCAGTGACAGAAAGTAGCAACAACATTTAATACCATGTTAAACATTAAACCTTGAGCACTAGAATTGACCATGACATCTAGACTTCTGTGTACAAACTACAATCTGTGTGAAGCAACAACATGGCTTTTAACAAGATGACTATCGAAAACGATAGTCCAATGGCATGTTCAACCACAGAACCATTGATTAATATGAGTTCAGCAGTGTCTTGTTTATTAGTAGTTTTAACTTTTTTTAACACCCTGTTAGATATTTGTCTGTACTTTTTAAAATGTGTTTACAGAGTTAATAGCTGATCTGTTTTAATTGTTTATCATCTTTTCCATAATGACTACTGAGTACTTTCATTAGTTTCATATTCTATACAACCTATACTCTGCTTACTGCTATCACGCACATCTTCAACCTATGAACAAGTTCGAAGAAAATAATACAGGGTCTACTGTAACTTTCTATGTTAATTTATCAACATTCTTTGAATGTCTTAATCTGCATGTATTTATCTTTGTCAAATAACAACCTTACAACATTTAAAGTAGCCTCTCTCTCTCAACTTTAAACTATTACTAAAATATATTGAATTTTAAAAACACCAACAACCTCTGCAGACTGTCTACCAGAGCTCAGAATGTTGGTAAGACAAAAACATCTCCCCACCTGTCTCATTCCGTATGGATCGGGATCAACAGGCATGATTATCCAGGGATTATATCGACCAAATCCGGTTCAGTTCCTCGCTACGAAGATGACTCTCTCTGTCTTCCTCCTTACTTCTGAGTTCTGCCTCTCTTGGTGGCCACACAAACAAAGTCAGACCTCAACACGTGTGACAAATACTTAAATGACAATCCACGCACTGGAAAGTCGTACAACCGATTTTGCTGAAACGTGGAGGCGGGGAGAATGGCGACCGATGTCAACTTTGCAGCCAATTGGTGCGGGGCAGGACACTGATGCAAATTGTGATAGATGACAATGTGATATCAATGCAGCCACTTTGAGACACCGCATTTGGTAATTAACGGCCCCGGAATACGATAGCGAAGGATCAACGATTGCTGGAGGACGAACCACTACGTCAGTGTTGCAGTGGGGGTGGCTGGGATACGTCGTCACCCACACAAGATTATCATGTATGTGGTGAGTGCATTCACCCATACACTGGTCGCCACAGGAACAAATTAGAAGTAGCTGAAGTACGCATTTAAAGATGGAACAAATAAGCAGTCCCATTACATGTACTCATTTAAAGATGTTTACAACGCCCACATACAGTGCATAATAGCATTTGTGATGTTGGTGATGATTAAAAAACATCTGATAAAAAATACGTCATTCACTGCGTCAATTTTAAGCTTGCAGAAAATGTTGTCCTAAAAATATGGAAAAAGACATTCTTTCTTGTCAAAAATGTATTAAAATATATGAGTGCGTGTAACATTAATGATATGTTCTCATCAATAATAACAACAATTACATTCACACACTGTTAATTTTATCCACGTAACAGCAATTATGGTTCTTTAGTTTTCCCGGTTACATGTATTTCTCGTATACTCTGACACAACATACAATACAATTTAGATGTACACAAAATATTGCAGCTTCCGCAGCATAATATCTCATGGCTTAATTACCTTTAATGGGAGACAGAATCACAGTAGAAAATGTTAATTAAATAATGAGCAAATGTCACTTGTGTGGACAGCTTTATAGGAATGGAGAATGGTTGGTGCCGATAAGACGGGTCGTGTGTAATTAGCCGAATATCAAAACAGTCACGTCGTTACACCATTATATGCCGGCAATCATGCAGGAGTGGCCAAATCACGCAGCTGTTCCCAATAAGGAGTGGCTGCAAGTCATTATTAGGTCGGAGGAAAAATCTTTGTCCACGTTATCACGTCTTATTGTGAATTAGTGCATATCACTTTAAACTAGCTACAGCAGTATTCGGTGACAGGTGATTTGGGCAGTTCATGAGCAGATATGACCTCAACTGAACTGTTTGGTTTGATTACGTCAACAAATCTATTTTTTGTGATATAACCAAATGATAAACATTATTGACGTATAGCCAAGTGACAGACAAGAAACTCATTATATTTTACAGTTCAAGAAATAACCTTGTTGCAAAACTCCTATTATCACTGAATAACTATTGGACTTATTATCACTAACTAAAAATTAAAGTAGAAAACTGTTCCTTAAAAACTAAATCAGTGATATTAGAACCAAAGTCATCTAACAAAATCCCTGAAGACACATGACATATATATATATATATACCATAAATCATCATACTAAGCATTCTTGTGACAACCGTGACATTGTCTTTCTGCCTAATTTTCAAGGAGTTATTCACAAAGAATATTAAGATGAGTATGACAATACACAGAGCAGGCACAAGTTAACACAAACAAAAACAAATTCCCACATGCAGCATATCCGAAAACAAACTGACACAACCAACAGACACACAAAACTTAACACCAAAAAATGACTTAAAAACGAATCCATATACAAAACGGACACCCACAAACTAGTGCACACGTAACAACGAACTCACGACCGACACAAAACGAACTCCCACACCCAGAAATCACCACCTTTCCTTGACAAGCCCACACATTGCCAGAGACACCAGTGACGTAGGAAACATTTCAGCGGAGACGACGTTGACATGCGCAACGTCACAAGTGATGGACTTCGTCTTTAACCCCCACTTACACAGGTCTACGCATGCAAGCACGTGCACGCCAGCACGCAATGGATCATCGGTCAATCAACTAGAGAGAGACACTGATGATTCCTAAAGCATATCAAATACACCATTAAGTGAAACCGAACAAACCGTGTTATACTTCACCAGTTCCTGTAACTTATCATTATCACTAACTTTATCATAAATTATCTCAAAATTCTCACCAGGCATATGTAAGCTGGGTACATGTTTCTTGAAAACTTGCTACTTCCTACAAGCAGATATCAGTAACAAAAACTTGCATACGATATATTATTACTACATAATATATATAAATGTACTAATGATCATCTCTAGATTTAGCATTGTAAACAAGAACAAGACCAGACTGACGAAAGGAAGGCCGTCACATATTGTCTATCGGTATTAAACTGTATGCTAGGATGTCACATTTCATAATTCATTACAGTAATAAATCCACACACAAAACTGCCTTTCATATTTAATAACAAATATAATATGTACAGATATATAAATAGTTTATTATACTGTCATACATGGCAACAATTCTAATACATATATCATACAAAGTATAACAGCAATGAGCATGATTAAATATGTTTAAAAAAACAGAACCAAGCAGTCATAAACAAAATCTGAAAGGTGTATGCCATATGATGTACATGAAACATTGTTGAATTTTTAATACTTAAGCCAATAGATTCCTTGTTGATTTGGATGGCTGCACAGCAAGTTGGTTAATTTTGCATGTT
The DNA here is from genome assembly GCA_963995525.1 of Escarpia spicata. Taxonomy (NCBI): domain Eukaryota; kingdom Metazoa; phylum Annelida; class Polychaeta; order Sabellida; family Siboglinidae; genus Escarpia; species Escarpia spicata. Next base: position 10,228,394 of record OZ023210.1, read on the forward strand.
TCATCTCATTAAATAAGTAATAATGTACTCTTACTATAAAACAAGGTACTTCTAATCACCCAACTACCCTATATTGAGAAATGCCTTATCATATCAGTTATTACTAATAATATTAGTGTTTATTATGATGAGTTAGTAGCAGATAACTGCAAAATTCCCAAGTAAAAACCCTTTTAATGTTTGTTATTAGTAGTCACTTGTCTACTAGTACTACCCAGTATCAAAGTAAAACCTAAACAAGACAAGTTTAATTAAGCAAGGAGCTTTTACAAAATGGCAGGAAATGTCAATATTACCGTCAGCATGCAGCAGACGTTAACATAAGGGCGTTGAAAGTATAATCTGGCATTTTGTATGTGATGTTAACAAAGACAACCAATTACTAATTACAGTTGCTAAGTACTTTGGTTGGTGGTTAAGGTTCATTGCAACTGGGAAAATACACATGAGGCATGAGATCTGGGACAATAATGGCTTTCAAATTTATAAAGACCTGTGCTAGAGCTACCACAATTTAGGATATTGTTTGTATATAAATTTGTCTAACTCATATCATTCATGCTCATGCATAGAAACACCCCAGACCCATGTACATGGACTATCACTATATACACCCCTGAATGTTACTTGGCTAGCAAATAAATGATATGCTACTCATTTAAATTGAAAAAAACCATCTAAACATTAACGTTTCGTGCATGGCTGAAGATATTCCAAATATTATAATTCTTAAGATACATTCACTCTACCCATACTATTGCACGGATGAAGTGAATAAAACTACAGCACAGAGAGGATTTTTTGGTTTATCAAATAAATATACAGTTTGGTAACAGACTATTTGTTTAAAATGTTTGTCAAATTAAGCTACACTGGGAACAACATTAATGAGGACATTGGAAACCAGTGATGCAGACAATAATTGACTACACCTTGGGAGGAAGCCAACTCAACCGGCGTGAAATTAATTTGCCACGACATCTCCATTTATTACACACTCCTTGCACAAACAATACAATGCTATGTTACAAGTTTAACCTATGTGATGGTATGTGTGAGAAACCAGCTATTTGGCTGTTTTCTTCCATAGCCGAGATTACTGGCCATGACTAGACGGAAACAGTTTCAACCAATGGAAATGCTGAAAATAACAACTGCAAATATACAAATGTACTACTCATTTGTGGATGTAGTGCAATAAACTTGACATTTGTTGTCAATGCTGACATGCAAACACTGTTTTTACTGTTGCACTAACATATATATATATATATATATATATATATACAGGCAGGATATAACTTGAGGCAAAATGTTGAGCAATTGGCATATATGTATACACACACACACACACACACACATATATATGTATATATATACACTGTATATACAACACCCATGTATATATATATATATATCTAAAGATTGGTACAATAACATCCATTCCATACATTCATATACATGTACATAGATTGATGCATTGATCCAGTTTCATACATTCATAGATTCATAGGATTTCAAACACATATATACATTTATAGACTTAACACTGATTCATACATCGATAGACTTATACATCCATACATTCACATATCTACACATTCATACATTTCATACATCCATAATTTTGTATCCAAAGATTCACACATGCACACGTACAATATATATCAGTACATACCAGGTACATGTATACATATAGTTATCTACATATGTATGTATATATATATATATATATAAATATATATATATATATATACAGATATATGTATGTATGAACATGTAGAATTTGTATATACTCAACTTATGCACTGCACTTGCCCTCTGGAAAATGTTAAAGTGTGGTAGGTCAGTAGGTGCAATGCTGAATTGGTGTTGCTAACAACTAACACAGCAGGGAGAAAGTATCTAGGCACATTCTCCAGGACACTGCCTCGGTCATAAAGGACACCATTAAGGCCAAGGGCTAGGGTGACACTAATTGGCAATATTTTGGACATATTTCAATCAACTGACAATAGATCCTGCATGACGTGTTGATAGTGCCATCTGGTGGATAACTTTCTCTTACATCTGCTATTTGTTAGGCAGCTAGATGGCAGCACCATTCAGAACTCCAGAGTAATAACATGTCCATCACTCTAACAATAATGTGTTAATTCAGATTTAGTTTGAGTGCCGCCATTTGGTATAGATTGGGTGCTAATCCTAGTCTCAAAGTGGATGATCTTAGTGAATGGAACAAATGATCCACTGATTGTGCACATGCTAGACAGCTGGCAGTGTGACTATATTAACTGTGATACAGTGTAATAATAATGATATAAAAGACTTATTATGTGGTGCCAATATCCTCAGAATTCTAATCTCAGTGGCACAACGAAAGCAAAGGGTTAGACAATCTCAAGATTAATTAGGTTTATGAAACATATTGTAAGTCGTCAACAGATGGATGAATATGCTACGGAGAAAAAGCAATGTTAAAAATGTTGTGTTCAGTATCAATGCTTGCCATTTTCAGTGGTCGCACCGAGTTAAATCAGGTTACCTGAGTGGTTTAACTTCTCTGTTGTGAACAACTGTACGTCATAAATCAATATAAAGGTAAGCCTACTAAAATATTCTGTGTGAAGTTTGAACACAGCATTAGTCGGTCTAACCTTAAATTACTTTATAAACGGTAGTCCTGGGAAAGTACAGTACACGGAAAAGGGTGTGGGGAAATCCGGGTTCCCTAAGTCAAGTATCTGCCCCTGTGAGGTTGTGATAACACAATGTGCTTGTCTGCTCCCTCCTGTAGCCCATATGGATACCTTCCTTGGCCTCAGGTTATCCAGGTCAGACGGTGCCTCCATGATCAGGTGGTGCAATAACAAGGTTAAACTTACTGTGAAAAAGTTGAAGCAGACTACCACTGCTCTATAAACTACTGTGAGTGTGTATATAATGTACCATGGTAGTGTTGTTTGTAAATCCTCTTTTTAATATACAACAAGGGAGTTTTGTTTCATAAACCTTTTTTTATTCTCACAGCTGAACGCCGTTTCAGTAATTTATTATTTATTTCTTACAGCTTTTAGTTCTGCTTTCTGTGATAAAATGGCTCATTATTGAGCAAGCACTTACACATTGACCTAGAATGATTAATATGCTGTGAGTCAGACCTGGGGCCGAGTACATTTTCATGAGTACGAGTACGAGTACTTTGACGATGGACGAGTACATTGCTAAAAGCTTAGTACGAGTACGAGTACATTCTCACGAGTACGAGTACAAGTACATTTTTGTAAATATAAATATTAAATAATAACGTATTACAAAATTATTAAAATTAATCTAATTTATATAACTCAGCACAAGTGAATATACAATGGCAGTTGATCAATTTTGTTATGAGGAAAATTGTTAAAAAAAACGTCTTTGTTTAGCATTTCTCTTATCTCTGCTCCCTCAGTGTGTGTTCTCTCTGACCTAGACTATCATGCCACATGGCTTCACTGGTGTCACACTAAGTTGGCACCGGATTATATTAGTGTAGGGTGACTAGAGCCACCTTACTTCTACAGAGGAAGACTGGCAGTTCTTGTTCTTAGCAGTTAGCACTTTCGGCCAGTGCCAAGTGGCATGGTCTCCAGACTACATTAAATGCATTCCCTGTCTAACAGGTGGGTTAACAGCTACTAGTAGTTGGCTCTTTATGGACATCCTGGTGGCTTGATTAAACAGTTTTATGGCCTGAACTGATAACCTACAATTATTGTTTGCTTAACAGGGTGTTTCTGACTGGGGAAAGATGCTGCCTGTTGCCATGTTAGGGTATCATAGTCATGGACTCATGGCTATCAGAGAATGAGGATGTACTATGTGTAGGGATGGCAAGGTGGCATTCTATGTGAAATAACAAAGTATTTAAAAAAATAGTTGAGCATTTAAATATTTCAGGAAAGTTTGATTTTATAACTGCAAATAAATTAATTGTTCCCAGTATATATTGAGAAAGTACTCAGATGTACTCGTAATGTACTCGTAAAATCTGAGTACAATGAGTATGAGTACGAGTACATGACCCATAAGTTTTATGAGTACGAGTACTTCAAAAATGTACTCGAGTACACGAGTACCGAGTACTTCCGCCCCAGGTCTGCTGTGAGTGTAGTAATTCACAGTTGTATCTATTGTATACCCAGTATGAGAATTGACTTACAGTAATCAGGGATGAGACCAAAGTATTATTCATTACTTGAACAAGATTAATTTATCAGATTTTAAACAACTAGTAAAAGAATTGTTTAGATATGAATACCAACATTCAACAGAATAGTAACCCTGCCAACAACATCTATGGAATGGGTGGAAACATTGGTCTAGTATTAATAAACTGTTGTTCAGATTAGTCCTATTTACATTTTGTTTGCTTCTGTTATTCAACTAAGGAGGTTTTACAGGTAAGAACAGTACAATGAAGATATGATTCCAGTGCTGGGTATCTGTGTCCAATTACACAAAATCAAATCAATTACTTTTCATTTCAATTACAATTCAACAAATTTCAAACTTATTACAATTACACCACTAAGTTTTCAATTACAATCACATATGTGTTTTTATGGGACGTACAAAAAGGTTTATTAATGAACAATGATTATGATATTGCATGCACCATGACACACTGGTATGTAGGGTCGAACGGGTCAATCATATAGAATTTATTGACAAAATTTGTTTTAAGTTTGAATTAAATTAATACAAAAAATTATAAACGTGAATTTAAGTCACTGAGTTGCAGAGATTTTGTTAATAATTAAATATAATGGTGTTGCACATTGATGCCACTGAAGCCACAAAGGCTTCCCTTCAAAGGGCATACTTTCCCAATTGGAAATCCCTAATGGGCGATTCCGGGGAAAGTGAGCCTGAGAGGTGACTTGCTATAATAGTAGCTCTAGGATAGTCTTGACCTATTCATTACGTCTACATCTCCTTGTTATGAAACAAGTTAAACAATATGATTTCATAAATTTATGGGAAATAATGGCCATTTTTAATGCAGGTATGTATTTTGTTATGTAATTTATTATAATACCCATTTTCAAAATTCAAATAACACCACATTTTTATTGTAATTTTTTTAAAGAAATTAATTAGGTTTACTCAGATGTCACTAGGTTACACTGAAATTAAATTTAACCCAAAACAATATTTTTGTTAAAAGTCACACTAATGTTACATGTTTTTGAAAATTAATTAATGATGAAAATTAATATTTGCATACACTAGCTATTAAACAAAACATAGAACAATGCTATGATCACATTTAAAAGATCTGTAGAAGTTCAAAGACTAAAAATGTTGACTGAATGTCACATATGTAACGGTGGAATTGTCCTAATTAATATCCACAGTTGCATGTAATTAAAAGGACAATGTAAACTTTTTTATTTGCTAAATTAATTAAGCCAGGAAGTCCATAATAAAATGTCCTTGGTGCACTCGAAACAGACAGGGATAAGAACTGCCAGAATCTTCTTCTGGAGAAGTATGGTCACTCAACTCAAACAGCCTCTAGACCAGTATAATCTGGTGCCAGCTTGCAGTGGTAAGGGTGGGAGTAGTGGTCAAGCCGTAGAGCACCAGACTGTAGGTCGAGGGGACTGGGGTTTGGATCCTACAACTGACCACCGTTTCAAAACTTGGGCAGTTTCGTTCACCTCACATTGCCTGTCTTTCGGAAGAGATTATTTATAAGCTACTAGTCAGTGGTCCCTTCTATAGGTCTCATGTTTATGCCAGGGGAAGTACATTTCCACACATGGAAATGGAAAATTTGATGTGATTCACTCAGCGGTGGTCTCTATCTGTAACCCACCTTTTTAATACACTTGTATATTGCAGAATGAGATAACAACATTGTCACAAACAACATTTTGCCAAAGTTATAGATCTACAAAACTCAAAAGATGTGCCCGATGATATCATACTCAAACATGCTGAAAATATAATTAATGGAGGACCTATCATCTATTATTGTAATTATTTGTCGACTAAAGAACCATGTCCATGGGTGATTCATGGTCATATAATAAATTATTTGGGAAATCAATACAGGGCACAGTGGTCGAGTGGTTAGAGTGCTGGACTATCGTTCACAGGAACTGGATTTCAAACCCTGGTTCTGCCGGGTGGTGGTTCGGTACTGGTTTGGCTGCAGTGTCGAAACTTGGGCAATTTTGTTCACTGTACATTGTCAATGAGAATGTCATTGTCTGAGTCTTTCGAAAGAGATGCTATAAACCGTTGGTCTCTTCTATCTGGAGAAAACAGTCGTGGACTCACTGAGCTGGGATCTCAATCTCTAAACTCCCAAACTTCCCAAAGCCAGAATAACCAACTTCATGATTGTGCCCTTGTGGGCATTTACTGTAATTTGGAAAACCAAACCAACACTCAGACTCAGTCTCAGACTGACTGAACTGAAATTCTGAATATAATATAGTAACCGACTGAATCGTAGTGACCCATATCTTTAGTCTGAAACCAGAGAGGATGCAAGTTTCATTATGTATAACATCAACAAACTGTCAAACATGATAAAACGAAAATACAGCAAAAATCCCCCCCCCCCCCCAGTCTCACCATCACTCTCAGACGTGTATATATCAGATACGCCAGTGGCAGTGTCACTCACTCACGTCACTGTCATTTAATTTGTCTGAACATGCCATCATCCCGTCTGTACATATTTCATACATATAAATAAATACTTACAATTCGCTGCTTCTTTAATTCCCGTTCAATGATTTCGGATTTATCAGCTTCAAACATTTCTGAAGAGTAGTTTGATCATACGTCGAGTCGGAAGTCACAAAGCCCTACGCCACAGAAACGGCTTTCCTTGTGAACCCGTCTGACCCCGAATACCCCGAAACTGCACGGAGTTATTTTTAAATAAAACAAATAAGCGTAATTAATAAATACATTATTCAGATATGTTCATGCATTCAGATATGTTGTGCATATAGATTGCCAAGAAACATATATTTATTTGTAACACAGTTATTTTGTATAATGATCAACGATATAAATTCAAGCAACTACGAACCGAGATTATATTTCCTGCGTTATATAAAGATGTCAGCTCCCGTGAAAATATATTTTTTGGTTTTTCGGTTACCATTTTCAGTTGTTTTCCTTATACTATATCTAGCCATACTTATTGTTTGTCATGCAACGCAAGACTTTAAGCATATTCTCTCAGTTAAGACAACGTACAATAATTCATTTAACAATAACGAAATCAAAATCAGAGATAGTTCGCATTCCATCATCGAAAAAATATGCAAACCTGTCCAGTTCAATGGAATTTATCGGCATGGAATACGTAATCCTAGCAAATCAGACATACATAAAATACAGACCATTTATAACCGAATTGTCAACGCAGTAATTGATACTGGTATCCACCCTACACTACCGTTACCATTTAAAACAGAAACGGCAAAAGAATTGGTAGTTCCTGGGATAATTGAATTGCAGAGCATTCAGAAACGAGTGGTAAAGCGGTTTAACAGTTTATTTTCTGATGCGGCAGCTGATCAGTTGGAATTTATTTCTAGTAGCCTAAGTAGAGCTATTGGAAGTAGGGATGCATTCAGTAGTGCCTTCCAACAATTCAAAAACCATGTACCGACAAACCAGGAAGTTAGAGATGATTTAATGCGATATTATTACACTTGTCAAAAATATATGTTGCCACACAGCAAGCCCAAAGAAGCAAAATATCATTTTGAAAAGTTTTGGAGCAAGTCTAAAATAGAAAGGGTAGCCAGTAGCATCCGCAAGAAACTAGGGGTAGAGAAGATGGAAGTCACTGTTGGTAAGCAAATAATATTTATATACAAGACCCAAATAATTTGTTAATTCCTTTAAGGTAATTTTTTCCTGAATATTGCAGTCATATACACAGTACAGCTAGCCCAGCACTGAAAAAATGCAGTCCCAACTAGAGTACTGATGAACAAACTGAACAAGTTCGTTGTTTTTTATGACAAACTAAAAGGCAGGCCAAGCGTACCTGGCAATAGACAGTGGTGGATATTTGTTTATGAAGTTTTGGGTTGAGTGCTTCCCAGAGAAGTCAAGTTGACCAGTATTCGATTGAACAGGTTTCCCAGGGAGCAGACCTGGGGCGGAAGTACTCGGTACTTGTGTGCTCAAGTACATTTTTGAAGTACTCGTACTTGTAAAACTTATGGGTCATGTACTTGTACTCTTATTCATTATAATCAGAATGTCCATAAAGAGTCAATTAGCAGTAAACTCCTCATTTAGACAGGAAATGCCTTTGATATAGTCTGGAGACCATGCCACTGGGCACTGGCTGACAGTGCTAAGAACAAGAACTGCCAGTCTTCCTCTGTAGAAGTATAAGGTGGCTCATGTCAGACTGCCTCCTATACTAATATAATCCGGTGTCTGCAGCCTGGCTAAAAAGTCCAAAGGGGATTTTGAGCCTGTTCTGTGGACACGTGCTAACCCTCTCTAAAACCAGTAGTCTACAATCAGAAAATATAAATTGCAAACTTCTAAGAATTCCGCCCTGAATGGTGCAGGCTAATTAAGACTCAACCTTGAACAACTCATGTTCATTCGGTGCAATGGCAAATAGATGATAAGATCATAGGATGCCACTGAAATGAATGCCAACAAAATAAAGAGGTTTATCACAGTTTTCCTCATAAAAAAAATATTGATCAACTGCTATTGCATATTTACTTGTGCTGAGTTATATAAATTAGATTAATTAATAAAATACGTTATTATTTAATATTAATTTTTTTAATATACTCAAACTTTTATTCATACTCGGGAGAATGTACTTGTACTCATACTCAGCTTTTAGCAATGTACTCGTACTCATCCATTGTCAAAGTACTCATACTCATGAAAATGTACTCAGCCCCAGGTCTGCCAGGGAGTGAAGTGCATTGAAGTTCTAAGGATTAGATACTACGCTACATAAGAACATACCCTTTTGATGTTTTTATCATAGCTGCAATGATGCTGTGCGAAGTATCACATTTGAACTTTTATATCCACTTATGTATCCCACTACAAATATCGTTCACTTGGTTCTCTGGCCAGCTATGGCAGCCATCGTTGGTTGAAACAGTTAGACATTGTCAGTTGTCACAAACATTATTTATTAACTAGTTATTATTGTATTTTTCAATTATATATTTTCTTGTATTTTAGAAGACTTGCATGCTATATATGCTTATGGAGCGTCCGTGATGGCAACATTTGGACAGTCGGAATGGCTCCAGCTATTTGACCATGCTGATCTGAAACTGTTGGAATATGCAAATGATCTAAAAGTGAGCATTGTCATGATCCACCAGGGTGTGTTCCGACATTCTGAATAATAGTAAAATCAAGAGATTTCAGGTTCAGATCCTTGTGCTGCTGTTTCGAACCTTGGGCAAGTTTCTTCACTCTGCATTGCTCCAGCTCACTCAGCTGTATGAATGAGTACCTGGCTCAGGCAGTGGCGGATATTTGTGTATAAATAATTGTCACAAAGTTTACACAGTAATTGCAGCATGGCTGAATACTTTCTGGAGTTGTCACGATGGTGTTCAAATCAACATGTCTATTAGTGATGAAGTGTCAAGCATTCTGATCAGTCCTAAGGAATGGGTACCACTGTTGTATGAGAGTACCAGATTTTGATGTCAGGGCAGTTTTGTTCACCCCATGGAGTCTTGGTCAACTAAGCTGTATAAATTAGTACCTGTGGTCATAATGAACACCTTATGTTCAATAATGTTTGGGATGCATTTTATACTTCACACTATATTATTCGCTTTGCTAATACATATTATTGTATAACAAAATAACATTTTCTAATGAAGAAAATTATGATTTGTACTTGCAGAAAGTAGACAACTGTTAGATATAGAAATAATAAAACATGAACTGTTGTGCAACAAAAAATGGTTCAGGTTAATAATGTGTTTGCATATATATATTCTGTTGCTGGTTTGTTCTGTGTGTGTATTTGTTGTAATGGCTTTGTTTCATTTTTCAGAGATATTGGAAGAAAGCTTATGGACATGTAGTGAATTATGAGCAGAGTTGTCCATTACTCAGTGAGATATTCCATCGTATGGATGACGTGGTCAATGGAAACTCGTACGTATTCAGTCGAACAGTTTTCATTGTTTTGTAATAGAAATAAGAATATGTCTGTTTTTGTGAAGTTGTATTATATAATATTCCAACAAATTGCCTGATGTGACTAGTTTAGATACAATGTCTGATCGTTTTTATTATAAAATAATTAAATATATATAGTATAAACTATGTACCCGGTATGTTCTCTTCACCACCCAGTGTGCTTTAATGGAACCTCTGAAACTACTTTTTTAAACAAAATTGAGCTATTGTCTGTTTAGTTTGAACATATAATTCCAAACATCATGGTTACCTAGCATTAATTAATATTTAGTTAATAAACATTTATTTAATAAACATAAGTGATATTGTCTTTAAAAACTTGTCCTACCTTAAAATATGTTTGTGCGGTCACAATATTATAATATGTATAATTCATTTAATAAGTATAACATGATTTTACAATATAAGCCATTACACTTTGTATGGAGAATGTTACATTTACGCTGTACAAGAGATACTGGTGATGATCAGGGTAAGATTATCAGCAGACTTATGGGAATTAGCTCAAAATGGTGATCATCTGTAAGTTGATTTGTTTTTATGAAAACAAGCTGCCACATGTGTGAATTGATTGTATTACCCTGACCACTGAATGCCGTTTCATGTTACAGCTACAAGAAAGGCATATTCCGATTTGGCCACTACGGCACCCTGGTACGATTACTGGGACTTCTGGGCCTCTTCAAAGATAACGAACCACTCAAGGCAGACAATTTTGAGCGGCACACGAACCGAAAATTCCGAAACAGTCGCATTGGACCGTTCTCTATGAATCTCGCATTTGTCCTCTACGAGTGTCCACCAGGTGCCACCCCTGCTGTAGATTCCGACGAAGATATTCGGTTGCCTCCTACGTTGGAACGTTACATGGTGCAGATATTGTTTAAAGAACTACCAGAGCGCCTTCCGTTCTGCCCCTATGACCTATGTCCGTATGATGACGTGAGAAACCACTATAAAAGATACATCGATCGCTGCAGCTTGGAGGATATATGTTCACGGCAGCATGACGAGCTATAACGTTGCTTACAAACAGATCTAGTAGACCGGGAGATCACTAAGACAATGAGCTCGTAAGGACAATTCATCACTAAAAATAAGCCATTGTTAAATTTAAGGTGTTTTCAAAATCCTGTTGTATCACTGAAGACACTATTTATGTACACACTGGTGAAAGTGTCCTGGTGTTTTCAGTATACCATGTCACTATCGGAATGAAATTTATTTTAAAAAGCAAAATTGTGCTGATGAGCTCATAAGAATGTTAGTGAAACAGGCCCCAGTTCAAGTTGACATGTATTGTATATGTGTATATAAATCCTGTTGACATTTTTGTGGAGTAATGCAGCGACTCCAACTTCTTAAATACACAGTAGAAACAAGTTACATTTTTGTCTGTTTCTATTTTAGAATTCCCTGATCATGAATATTTAAAGGGACATCTTCTGTTGGATTTTATTTTTAAAATCGTGTTATAAACTGTGTATTCTAACATAATGAATCAATGAAGCAGAAACAACTTTTAAATTCAACAGTTCAATGTTTACAACAATCGCTGCCCCGTCACTCAGACCACGAAACATTCAAATGACAGGCTTGAATAATTCCTTTGGAGGTCGTGACAGCGATGTCAATACTCTGTCACTTCTGTCACTTTCTATACAGTCCTCGGCCGATCTACTTTAAAGTAAAGTAAACATACAAAGCTATCGACACTTCGATTTCTAAATATATAGAGTGATATATAACTGTATATAGGGCTTCGGGGGGTGATGAGGGATCATATCTAATGGAGAAACTGTAAACAATCTTTGGGTGGCTCATATGATAGCGATCAGTTTTGATCTTAATAGGAGTCTCCCATCCCACAGCAACTGTTTTTTTTTCTTTTTCATTTTGTTGCAAAATGTATACTATATTCTGTTGATTGCATATTCTCAGTTGTATTATATATTTCACATTTCAATATTACTGTATATGCCGGTATGTGTGTATACATGTATGTATGTAATACGTGTATGTGTGTATACAATTATACATAATTTGTATTTTTGTAATGCTGTTGGGAAAATAAAATCATCCTTATCCATAAGTGTTGTTCAACAACAGTCTCTGTAAGGTGATATAAGAGATCTGAGAACCTGTGTCATTTGTTTGTACATTTGAAGAGTTTCAGGCCAAAATGTCAAAATTGGACATTTTTTACTGGGCGAAATTTCAGGACTGAAATGTACATACAAAATTCCTTGCTATCAGTTGCTATGATATATTCTAAAGACATTCCAATATCATTTATAAGTTTTCATTTATGATCTGACGATAGCGCACAGAAGTGAGGTTTTGCCAAAAAAGGATATATTGCATTTTGCAGTGAAACCCTTCACTTGTGGTTTAACTTTTGTACATAAATATGTTTAAACATCACTTTGTTGATATTTGTGTAGATAATATATACTGTTGGACATAGTCCAATCTAGCAGTTGTTACCACAGAGGGAATATTGAGTTTACAAAGTAACTAACACTATTACTTATCAGAATACAAAATTTGCTTACATATAAAGGTATGGAGTTAAGAATTTTTTCTGCTGTTTGATATTAAAAGAAGTAATTTGTACAATCTGCAGTGTGGGGAATGAATAAAAGTAACTAAATGAAATAATTTGCTGAAGGAAAGCAAGTGAATTTGTTGATGCTTTTTATTCTTGTTGACCAATATTTGTTGTTGATGTTTCTTCTATAACTAAGCAGTGCAATATTTCTTCTCTAGTTGTGTCAATGGTTTGTCTCGACTAACTGTGACTGCGATTCTCTTAGACTTCACTGAACAGATGTCATCTCAGACCTTGCTCGTGGTGGGCTGAAAGAGAGAAAACACAACTTGTGTAACTAGTATTATAATATAATAATAAATGATACTTATAATTCTTGTATCTTCTGGAACTTTCACTCAGATGTGAACAAACAGAAGAATCAGCCATTATATCATAAACAGGGATGCACAAAAGTCATCATTATAGCAAGAGACTGCTCAAGATTTAGAGTGGAAATGCATTTTTGTCAAAAAACTTCGACTTTTATGGATTGCAGCTACAGTTTCAGATTTTTGGCACTGCTATAGAGAAAGCACGCTAGCCTATGTTGAGCTTAGCTTTAGGAAGACAAAGTTGTCAGACAGATGATCTCAGCTGCATGGAGACATTTGAAACACACAGACTAAACGAATCATGTGGTTGCTGTGTATATCAACAAGGTATATTCTTCTATAACATGCCATGTTATATGTGGGGTATCGTATATAATAATGGAACATACATAGCCTAGCAAATAATCATCAAATGTCCAGTACACTACAAGGAATTAAAAAAGAAACACTGCTTTTATTTATTTTAGAGTTGTAGTAGAATCTCTGAAAATTTTGCATACGAGGCGCAAAGCGTCTATAGCACGACACATACACATGCTAGCTCAATTATAGTTAGATTGACTCAATGTAGCTATATATAAAATGATGGGGTGTGTAAACAGTGAATATGACTTAATCCGTCCTCGCAAGTCAGAGGTGGTGCCTACGCATACTATGTCTGACAGAGCTATACATTGTTTGGGAGTTAGCTAAATCAAACTCATAATTCACTCCCCATACCACCCGTGTGAACAGTGCAGACACCCGTCCCACCCTAGCTCCAGTTCCAGGAATCCCAATATAATGTACCTATTCTACCATTCTCACGAGCAGTATACTTAACTACATCTACTTCCCAAACCACTAGAACTTGCAGGCGAGCGATCTTATTGGCTGAGCTTATCTTCAGAGTTTCGAAAGGCGATCTGCCAGCGGGCACTGAGACTGATGTAATCAGCAGCACCCCTGGCATGCGAGGATGACTTCATCAGTAGCCAAACAGGTCATGGCAGTGCCTACTTTAGAACTGTGGAGGCCCCCTGGCAGTGATTGGCCAGATATTGTATCATACTAGTTCTCACTCTTTCCTACCTCCTACAATAGGGACTTTACAGCAAATACAACTTTTTCTCATTTAGAACACCAATTTACATCACATTGAAGCACTCAAGTTATGTCTAAAAAAATTCGACCTCAAAGATCCTACTAAAAAAGAGTTGTGGGAGCCCCCAAAATTTTTTTGGGCCCCTGAGCAACTGTCCCATCTACCCTAAATACGGCACTGAGTCATGGTTACATAACAAAGTAGCTAGAGACATCAACGAAAGGCTACAGTTCAAACATTGAATAAATTAATAGTATGCTACAAAAACAACAATGGTACACACAAATTTGTTTACCTTTTCTGTGTTTGTCTTTGGCACTGAAGTCGCTGTCTCGTATTCTGCTAAACAGAAGGCATTAGCGTTATTACAGTATTGTAAGTTACAAGTTTGTGATAACAACTGGGTGAAATGAATTGCAGGAGCAAAGAATATATAAAAAGAAGGAAGAAAGGAGCTTGGGGAGGAGGTCGGTATGAAAGAATCTCTAGAAGGAGCAGGTGAGGAGCGAGTTAATGTGTGGAGGAGGAATGAGTGGGAGGAGAACGGTTAGAGAAGTGCCGACACCCTTAAAGTGGAGGGTACAAGAAGCTAAGGAAGTCTGGTTGAGATGGGTGGATTGGGGAGAGATTTAGCAGGACTGGGAGAGGAGTGGAGAACAAGAGTGAGAGATGGGGGGAGTGGAGACAGGTGATGGAGACAGCAGTGCAGGAGCAGTGGTGGGAAAGGAAAAGAAAGAAAACACATCTGAGGACCAGTATCGAGGCGAGCCTCACCCCCGACAACAGAGAAAGAGGACAGCAACATTTGACAATGCTGTAAATGACGAGGTAGTTGAACTGCGAACTGGAGTCAACATCAAAGTAATGCTTACTAGTTCAAGGTGGATTATTACGACACTCACTCATGGTAAATTGTTATCCATTTATGACAATTGCTATATGCTACTGTGAAAGATTGTCATGCCATATCAAAAGCTCCTCAGCAGTTACGGTTTAACCAGTTACCAGCAACTCTTCAACAGAGTATTACCAAATATTTAAAAGATGTGGCTTGTGTCAAATGAAGGCAAAAATTAAATTATGTATAAATTATAAACACTTCAAGTTGGGCACTGTAGTCATGCATAATCAAGGAAGTAGTCACATGCCAAAATATGCATCAACATTTTGTCTCGTGAATTAAATGTTTATGCTAGATAGCTCAGAAATGTATTAAACTAGTGTTTTATGAAATTGAATTGTATGTGATGAGTTATTTTAAATATGCTACTGTGTGTATATAAGGGTAATTATCAAAGGATGATGGAAAATAAATTTACAGGGCAAAAATGTATATGTGTTCTTTGCAACGATGGGAACACTAACATCAAGATTACATGGAAATAAAATAGATCACGAGGCACAATAAGATGTGAGCAGTGGATGAAAACTGCACCGATACAGAATAGGAAAATATTTCTATGACAAGTTTCTTGTTGACATTTTAACATTAACTATACCTTCACTGTCATTGCAGTTTTCAATACCCATCTTTTTCATCATAGTTTCAAGTTCTTGGAACAGTTCCATCAGTAATGCCCTGCACGACACACTGTTCCTGCCAAACACAAAGTGGCTAGTGTAGAAAGTCATGACGCCACATCATTACAACAAGACAATTTTACAGAGGACACTCATGAAAATGTTACTGAAGAATGTCCTCAGGACAACACAACTGAGAAGGGAATAGATAATAATGTTACTGAGGAATGTACTCAGGACAACACTACTGAGAAGGGAATAGATGATAATGTTACTGAGGAATGTACTCAGGACAACACTATTGAGAAGGGAATAGATGATAATGTTACTGACGAATGTCCTCAGGACAACACTACTGAGAAGGGAATAGATGATGATGTTACTGAGGAATGTACTGAAGACAGTATTGTTGAGAAAGATGTTTAAAATAATGTTACTGAGGACTTTTAAGACAAGGTTAGGTACTCAAGATAAAATTACAGAGAAAGGCACTGAAGGTAACATTACTGATGACACTGAAAACAATGTTGCAGAGAAAGGTACTCAAAACCACGTTATTGAGAAGGACACCCTTTACAACAATACCAAGAACTCTGTAATACTTTTTCTTGGGCTGACCAACTGGATTTGAAATAGTCAAAATTAATTAACTTTAGAAAACAATATTTGCCTAAGGCATAAATTAAACCATTAGTAAAAATTTACTGCAGTTTCTTGAACCAAAACCATTAATTAAACACTTATTATTTTGTTAATAATGATCTAATCTAAATAAAATTGACAAGCATTTGACCAATTATTTCGACAGATCTCATTTTATTTTACTTGTGACAAATAGAAAGCCTGGGGACAATTTCATTAAGACTGAGGTTTTCATGACAAAATCCATCATTAAACAGAATCCATTGTTACATTTAAGGTTCGTTATCAAAACACAAAAAGCCACCACCGTATTACTGAGGACACTATTTCCGAGACACACTGGTGAAAGTGTCCTGGTGGTGCACCCTGGTGTTGACAATCTTCAGTAAGATCACTGTTAAGGAGCGGAATCAATTTCAAAGAGCAAAATCTGGTATATGAGACCATAAGAATGTTAGTGAAATGGTGCGCTGGATTCAGAATGACGAGGACTGTGCGAGAATCGCCCAGAAGATTTCCTTACCTCAGTTGAGTGAAGAGTTCAGAGAAGAGCTTCCCCTGAGCCCTGTTGAACTCGAGCACCAGCGGCCGCAATAGGGGCTTGCCAGCTGTCAGTGCAACAATCACACACATAGTACTTCTTCACAGATACATTGAACTATTGATAAATTACGAGAGTCAATGTGATAATAGGGTATATGTGGGACATATATATTATGCTAAAATTGTATTATAAAATGCTATCTGTGCATACACACTGTCATTATCTGCTACACTTGCACGCATGGTCTAGATACTTAATCCAGCTATACACAGTTGCATTAATTTTCTCAAGAGGAAACATACATCATTGAAAACGTACCAGGGTGGCCCCTATAAGAGTGGCTTCATTATATAATGGAGTCTCCCAAGTCCAATTTGTACAGAATATGTACTTACATCACTATTTTACACAATTTAACTTTTAAAAATGTATTGGTTATTGTTACTGTACTAATATGTACAAATGGATCAACAACCAATTATGTATGTCTGCCTGTACTACCGACAATGACAACTGGATGCACCCGGCCTTATCTTGGGGATTTTGTGATCACTTCACAGATTCATAGAGCATTTCATAAAAAGAAATGGGGTTTAAAGGGTTAACACAAATAATAAATAGCACATAGGTGTCTGTGATTGCACAGCATTAAAGCAACAATACACGGATTTGCTCTGCATAATGTGTACAATGTGAATGAGAAAATCCTTGCACTGGTTCATATACAACTAAGACGACGTTTAATGCATGTTTACATCAGTAGATCTACTAGGTAATAGTAGATAGGTCTACTAGGGTTTTTTATGTTAGTTCATGACTGACTAAATTGCACCTGCCCCAGGGCTAACTCACTTAAAGGTGATACGTACGCTTCAAATGCTTGTCCAGAATGACCCGATGAAGTAAATTTGAACATTTAACAGCTCTGAAAAAGAACATATTTTATAGATACATCTCAGTTTTACGGTTATATACAGACACTCTACATTTTATATAACTTACAGGGAAACAAAGCATCGTTTTGGGCATCTTGATAAAGCCTGACGTCACCAATGCCTACTCTTCCCAATTCGCCCGTCACCAAGCAGAAAATATTACTCAAGTTTGCATCGCCAAATTACAAAAACTGTTACGTCCGCCTGGTGCACTGCGTGGCGTTATAACAGGCGGTACAAGAGTAACTCTGAATCGAAGGGAATACGAGAAGCCAACATATGAGCTGGGGTATTCATGTCCATGTTGAGGAACCAGGGGCATTTGACGTGTTGCCGGAGTGTCATGGTCTAAGAGGCCCTAGGCACTTGTTGGACAAGATCAGGGGCATTTGACATGTTGCCGGAGCGTCATGGTCTAAGAGGCCCTAGGCACTTGTTGGACAAGATCAGGGGCATTTGACGTGTTACCGGAGCGTCATGGTCTAAGAGGCCCTAGGCACTTGTTGGACAAGATCAGGGGCATTTGACGTGTTGCCACAGCGTCATGGTCTAAGAGGCCCTAGACACTTGTTGGACAAGATCAGGGGCATTTGACATGTTACCAGAGCGTCATGGTCTAAGAGGCCCTAGGCACTTGTTGGACAAGATCAGGGGCATTTGACGTATTGCAGGAGCGTCATGGTCTAAGAGGCCCTAGGCACTTGTTGGACAAGATCAGGGGCATTTGACGTGTTGCCACAGCGTCATGGTCTAAGAGGCCCTAGACACTTGTTGGACAAGATCAGGGGCATTTGACATGTTACCAGAGCGTCATGGTCTAAGAGGCCTTAGGCACTTGTTGGACAAGATCAGGGGCATTTGACATGTTGCCGGAGCGTCATGGTCTAAGAGGCCCTAGGCACTAATTGGCCAAGTATTGGGGGCGTGTCTCAATATGTCAGCTGTCGAGAACTGTTAGATGTCACTAGAATCTCCCACTTTTAAAATAAATACTGAGTAAATCACAGGTGTGATATTGTTGATTGTAGTTGCAAATGGTTACATTGTATCAACTCTTTTAGGTGTATAGACTCACACAGTTGCTTTTTGTTTCCCTTTAACAAATCTAAGAAGTTGCATGCAGCAGGTATTTAGTGAACAATTTAAGGGTAGCCACTGGTCCTAAAGTAACTACGGACCATAACTTGGTGAAAATTCAACATATCTTCCTAAAAGTTGAGGATTATACTGGTTGGGAGAAGCTTGTTGGACATACAAAATTGGCTAAGTTGATTTTTTTAATAGGAACTAGAATTGAATTTTTTGCAGCAGCAGAATTTAATGAACACTCGTGAATGTTTTAATAATATCTGATTAAACGTAATTGTGTACACGTTTTCAAGTATAAAGTTAAAACAAATTGGAATTGAATTTTTCCTCAGGATTCTTTAAGTTGGCATTGCATTGATTCCTTTAACTGACTTGAATTGGAACTGGAATTAACAAAATGGAATTGACGCCATGACTGCACTGTGCACAATAATTTAAATAAATAAAATACTTACTACAGATTTAAAACTAGTCACACACTACAAATTTAAACACCAGCACAATCTGTGTCAGGCAAAATCAATAGAAGGAGTTTTAACTGACGGATGTATCCTGGTAGAATGGACTTTGTAGTTTGCGAAATGTAAATGTGGAATGCCACATGCTTTTTAAACTTGGCTCAGCAGTGATGACAAGACAACTTAGCAGGCGTGACACAATCCACCTACATGACATTGAGAGTTGCCAACTGTGATTTGCCGTCGTTCTCTTTGAGTGACTGCAGCTCCACGATAGACTTCTGCAACATCATGCTCTTCCTGTCTATCTGGTGCATGGGGACAATCTGTCGTTCCAACAAAAATATTATGTAAACAGTATTTTGAAAGTCTAAAATATATTTTTCTTACACTACAACTATAAATTTGAAACTCATTTCGACATTTTGACTACCATCAGCAGTCTTCCTCAGGAATTGTTCTTTTTCTGCTCGCCAGAAGGTGTAGTGAAGACAGCTGACAGTAGTCGAAATGTTGAAGTGAGTTTCAAGAAAATAGTTGTTATAATAAAAAATGATATATAATTATTCTTACAAATTGATGAATATTCAATTTTCACTAGTATTTTGAAAGGTTTGAATGACTACTCAATAATATTTAGCTAACTATTAAACAAAGGTTGTCTGTTTTGCTACTTGTAATCCTCCAGAGGTAGTAATTTTAGCAGAAAGTTTGCTGGATCAGTCATACTCCGTCCCAGTTTGCCGTCAGTCAACTTCAAAGGCATCTGCGGGTGGGGATGCATGCATCCACAATAAGTGAAGGCATAATAACGGTGGCTTAAAGGGGCACTGTACAGATTGCGCCATTCCATGGCATAAGTATTTTGTCGGCCAAATCTTGGCGTCTGCGGCTATTTATAGAACAGTCTGGTGCAGGCGATATATTTGCCATCATTAGTTCTCAGGAACACAAGACAAACATGCGCTGCATCTAGTGATTGTGTTGTTGATAAGGATTTATTTATTTAGTGTTGTTAGTTTGCAACAGTATATGTTATAAATAAATCCTTATCAACAACACAATCACTAGATTCTATGCAATGCAATCTGGCAGGAAAATAAACAATCACCCTCGGTTTAACAAAATAAATATACAATGTCATAGAAACAATTTATAATAGTTATGCTTGCACATAGTATTACCCCACTATGTATAGTAAATATAATTACAGTGAACATTCACTTGGTCTCACAAGTACACAAAGTCCAAAAACATTAATTGTTTAGTACTGGTTCAAACCCCCATGAATAGGTGGAGTGAGACTTGTGATTTTTATATTCCAAAATGAATGTTGGTATGAATTTATTTCCCCACGATACATGGTGATGACCAAACTCCACCCCTACTACGTAACTCCACCCCCTACTACGTAACTCCACCCCCTACTGTGTAACTCCACCCCCTACTGTGTAACTCCACCCCTACTACATAACTCCACCCCTACTAGATAACTCCACCTATACTACATAACTCCACCCCCTACTGTGTAACTCCACCCCCTACTGTGTAACTCCACCCCTACTACATAACTCCACCCCTACTAGATAAATCCACCTATACTACGTAACTCCACCCCCTACTGTGTAACTCCACCCCCTACTGTGTAACTCCACCCCTACTACATAACTCCACCCCTACTAGATAACTCCACCTATACTATGTAACTCCACCCCCTACTGTGTAACTCCACCCCCTACTGTGTAACTCCACCCCTACTACATAACTCCACCCCTACTAGATAACTCCACCTATACTATGTAACTCCACCCCCTACTGTGTAACTCCACCCCCTACTGTGTAACTCCACCCCCTACTGTGTAACTCCACCCCTACTACATAACTCCACCCCTACTAGATAACTCCACCTATACTATGTAACTCCACCCCCTACTGTGTAACTCCACCCCCTACTGTGTAACTCCACCCCCTACTGTGTAACTCCACCCCTACTACATAACTCCACCCCTACTAGATAACTCCACCTATACTATGTAACTCCACCCCCTACTGTGTTACTCCACCCCCTACTGTGTAACTCCACCCCTACTACATAACTCCACCCCTACTAGATAACTCCACCTATACTATGTAACTCCACCCCCTACTATGTAACTCCACCCCCTACTGTGTAACTCCACCCCCTACTGTGTAACTCCACCCCTACTACATAACTCCACCCCTACTAGATAACTCCACCTATACTATGTAACTCCACCCCCTACTATGTAACTCCACCCCCTACTGTGTAACTCCACCCCCTACTGTGTAACTCCACCCCTACTAGATAACATATTTAGGGACTTTGCGAACTTGTGCAACCACACCTAGGGAGCACACTGGGATGTGGGTAAACTTTTCCTTTTAATATTTTATGTTCCTTATATCCACAAGAAAATAGAGGATAAAAGCTATTCATTTTAAGTGGATTTTCCTCACACAAACAAACCTTATAATAAGCTACCACTGCTATAAAAATATAGACTCAATCTTCCAGGTCTATATTATTTTCCAAACTTTACATCAACTGTGGTCTTTTACATACAAAACATATTTGAAAGTACACCTGACTAATGACATAAAACAATAATTCATGTTTACACCCATAAAACATACTTGACAAAAAAATGTAATTCAATCAAAGAGGAATGATCCTTATCATTACCAATTCATCATACAGACACAGTGCGTACACAACGGAGATATATACGAAAACCTTACGAGTTCCATTTGCTTTTTCTGTGTGAGGATCTCTGCTGAATGCATCACTACAAAGACAAGTTAATTTCATGTTATGGTGCTTTATAAAACGAACATCTTTCTATGTTGTTTTGTTGTTTTATGTTCTTTAGGAGACAGAATGTGTTTGGCTATTTTCTGGACTATAATAAAACCACTACTAAAGTTCCATGCATGCACTGTGTATGTATGGTTAAAATTCAAAGTTCTAGTCACCTAGGATATCAATTAGTATTTCAACAACAATCTGTGAAAATATAGTTAGATCATCTTAAAAACTTTTACTGAAACTACATCACACTAAACTGAAAACAAGCACCAAACAGCTGCCTCCTCCACTAAAGTTATGTCAGATACCAATTCACTTACGTTTCCCTGGCATGTATTTCCTGCTCATGGAGACAATACTGCAAACAAAGCAGGAATGCAATCACTGAAATGTCTAAAAAGTGTCTAAATATTAACAACCATCTCATAATTTTCTCACAGTCTTCACATTTAAAGTAGGGAAAGTTGTAGAACTCTGAAAAGATCAAAACTATATTTGTATTTATGAATCACTAAAGCGAGTAAGTATACATCTGCCTAGTTTCGGGTACCTGTATCTGCCCGTTGTAAGCTGGGACTGCATGGACTGCCAGTGCATTACCATCATATCCTGCTTCTGCATCTGACGCACATGGTTCTGCAGTAGATTCAACCTGCAAACACCATTAAAGTCACCTGATTTACCTTCTCTCTTCTACTAATGTCCATAGGAAGCTGATAAGGAGCACGCTAAGGTAAAGCAAAGTAAAGTAAGTTCTCATATATCACAGTATCCAGTCCTCAGGACTGCTCAACGCACTTTACACTTTACTCCCTGGTAGACCCGTTCAATCAAAGACCACCTCGACTTCTCTGGGAAGCATTCATCCATGCTGCAATTAATGTGCTAAGACTTTTCGCACACAAATATCCACCACTGTCTATAACCAGGTACTCATTCATACAGCTGAGTGAACTGGAACAACCTAAGTGAACGAACTTGCCCAAGGTTCGACAATGCAGTACAGGATTTGAACGTGGGTTCTCTCGGTCGAGTCTGAAGCTCTAGTCACTGCGCCACTGCGCTTAACACTCACCTTGTCTGCTCAACTTCACAAGAGGAGGTACTAGTCATAAGAAGTTTGCTGAAACGGTTGTACTTTGCCCCAATTGCTGTTGCTCGGAGGAACTGCCTGACCTGCATCTGCTCTAACTGGTGAGTGAAGACAGAAGTGGAGAGAAGAAGGAGTCGAGAAGACTGTGACTAATGAAGAGAGATTTGAGAGGTTTGAGGCAATAAGTGCGAGGTGTACAGGGACTGAGATGTGTGGTGGAGAAGGCCGGAGAACCGGGGCAGCAACGGAAGCCATAACAAAAATTTTGGACCAATATAGATACTAATAATATTTAATATTTATAGAGCGCAATATCCATAATATGCTCAAAGCGCTTTACAATAAAATCCAATGAAGCGATTCAATGTATACTTATAAAAACTGCAAAAAATAGATGCCACACAAACAATTGATTAACGTCCATATAACGTCCGGAATGAATTCTAAAACTGGTAAAAAACATAAACCTACAGAGAATTCTGAAAATAATAGAAGCGTTACTTTTCTTTCCAGATATCATAGATTATTCCCTGAAAGTTTGTCACTTGAAATGCAAACTGTCCAGGTGGAAAACATGAACATACATTTATACCCTGCTGATGCTCAATGGCAGAACCTTGAGCTCGTTTGCTATACAAATTAAACAAGAGTGGATGTAGTTGGTAAAGGTCATTTAATAATTGTACCAACAGGAATTAAATCATATACACGATGAGATAGCAGAACAAATCATACTCTCATCGAGGTACTACACAAACAATTATCAAATGACAATCAGATTAGCAAAGGTGGGGGCGGCCATTTTCCCCCAGAAAACATGAACATACATATATATGCCAGCTCAATTATAGTTAGGTTTCACAAGGTGAGTGTCTAAACTTGACATTTTGTAATCATTCTGATTTATGAAACATTATCAAACCACATAGCAAGACATGCAAAATATTACGATCATTTTAAAATAAATGACCTGCCACAGCGAACCAGGACACAGAGGCCTATTCTGCACACAAACTCAAAATGTCTAAGTCATGTCCAATCAATTTTGTAATTTTGACATAAATTTGTATCTTTTAATATCACCTTTCAATGTCTGGTTTATTTTATTCGACAAATAATCCCAAACTCAAAAAATATTTGCATTTACGAATCCATAAATTAAAAAACAATACACAATATGAGTAAAAAATTTAATTTCTAAAAATGTCGGTTTTTTTAAAGTTTGCTTCTATTTTAGTAATAAATAAAAAACTACTAAAGATACCTCAACAAATGAGGTATCATTTTAAAGCGTATGATCTGTGGAGTCCAAAAAGGTACAAAACTACATTTAGAAATGTTGCGACTTAACACCCACTCTGCCTTGGCAGGTCACATAGGTTGCAGCACATACATAATGGCATTCTTAGCATGAAGTAATTGCTTGTAGTTCTTCATAACTTCGTTGCAATAGAAGAGGTATTCTGACCATGCTGTCTGAAGCGACTGAAACACAAACAATATTCACAAAAATTGTGCAAACAAAACAACACTGTTGGGGTAGGTGTACAAAGGTCTGTGCGTGCGTGCGTGCGTGCGTGCGTGCGTGCGTGCGTGCGTGCGTGCGTGCGTGCGTGCGTGCGTGCGTGCGTGCGTGCGTGATGTAATGTTACTCATTTATGGACCATTTGAATCAATTGCTTCCAAGGTCACTTGATGGTGTCACACTGAAATTGTGGTTCGAGACAGCTTTTCTGGCTACTCTCTTTTCCATGATACCATCACAATAGTCAGTAAAAACTACCCCAAAAGTAAATAAACGGAAGTTTTTATATAATGCAATATACAGTACTTAAAACTGCTCAAAGTGCTTCACAATTTCCTGGCAGACCTGTTCAACTGAACATCATCTCGGCTTCTATGGGAAGCATTTAGCCATGCAGCAATTAATGCGCAGATACTATATTCATACACAAATATCCACCACTGCCTACATGCAGCCAGGCACTCATTCATGCAGCTGAGTGAACTGGAGCAATGTAGAGTGAATGAACTTGCCCACGGTTCGAAACGGCGGCACAGGATTCAAACTTAGGTTCTCTCGATTGAGAGTCTATCCAATGCCCCACTGAGCTCTGTATAGTGTGCCACAGTATTTGACTTATAGGAGACACTTACATGGTGGTTCTTTTGTTTGTGCCCTTCCAATACATAATCAGTCGACTTGAACAAAGGTGGCAGATGCATTGGGCACCAATGGCCGAAAGGGTTCTTTGGGAAGAGGAATAACAATGTCTTGTTGTCTCCCTATTCAAACAGAAGCATATTCCAAAAAAATTATTCATTAAATTACAATCAACTTAGAAACTCTTCGCTTAAACTGTACCTCACAAAATGATCAAAGCAATTAAATTTATGTCAGAAAAGATTTCATAAATTTACACAACTTTCAATTAAATTAAATTTATAATTTTATACAAATGTTGATTACATTCATACGTAACTGCATTTCGTGTCAATTTTAAGTTTCCCTTTAACTGAATTTTTCACTCTTCCCATTTCAGACTTATTTACCATAAGCTTGACAAGTAAATTCAATTAACAAAGTAACAACTGAAATTAAGCACCGTACCTTGATCTTTCATTAATTCAGGTTCATGTATGAACAATGCCAAGATCCTTACATGTTCTCCTGCATAGTCTTTGACTGGTGTATTGTCACCCAGTTCCTCTCCGCTTGAACAGAATAACTCTTGCAGGTTTACTGGTATGGATGTTTCCTTCTTAATCCGGACCTTTAAGTTATGCACAGTGACATCTTCGTCCCAAGATGAAAATGACAACAGCTGATTCGTTGGAATGCTAAAAATGTGGATGATCTGAAAGAAAAATGACAACATTTCCTTATAATAATAATAACTTTTATGCATAAAGCACTGTATACCGGGAATATAACAATTCTGTTCAGAGGCGCTTACATTAATATATATATATATATATATATCTATATATATATATATATGTATATATATATACGGGCATATCCACATTGTACTGCAACTCACTAGGCATTATAAGGAACATTTTGAAATGCTTATATATATATATATATAATTTATAATAATTCTTTAAAAAATAATTACCGTAAATTTCCATGTAGAATACGCATTTTTTCCCTTAATTTTTTACTCAAAAGTCGGGGTGCGTATTATACATGATCTAAGGCTAACAAAAATGTTCTTTGACCAATTTATCAATGTTTGCAGACCAGAATAACGCTGCTGGAAAACTAATATTATCAAAGTCGGCGTGATGTCACAATCAAGTAAACCACCACAGCAACGCAGACGAAAGGCAAGAATCACACTCCGTAACCACCTCTCTAGCCGTAAACTAGCAGATGTCTGACATTGTGAATAACACCAGTGATTATGATTGGTGTTCCTGAATCACGTGAATGATGTCTGCGTCGTGTCTCCATGTTTAAATTTGTGAATGCAAATGTTGTGAATGTAAATAAAGATGTATGTTGCGCATGTATGCTTCACAGTTGAAAGTACCAGGTTTGCATGTAGCATTTCAGAAAAGAACTTGATGTTAATTTAAAAGTCAAATCAGAACGACACAATGTAAGTTCTAGCAAGCGTTGATTTAATCAGTTGTGCAATCGTCAAGCTACAACACAAGTTACACACTAGTCACTAGTGAGTGACAAGCCGGCAGCAATGCCGTAACTTGCGTAGGTGACACGTTTACGATTCTGAGATGGATTCATGGGTTCAAACAAAATATTAGAAGCAGGTAAATCGGGGATTTATGTCAAAAGTCAGGTGTGCGTATTATACATGGGGGCGTATTATACACAGAAATTTACGGTACTTTTTTTAAAGATGTTACTAGTGTGAACTGAAGGCAAAATTATAAATTATAACTCATCTGCACATTGGTAACCATGGCAAACACTTAACAACTGGTACCCGTGGGGCCAAAATATGAAAACTGTGCATCTGCATAAAGTTACACAGAAAGTTTCAATGCTAGAATATAGTAATGTCTATTTAAAAAAATACAGCCTCATTTACACACAAGAGCAAATCTTATCTCAAAGTAAATATTTTGAAACACGCCTCTGTGTGACAACTGCTGTAACACATTCTGTAACACATTCCAGCAAAGAATTATAAGCTATTACCAAATAACAGAGAGCAAGCCATATAATATAAGCATCGTTTTTAGATAGAAGTTGGCATCGAAGCACATAATTACATTACTTTCTACACTGACTGATTAAAGAGTTATTACTAATGAACTAACTTTAGTTGCTACAATTTCGTCAAGTACAACAAAGCACACTGGCCTCCAGTCAAGTGTGAGGCCGCCACCACGACTGTGTCCGTCAGTGTCTAACATGAGGCACAGCCACTGCTCAAACTTATTCTGTGTCACCCTGGAGAGAGAACAGTAGGGTGCGATTAGTTACATTCATAATATCAAATGGTGGCACTTTTGCTAGTTGCAATCCATTTTAACTGTATGAAATGGTGGCAGCATAGCATAAGTAATAGGTCAAGGCCATAGGCTGCATCCAATTATTTGTGCTACTCTGCCAGCCATCAAGCATGATAACAGATTGATGTAGTCTGCAAATGCACGCTTTGATACTGACTTTTGCACATTACCATTCAGGAACTGTCATCTCAGGCAGTCGTCATTTGGCTTAAAAATAATTCAACTGTTTGTCTTCTATTTTGTATGCGATGATGTAAACTAGTTTTGTTATCATCACACATTGCATTTTCTACCTGATGAACATGATTTAATAGTTCTGCCATATTCGATTTCATAATCGTAAATGCACACCTGTACTGGAAAGAATCGTACTATAATCAAGCTAGCATATGTATGCGGTTATGTTGAAGGAAGCCAGTCAGTTCCTCGACATAGAATTAGTGGGTGTAGTACTTTGTAATATAAAGTCTGCTTTTTTAAACGTGGGAAAATGGGACATCATTAGACATCAAAGGTTTTATATTTAACTCAATCCTTCTTGGCCTTATTGCCAATAAAGCTTGTTTTGAAACTGGATGTTTTGGTTCCTTCCAAACTGCGAACGTTGTTAAGGGGTTACTAAACACTATTTGGTGGGCAGTAGGCCTACACCTTCAACATAGCCAGTATAGTCTGAAGAACAGTATATTAATGAATAAATGAAAAACTAGTAACAGACTGCCTCCTTTTATCAGTTTCCTCGTAGACAGCTTGCACTTCGGGTGTCAAACTTTCAGGGATTAATCTAAGACCTCCACGAGTGTAACGTAACACTTCTACTTTTTCAAAATACATCTGTTAGTGAAACAGTCCCAACGTAGGTTCGATTTTTCCCCCGAGATGATCCTAAAAGAGAAAACCAACAGCAAAAGCATTTAAAAATTGTTTCATCTTTCATATGTAGATGATGCAACAAAATAGGTTGTGATACCACGCCAAGAAACAATAAAAGATGTCATCCAATAATTCACCAAGATACTGCGTTGGCTGCCAGAATATCAATACATTTACCTGCACAGCTGATTTGGATATGGAATAGTGGGTGACGACACTATCTTTCCGGCTTCATCCATGAAGATGTGAATGATTTCAGACGGTTTGTTCAGAACATAGTCGCTCCTGCAAACAACTAGTGCAACTGAAGTTATGCCACAGGGGTAGGTTGTTTCTTCTTGGTGAAATGGCCCCACCTTTTTGTACATAATTAAATGTATGTATGCTTGGTGGAATGTAAAGTAATTAAACTATAGAGAAAATGTGTTTTACCCTGTAATTAACTTTCAGCCATAGGGCTGAATATTATAGATGTATGTAGTAATGTAAATATTTATTAAAAGGTATTAAAACTTTGAATACAAAGAAATTCATCATTACAAAGCCTATACATGTTACTATAATCAAGCTTGCATGTACACATATATGATAACGTTTTCTTCATAGACAGATTGAACCTCGGGCACCGAACTTTCAGGGATTAATCTACAACCCCATGAATTTAACGTAACCCCTTCATTTTTTCAAAATATCCCATACATGCAAAAGTTTCTCCCTTTTTATTGAGTAAATTCATTGTTCGTAATGTTAAATGTAATACGCCCATAAAACGTCAATTAACAATCGCCGGAACTTAGTACATGAACAGCGACAATTAAAATTGGTAAGCGCACCAATATTTCCCTTCAGCCATTCTGTAATGTGGAAAAGGTATCTCTCCAGTGATGGTCTTGAAAACAACACATCCCAAAGACCAGTAGTCGACAGAGGAGGTATACTTAGCATCACTTATGATCTCTGGCGCCTACAGTAAAAGATCAACTCCAATTCGGCACTACGATATTACAAGTATCATTCATTTCATCAATCAAAGATATGTATATTGTAACTACCACACAATGCTAGAAGGAATATCAATGTATCATCAATTTCAGTTATAGTACGTCACTGTTCATGAATATCAGCTACAATAAATGTTTGTTCACAATACATGTTTCTTCTACTTCTTGACCGACTCTTTGATCCTACGTATCTGTGCACGCCATATCGTTGATAACATTTTTGGTAGGTCCTATTGACGTCTATAATTGTAATTGAAAATTTGGTGGTGTAATTGTAACTGATTTGAGAATTTTAGAAATGTGATTGAAATGACAAATGAAAAGTAATCGTAATTGATTTGATTTTGTGTAATTGGACCCAGCCTTTATATTAGGACACTGTGTTTTTAGACACCGAAAAACATTGATAAAAACAATAATTGTTGTGTACCTTAAGTTTTTGGACACCACTGTAAAATAATGTTACTTTTTGTTCCTATATACTGTAATCGGACTCTGATATAGGAGGTAACTGTAATGAAGTTACAAAGGCCTGTTAATACTAGGGTAATAAACTGGGGATGACCTGACGTCAAGAATCAGTTGTTAATACTAGGGTAATAAACTGGGGATGACATGACGTCAAGAATCAGTTGTTAATACTAGGGTAATAAACTGGGGATGACTTGACGTCAAGAATCTGTTGTTAATACTAGGGTAATAAACTGGGGATGACATGTCGTCAAGAATCAGTTGTTAATACTAGTGTAATAAACTGGGGATGACATGTCGTCAAGAATCAGTTGTTAATACTAGGGTAATAAACTGGGGATGACATGACGTCAATAATCAGTTGTTAATACTAGGGTAATAAACTGGGGATGACATGTCGTCAAGAATCAGTTGTTAATACTAGGGTAATAAACTGGGGATGACATGACGTCAAGAATCAGTTGTTAATACTAGGGTAATAAACTGGGGATGACATGTCGTCAAGAATCAGTTGTTAATACTAGGGTAATAAACTGGGGATGACTTGACGTCAAGAATCAGTTGTTAATACTAGGGTAATAAACTGGGGATGACTTGACGTCAAGAATCAGTTGTTAATACTAGGGTAATAAACTGGGGATGACTTGACGTCAAGAATCAGTTGTTAATACTAGGGTAATAAACTGGGGATGACATGTCGTCAAGAATCAGTTGTTAATACTAGGGTAATAAACTGGGGATGACATGTCGTCAAGAATCAGTTGTTAATACTAGGGTAATAAACTGGGGATGACTTGACGTCAAGAATCAGTTGTTAATACTAGGGTAATAAACTGGGGATGACTTGACGTCAAGAATCAGTTGCTAATACTAGGGTAATAAACTGGGGATGACTTGACGTCAAGAATCAGTTGTTAATACTAGGGTAATAAACTGGGGATGACATGACGTCAAGAATCAGTTGTTAATACTAGTGTAATAAACTGGGGATGACATGACGTCAAGAATCAATTGTTAATACTAGTGTAATAAACTGGGGATGACTTGACGTCAAGAATCAGTTGTTAATACTAGGGTAATAAACTGGGGATGACATGTCATCAAGAATCAGTTGTTAATACTAGGGTAATAAACTGGGGATGACATGACGTCAAGAATCAGTTGTTAATACTAGTGTAATAAACTGGGGATGACATGACGTCAAGAATCAGTTGTTAATACTAGTGTAATAAACTTGGGATGACTTGACGTCAAGAATCAGTTGTTAATACTAGGGTAATAAACTGGGGATGACATGTCGTCAAGAATCAGTTGTTAATACTAGGGTAATAAACTGGGGATGACATGACGTCAAGAATCAGTTGTTAATCCTAGGGTAATAAACTGGGGATGACATGACGTCAAGAATCAGTTGTTAATACTAGGGTAATAAACTGGGGATGACATGACGTCAAGAATCAGTTGTTAATACTAGGGTAATAAACTGGGGATGACATGACGTCAAGAATCAGTTGTTAATACTAGGGTAATAAACTGGGGATGACATGTCGTCAAGAATCAGTTGTTAACACTAGGGTAATAAACTGGGGATGACTTGACATCAAGAATCAGTTGTTAATACTAGGGTAATAAACTGGGGATGACATGACGTCAAGAATCTGTTGTTAATACTAGGGTAATAAACTGGGGATGACTTGACGTCAAGAATCAGTTGTTAATACTAGGGTAATAAACTGGGGATGACATGTCGTCAAGAATCAGTTGTTAATACTAGGGTAATAAACTGGGGATGACATGACGTCAAGAATCAGTTGTTAATACTAGGGTAATAAACTGGGGATGACATGACGTCAAGAATCAGTTGTTAATACTAGTGTAATAAACTGGGGATGACATGTCGTCAAGAATCAGTTGTTAATACTAGGATAATAAACTGGGGATGACATGACGTCAAGAATCAGTTGTTAATACTAGGGTAATAAACTGGGGATGACATGACGTCAAGAATCTGTTGTTAATACTAGGGTAATAAACTGGGGATGACATGTCGTCAAGAATCAGTTGTTAATACTAGGGTAATAAACTGGGGATGACATGTCATCAAGAATCAGTTGTTAATACTAGGGTAATAAACTGGGGATGACATGACGTCAAGAATCAGTTGTTAATACTAGGGTAATAAACTGGGGATGACATGACGTCAAGAATCAGTTGTTAATACTAGGGTAATAAACTGGGGATGACATGACGTCAAGAATCTGTTGTTAATACTAGGGTAATAAACTGGGGATGACATGTCGTCAAGAATCAGTTGTTAATACTAGGGTAATAAACTGGGGATGACATGACGTCAAGAATCAGTTGTTAATACTAGGGTAATAAACTGGGGATGACATGTCAAGAATCAGTTGTTAATACTAGGGTAATAAACTGGGGATGACTTGACGTCAAGAATCAGTTGTTAATACTAGGGTAATAAACTGGGGATGACATGACGTCAAGAATCAGTTGTTAATACTAGTGTAATAAACTGGGGATGACATGACGTCAAGAATCAATTGTTAATACTAGTGTAATAAACTGGGGATGACTTGACGTCAAGAATCAGTTGTTAATACTAGGGTAATAAACTGGGGATGACATGTCGTCAAGAATCAGTTGTTAATACTAGGGTAATAAACTGGGGATGACATGACGTCAAGAATCAGTTGTTAATACTAGTGTAATAAACTGGGGATGACATGACGTCAAGAATCAGTTGTTAATACTAGTGTAATAAACTGGGGATGACTTGACGTCAAGAATCAGTTGTTAATACTAGGGTAATAAACTGGGGATGACATGTCGTCAAGAATCAGTTGTTAATACTAGGGTAATAAACTGGGGATGACATGACGTCAAGAATCAGTTGTTAATCCTAGGGTAATAAACTGGGGATGACATGACGTCAAGAATCAGTTGTTAATACTAGGGTAATAAACTGGGGATGGCATGACGTCAAGAATCAGTTGTTAATACTAGGGTAATAAACTGGGGATGGCATGACGTCAAGAATCAGTTGTTAATACTAGGGTAATAAACTGGGGATGACTTGACATCAAGAAACAGTTGTTAATACTAGGGTAATAAACTGGGGATGACATGACGTCAAGAATCTGTTGTTAATACTAGGGTAATAAACTGGGGATGACATGTCGTCAAGAATCAGTTGTTAATACTATGGTAATAAACTGGGGATGACATGTCATCAAGAATCAGTTGTTAATACTAGGGTAATAAACTGGGGATGACATGACGTCAAGAATCAGTTGTTAATACTAGGGTAATAAACTGGGGATGACATGACGTCAAGAATCAGTTGTTAATACTAGGGTAATAAACTGGGGATGACATGACGTCAAGAATCTGTTGTTAATACTAGGGTAATAAACTGGGGATGACATGTCGTCAAGAATCAGTTGTTAATACTAGGGTAATAAACTGGGGATGACATGACGTCAAGAATCAGTTGTTAATACTAGGGTAATAAACTGGGGATGACATGTCGTCAAGAATCAGTTGTTAATACTAGGGTAATAAACTGGGGATGACTTGACATCAAGAATCAGTTGTTAATACTAGGGTAATAAACTGGGGATGACATGACGTCAAGAATCAGTTGTTAATACTAGGGTAATAAACTGGGGATGACATGTCATCAATAATCAGTTGTTAATACTAGGGTAATAAACTGGGGATGACTTGACGTCAAGAATCAGTTGTTAATACTAGGGTAATAAACTGGTGATGACATGTCGTCAAGAATCAGTTGTTAATACTAGGGTAATAAACTGGGGATGACATGACGTCAAGAATCAGTTGTTAATACTAGGGTAATAAACTGGGGATGACATGTCGTCAAGAATCAGTTGTTAATACTAGTGTAATAAACTGGGGATGACATGACGTCAAGAATCAGTTGTTAATACTAGTGTAATAAACTGGGGATGACTTGACGTCAAGAATCAGTTGTTAATACTAGGGTAATAAACTGGGGATGACATGTCATCAAGAATCAGTTGTTAATACTAGTGTAATAAACTGGGGATGACTTGACGTCAAGAATCAGTTGTTAATACTAGGGTAATAAACTGGGGATGACATGACGTCAAGAATCAGTTGTTAATACTAGGGTAATAAACTGGGGATGACATGACGTCAAGAATCAGTTGTTAATACTAGTGTAATAAACTGGGGATGACTTGACGTCAAGAATCAGTTGTTAATACTAGGGTAATAAACTGGGGATGACATGACGTCAAGAATCAGTTGTTAATACTAGGGTAATAAACTGGGGATGACATGTCGTCAAGAATCAGTTGTTAATACTAGTGTAATAAACTGGGGATGACATGACGTCAAGAATCAGTTGTTAATACTAGTGTAATAAACTGGGGATGACTTGACGTCAAGAATCAGTTGTTAATACTAGGGTAATAAACTGGGGATGACATGACGTCAAGAATCAGTTGCGTGCGTAAGTATCCTGAGAGTGAACCTGGGAATATTTTCTTATTTTTTTTGTATGTTTTCGGACAACTGATAATTTAATTATTTGTAAGTGTCTGAATGTCAGCAGTCACTACAGTATATCAAAGGCATCATCACACTTCAGTGTACAATTGATGTCAGTAGTCACTACAGTATATCAATGGCATCATCACACTTCAGTGTACAATTTATATCAGCAGTCACTACAGTATATCAATGGCATCATCACACTTCAGTGTACAATTGATGTCAGCAGTCACTACAGTATATCAATGGCATCATCACACTTCAGTGTACAATTGATATCAGCAGTCACTACAGTTTATCAATGGCATCATCACACTTCAGTGTACAATCGATATCAGCAGTCACTACAGTATATGAATAGCATCATCACACTTCAGTGTACAATTGATATCAGCAGTCACTACAGTATACCAATAGCATCATCACACTTCAGTGTACAATTGATATCAGCAGTCACTACAGTATACCAATAGCATCATCACACTTCAGTGTACAATTGATATCAGCAGTCACTACAGTATACTAATAGCATCATCACACTTCAGTGTACAATTGATATCAGCAGTCACTACAGTATAACAATAGCATCATCACACTTCAGTGTACAATTGATATCAGCAGTCACTACAGTATACCAATAGCATCATCACACTTCAGTGTACAATTGATATCAGCAGCCACTACAGTATACCAATAGCATCATCACACTTCAGTGTACAATTGATATCAGCAGCCACTACAGTATACCAATAGCATCATCACACTTCAGTGTACAATTTATATCAGCAGTCACTGCAGTATATCAATAGCATCATCACACTTCAGTGTACAATTTATATCAGCAGCCACTACAGTATACCAATAGCATCATCACACTTCAGTGTACAACTGATATCAGCAGCCACTATAGTATATCAATAGCATCATCACACTTCAGTGTACAATTGATATCAACAGTCATTGTGGGATTTTGATAAGGCTATTGTGGATCATCTGTAAATCATCTTCCGGTGATTGAATAGACATAAAAGTGCAA
The DNA here is from genome assembly GCA_963995525.1 of Escarpia spicata. Lineage (NCBI taxonomy): Eukaryota > Metazoa > Annelida > Polychaeta > Sabellida > Siboglinidae > Escarpia > Escarpia spicata. Next base: position 10,264,171 of record OZ023210.1, read on the forward strand.
ATGTTTTCATATGTGATGTATCTTGTTTATTGTGAGCAGGGCTGTACAATTGCTTGTCGTGTATAGACAGGCGCAGTAAGTGAATGACAAGAGATTCCATCAAAAGAACGCATTTGCCTATCGACGGCATTTATTTCCTATTGTTGCCATTTTGAAAACCAACCCAGGTTGTTGTACTTACGATGTACATTGGCGTTCCGCAGACAGAGCGGGTGCTGCACACTCCCGTCATGTTCTTCGCAAAGCCAAAGTCAATCAACTTGTAAATAGTCTGCAACATCAACAACATTAACCTGTACCAGGCTCCACCTTACGAATCAGTCGCAAAGCACGGGACAGCCATATTGTCAAATGGTGAATTGCCAATATCTAGTCAATGATTAGGGATAATCCAGCGTTCATGACAATTTCCCGTTTCTGAACAACACACATGACATTGAAACGACTATTGATTCAAAGACTATCACAAACATAAGAAACTGAATTACCACATGCGCTCTATTCCCAGTCATATCATTGTACCGTTAGATCGGTAATCTTCAGTCACTGAAGTTTGACACTAATGGACGTTTTCTTCATTAACAATATTACTAGTTTGCCAGTCATACGGGCCATCTTTGTCATAAATAAAATATTGCATACTAGCCTACACCCCTGACACCCACGGGGCAACAAACCCTGTAGAATGGCTGACTACTCCATGTATCTACTAAACAAGTAAATAACTACATTTGTATTGGTAGATCAGAGGCCAATGATCCAACGAAGCAAATGATCACAGAATGAGGCGTGGATCTTGGCATGTCGAAGGAGATACACTAATAATGACCTAAAGTTAGCGTATTAATAGACTTTGCTTCCAAAAGACTAAAAAACATCAAATGTAACATTTTTGTATCTTTACACCACCATATAGAAACAATTATCATTATTTTATTTATCTGTATAATAATATATTGTGAAACAGGCACATGGGTAAAACAGCCACCTTCCAGTTAGGTCATCCAAGGACAGTCCCAAGTTATTTCCGTAACTATCCAGTAAAGGAAATAAGTCCCATTAATATGGTCATCTTGCTGTTCAGGTTATTTTCGCTAAATTCTGAGGGTGAACTCAATAAAGAGGTAGGGCATTAAACGTAACAAGTTGTTGATAATTTATGCAATCTACTTAAGAATGTATTTATTATGTTTTTTAATAAATGCCACTTAATCAGTTAATTATATTTAAGGAACGTATCAACATGAAATATACTAATAAATTAATAAAGGTCACAATTATAAATTATATTCAGTGTTTGGTCGGGAAACAAAAACAAACAACGGTAATCTGAACAGGACTGCCTTATTTACCCACCTTTTCTGACTTGTCTTTTAGAATAATGTTTGAGGGTTTTATGTCACGGTGGATAATCTGTTTATCATGTAAATACTCCACAGCACTACCGATGTCATGCGCGATCTTGAGGACCCTAAACTCAGAAAGACCACAATTGTTCTCTGGGACCAGCAACAACTGAAAGAAACAAAATAAAACATAAACAATATCCTGACATCCCATCTAAAAACAGATAAAAATAGTTTTAATTTGGAAGAACAAATAATAGAACAATCCAATTTCTTAATTCAATGTAAGCACTGCTGTAAATCTTTCTTCATGCCCACGTACAATGCTCTGTCTGAATACATGTACCCAAGAGTTTGGGAAAGTATGTCAAATTTTGAAGAGTTGTTCATCCAACCACTCTCTCCGTGCAATGAAATTAATGCTGTACAAAGACGACACATAAATATCTGCTTTAGTGCCTGAAAAATATATCTACAACTACTTAGAACAACAATTTCAAGAAGAGTGAAACATACTTCTGCCAGACTGCCGCCGCTGCAGTACTCCATGGCGATTGGTGGGAATGAGCCAGCATCGTTGAGCTCCTCAGGAACTTTGCAGCCATGGATGATGTTCTCGTGACTCAACTTACGTGTGAAACCCAGCTCCTCTGTCCATCGTCTTTCCAACTTCTCCTTGTTCTTCTTTTTCTCATTCTCTTCATATGTCTTCAGAGCAATGACATCGCCTGAATGCTATAGATAAAAAGGAGACAAGCTGCATTTATATATACTGTATTCATTCTATTACGTGTACACTACACTTGACAAATATTAGAGATGTGGAAATATGTCACATTTTACATGCCAAAAACCTTATAGTAGGGTGGTCCTTATTTCTGAAGTTTTGATATGTCATCTTCTTACCCTCTGATTTTGTTCCAATATATAACATTTCTCACAAAATATGAGCACATTTGAACAATATTTAGAGGTAGCTCAGTGATGTTGAAGTTTAGGATATTTCCTAAGCGGCAGCCAACATATAATTAGGGCAGGTTGCATTGATAATAACATGAAACCGAGATTCAGAACATAATTGTGCATTTATCAGTTCATGATCATGACATGCTCAATAGACACCCCCCTCCACAGACTGCACTGCGACATCAGACTTGCATACATGCTCAGACGTGTCTAGAGAATCCAGATAGATTATTATGACTCAGTTCTGCTGACTGATGAGTGCTGATTTAAAATGCTGTTATTGTTTCTTTGCTGAATGATTTGTTTAGTACGATCAGATCAGCCATGACAACAACAACTAGATCTTAGGACCGAGTATACCTCTTGGGTTCCACCGTCTCTGAATTGGTTGGCAGCAAGTTGCCATCATATCGTATGGCACTGGGTTTATTTCTACACCACCATATCAAACCTAAGAAAACCATAAGGCTGTCAGTCATCTGATGCAACATTAACGGAGATAGCCAAGTTATGGCAGAAACCGAGAATTCCAATGAGATCATCAAAACTCTGAAACAAAATTACACTTGAAAAATGGCGTCTGCTTAAGAAGAACAAGGAGCACAGCAAGCTAACGAGAGCGCCTTCTACTCTACCCTCGATGATCTCTTTGATGTTGCTCATGCCAATGCTCTTGACATGATGAAAATCGTTGAAGACAAGGACGTCTTGCTGGCGCAGCGTGAAAAAGGAAGGCGCGGGTCATGGCAAGTGCTGACAATACGTTGTTTGCAAAGGAGAAGCGGGTTGCAGATAGACAGGATTGCATGCTTGCAGCAGCTCATCAGCTGACGATAATGACGACGACCACGATGTAACTGAGCAGGAGATTGAAGGGGGCTTTGGCGCTGTGACATCCGTGAAGAGAAAGAGAGGTTGAAAAACTGTCATTACACCACAGTTGGCAGCTGCACTGGACAGGACAAAGGTATCAGACCGCAAAGCAACATTTGTCATTGCTGAAAGAGCTAAGAGTATGGGTCAAAATCTTGACAGCCTTCCCCTTAACAGATCATCGATTTGCCGAATGAGAATAACAAATCGTGTTCAGCGAGCTGCAAATCTCAAGGCAGAGTTTCGAGGTCAGGTGCCCCTGGTTATGCATTGGGACGGCAAACTTCTACCTGATTTGACGGGCAAAGAAAAGGTTGATCGGCTCCCGATACTCGTCTCTGGTAAAGGAGTTTCTCAGTTGTTCAATGTCACCAAACTTCCATCTGGAAGAGGCAAAGCCCAGGCTGCAGCAGTCTTCGAAGCCATTGGGACTTGGTTGACAGAGTTCGAGCTATGTGCTTCGACACAACCAGCTCAAATACTGGTCGGCTGACTGGTGCTTGTGTCCTCTTGGAACAAAAGCTTGGTAAGGAGCTTCTGTCACTGGCCTGCAGACATCACATCATGGAACTCATCATTGGCGCAGTATTTCAAGTGTGTATGGAATCCACATCTTCTCCACAGGTGTCACTGTTCAAGCGGTTTCAGGAATACTGGGAGTTCATCGACCGAGGCAAATATGAAACGGGAATTGAAAGTGAAGATGTGTTAAACTTGGTCGAAGACATCAAGGAAAGCACCATCAAGCTTGCTAACAATCATCTGGAAGAGAGTCAACCAAGAGATGACTATAGGGAGTTCCTGGAATTAGTGTTGATCTTCCTGGGAGCAGTTCCTCACCGAGGAGTTCGATTTGTGTTACCTGGAGCCATGCATCACGCCTGCTGGATGTCCATGGTCATCTACGCTCTTAAGATCTGGATGTTTCGAGCCCAGTTCAAATTCACCTGAAGAGAGGAAAAAGAGCTGCATGATGTGTGCATATTTGCTGTACGAGTATCTGAAGGTGTGGAATACTGCTCCACAAGCAGCAACTGCACCGTACAATGACTTTCTGCTGCTGAAGTCCCTGCTTGACTACTCAACCATCCATTCAGCTATCTCAAGAGCTACATCAGATAAGCTCGCCTAGCACTTGTGGTATCTATCAGAATCACTTGTTGGGTTGGCTTTTTTTGACAGCCAGGTCAGTTTATCAACAAAGGGGCTGCTTGTTAGACCATGCTGAATGCAGAGTTGCTCTGATTCAAGAATTCAGCAGCCTCCTGACCAAAAGCGAGTCCCAGCTTCAGTTCTTGCTGTAAGTTGTTGAGGAGCACCGCCATGCCTACCCAGACAGCAGGGAACAGAACTTAACAAAGTGGACAGTGAGAAACAAGTGTCGTGCACATAGAATCTGTTGCTTGAACATGGCCCACATTGAGGTGGTAACAGGATGAATCTGAACACAAACTGTGGTTTTATTATGTGAACCATGTATGCCACTAAGACATTACTTATTCATGACAATATTTCATGACAGTATCATTAGTGCAATTAAGTTTATTGGATGAATTTTATAATTTGTTATTATTTGTAAATTAGCAAACTGCTCATAACTGAATACATTTACTCAAACTCCGAATATTGTCAACTTTGAGGCATTTGAGCTACCCCTAGATATAAATATTTTGTCTTCTCTCTTTGTCTCTTGAGTATTTTTTATCATAAGGAACAATTCTGGGGGGTAAGAGCATGAGAAATATAATTTCAATTTTTTTCTGATTTTTAAGAAACATCGTACAGGGGTGTGCACCCATTTTCTTTGGTTCCTGTATTTCCTGAGTACATGCAGCCATCTCAGTAGAAGTGACTGGCAAGCGATTTATTCATCTCACATATGAGTAACAGGATACCAGAACAATATAAAATCTAATAATTTAGGTGGACCTTTCGATATTTTTTCGTCACTAGCTTTGTATCTAGTGTGACATTGGTAGTAATCAAATACAATGATGGATTCAAGTCATTCAACAGTCAAGGTTAGCATTGGAGATCACTGCCACAGTGTCAGACGCTGCTAAAAAACAATTTGATTTAATTAAATCAAATGGCTTCTATTGTAAAAGGTACGGTAGGCCGACCTCCAAATGTTAATTAGCCAGCCTCTCTTTCAATTTCTGTGTATTGAAGTGAAATTATTTACCATGCTTGTTTGTTTACATTTTGTTTAGTTCGTGGTGTATTGTTTGCACTACGTTTTTACTCGATAAAGTTGACTTTTCACCATGCATCAAATTAACTGATCGGTTCCCGCCTTTGTATGCGAAACAATATGTTGTTTTGTTTCCAGTTTGGGTGGTCGGACTGTTCCTGTCTCAAAATTTGCAAGTAGGCAAAGCCTACTGCACACTTTGCCTTGCCTGTGGCATGGGCTTTGCTCATTGAGTCAATCGGTCAGTATCGAATTATTCTTGGATCATGAATGTTTCCAAGTTATTTCAGTTGATAGCGTGGGTTTAAGAATGTAGTTGTACTCGTTCATGCTGGTGATTCTATGATCCAGCAGAGACGTCAGTTTTCATCTTTGTCATCCCTTGAATCCGGAGTAACATTTCTATTTCTAAGTTGACATTTTGCCAGAGGTAGTGGATAACGTTTTATCTTTCACCAGTTTTCTTCCTGTCTTGCCTCATGGCTGTTCTACATGAAGTCTTTATTATATAGATACTCGATCCTTTGTATCAATATGCCAACGATCATATTCGTAGACGCAGACAGTAGGGTTGTGTTCGGCAAGCCTTGTATGTAGTCAGTCGTAGAAGAGACATTTTCTAAGTCTACCAGGTGGCGCAACTAGACGGAGCGTGTCACTCCGGACTGTGGGTGTCACTCTAACACATAATATTATGCTGTCCTATTACACTTTTTTCACAAATTAATAATTTATCTTTATGTTTGAAGGCTTATAGTTATAACTTTCTATTTTTAGTATAACTTATCTTTTTTGGGTAACGAATTGTTCTGTAGACTATTTCTACCTTTATGGTATTAACTTTTTGCGGTGACATTCCTACTTGGACCTCATTGCAATATGGAGTGTGGTTTTAATGTTACCGTTAATGTTTTGCCTTGCATATTGGCATTTTGTTTATAGACCTTTAAGGGTGTGCCCTGTTTGTGGCCGTCTTAAGACTGTGCCAGGTTTTTGGCCGTCTTGTAGGTCGTTAAGACTGTGCCAGGCTTTTGGCCGTCTTGTAGGTCGTTAAGACTGTGCCAGGTTTTTGGCCGTCTTGTAGGTCGTTAAGACTGTGCCAGATTTTTGGCTGTTTCTAGACCTTTAAGGTCGTGCCCTTTTTGTTGCCATATTAAGACTGTGCCAGGATTATGGAACAGTCTTAATAGAGGCAAACCTACATTTCAGTGGCATTGAGGAGACAGGTCATGGGGAGGACCTCGAGTCAAAGCTCATCGAAATTTGCAACGAGCACATGAAAATCAGTCCAGCTTCACTTAAACAAAAGAACGAACGAGTAGCCAAGCGAAGTTTGAAGATCTTCATAAATGAAGATTTGACAACAATGCGCTCAAAGTTGGCTTACGCAACAAGAGTGTTGAAAAAGGCAAACAAAATGAGAGACTGCTGGACGTACAATGGGAACATTGTAATCAAGGATGTCAACAACGTGATTCACAGGATATACACCTCGAATGAGCTGGACAAGTACCAATGACATGCAAGGCACAGCATCAGATGTCGGTGATAATGATGTGAACAATTAGTTGTTGCTCATGTGACATTTCTGACTGACACGAAATCTAGTTCTACGATTGGCAATGTCTGCTATATGAAGTGTATGTACGTAAATAAGTTGGTTAAAAGGTACCTGTTTTTCTATTAACGTAGGTTTTTTTTCTCAACATCTTGTTTTGCTATTTGCAGTGTTTCCTATATCAACTTTTTTTGAATATATCTTAGTGCAGTTTTCTACTCACTTGTGTCGTGACTTGTGATATGTTTTCTGTTTAATGCTTCTTTATTTTCCACACAATTTGTTATAATATAATAACATGCATTTACATATACTGGAAATGTGTTGGTTAAAATGCATTAGATTGCAATGTCTGCTATAGGAACTATATGTATGTAAAAAAGTTGGTTAAAGGGTACCTGCTTTTGTATTAACGTATGTTTACTTTCAATATCTTGTTTTGCTATTTGCAGTATTTTCTATATCATTTTGTTAACCTCTTAGTGCAATTTGTCACTCACTTGTGTCGTGACTTGTGATTCGTTTTCTGTTTAATTTTTATTTATTTTCCACACGACTTTTTATTTGTTATAATATAATAACCTTTTTGCATTTTTTGCATTTATATATGTTGGAAATGTGTTGGTTAGAATGCATTACAATGCATTAGCTCTTACTACTAGAAATAGTTTTATTCTGAAGTTTTTTTTCCTCGGGACATCTTATCAAATGGTCCTGACTTTTTTTATTACATCGCCTTTTTTTTCTTGTATTTTTTCTAAACATAATCTGGTTTTTTTCTATCTCTGATACTTTAAGTAGCTACTTATCATGCACCACTTTAGCTTTACAGGAACAAAATACAAATATTATTAAACAAAATCTAGTAACTCAAACAATAAAGGCACACACTCATACTGAAACATTACTGCACATTGAAAATATGCTGATATAATTAAAATACACTGAAATGATAACCGACGAAACTTTTCTCAAATTTACAGGTGGTATTACAAATAATTGTCTAAATAATATTCTAAACATCAGTAATACTGTTGATGAAAATAATGAATTGCCAACAATACGCCGATCGTCATATTATGATTTTGAAAATTTGTATTTGTTAGTTCAAAACAATAATAAACATTTCAGTGTCCTAAGCTCAAATATACAGTCCATTAATGCAAACTTTAGTGAGCTCGAGGCATTTGTAAATGACTTGTCTTCCTTAAATTTTAAATTTAGCATAATATGTCTCCAAGAGAGCTGGCTATCTGATAATGATGACTTGTCACTAATTCAATTAAATGGATATGACTGTATATCCCAAGGAAAAAGTTGCAGCACCAAAAGGGGCTTATTAATATATAATATATAGATAAACACTTTGATTATGAAGTAAAGATGAAATTAAATATGTATGAACAGTGGGAGGGGCAAATAATACAAGTAAATGGAGGAGGCTTATCGCAAACAGTCACTATAGGAAATATATACCGATCTCCCAGGCCTTTAACTGAAAACTATAATGAATTTATAAATTAATTTACAATGGTCATATCATCTATGCAACATCATCAAAACAACAACCTTATTCTTGCAGGGGACTACAATATAAATATGCTAAAAATAAACGAACAATAACACTGTAGCACTTTCTTTGACATGTTAACTTCATTTAGTCTCTTCCCCCAAATTACTCTTCCTACGAGGTTCACAACATGTACTGGTACACTTACTGATAATTTTTTTGTAATTTAACAAAGCATATTTTGCAAAATACAGCAGGAATATTAATTAAAAAAAATTCTGATCATCAACCATATTTTATGCTTATGAACACTGCTCTGAAAGAGGAACATACTACAAAATGTATACGAGTTAATGTACAAAATAAAGAGGCTATGTTAAAAGTCAGAAATGATATAATCTCTTCTGAAATACATTAGAAATTAGATACAAGTTCAAATGCTGATCCAAACCATAATTATAACATTATCATCAATGAAATAAATGACGCTAAAAATAAATATATGACTAGCAAATTTGTGAAATTTAATAAATATAAACATAAAAAATCTACATGGATAACTCAAGGCTTGCTAACCTCAATACGATACAGAAACAAACAATTAAAAATCACAAACTCTGAATCTTCTGAATATGACGTATTATTGATTAATCTAAAAACATGCAGTAGTATTTTGAAAAGAAGTTTTCGCAAAGCAAAGCAATCATATTTTGACAAATGTTTTAATCAATTTAAATTTGATATAAAAAACATGTGGAAAACTATAAATGAAATCCTGTCTAAACATAAAATTAATAAATCATTTTCAAAATATTTTAAAGAATCTGATTCTATTGTGGCAGACAAATGAGAAATTGCAAATAAATTCAATACATTATTTACCAATATAGGTAGTAATCTGGCTAATGATATTAAATACAAAGGCATTCATGATATTTCATATTATCTAAATAAAATAGTAAACTGTAATTTTACATTTAAATACGTTGAAGAAGATACCATAAAGAGAACAATAATTAATCTACCCAACAAAAGTAGCTGTGGATGTGATGGTCTCTCTGTTAAACTGCTAAAAATGCTTAAACCTGCACTAACCAAATCTTTAACTTTATTAATAAATCAAGTATTAACTACAGGAATATTCCCTGATAAACAAAAAATTGCTAAGGTAATTCCAATTTATAAAAAAGGTGAACCAGCAGTATTCAATAATTATAGACCCATGTCTCTTCTACCAGCTATTTCAAAAGTACTTGAAAACATTATTTTTGACCAATTATCATCTTATTTAAAAGACTAAGTTTTTTTGGACTATCAGTATGGATTCCGACCTGAACATTCAACTGAATACGCAGCACTAGAATTAATAGATAGAATAATAACCAAACTGGATAAGGATGAAATACCTATTAATATTTACCTAGATCTTTCCAAAGCCTTCGATACCATTGACCATTTAATTTTAATTGACAAATTGAAATATTATGGTATACATGGAACAAATCTGAACTTACTCAGCAGTTACCTAACAAATCGTAAACAATATATGGAAATTGACAACATAAAATCAAATATGTTATCAATAACAACAGGTGTACCACAAGGTTCAATCTTAGGACCCCTGTTATTCATCATATATATCAATGATTTTGCACAAGCCAGTAAAATGTTTAATTTCATAATTTATGCTGATGATACAACTCTATTAAGTACACTAAACACTTTCAGCAATAACGTACATGATGAAAATTTAGAATCTTTAATAAATTAAGAACTTTTAAAAATAAATGAATGGCTCAAAATAAATTAATTATTGCTAAACATAGCAAAATCGAAATATATGACATTTCAAAAGGCAAAGAAAAATATACAGACACTTACTCTGAAGATAGACAATGTAAATATTGAACAAGTCAAAGAATTTAATTGTTTGGGTTTAATTATAGATACAAATCTAAACTGGAAAAAACACATCGAAAAAACATCAAATGCTTGTTCTTGTAAATTGAAACATGTGTTACCCCTTCATATTAAAATAATATTGTATAATTCTTTAATAGTGCCACACATTAATTATTGCATCATGGCGTGGGGCTTCCAATCAAATAGAATAAAACTTCAAAAAAAAGCCCTGAGAATTATTACCTTAAGTAATTATACTTCCCACACAGAACCACTTCACAAAAAATCAACTTGTTAAAAGTAGATGACATCCTTAAATTACAACAATTACAATTTTACTATAAATATTTACACAATGACTTACCAGTTTATTTACAAAACTGGAGGATAATGTTTAACTATGAGGTACATAATCATAATACAAGAGTCAGAAATAAAATATACACTTATAAAATTAAACATGAATTTGCTAAGAAATGTCTTAGGCATAATTTGCCACTTTTACTAAATAACATTCCTGATATTGTCAAAGAAAAGCTTAGTACACACAGTTCACAAGGATTTGCCAAGTATGTTAAACTTTATGTTTTACAAAACTATCAAGTAACATGCACCAGGCAAAATTGCTATATATATGTATGTAAAATTAAGAACTGACAACCACCTGTCAACTTGATACAGTACAAAACGACAAACTCAATAATCATGTAAGCTGGCTCACACCACACACATACACATTATGTTTTTCTCTTCTTCTTTTTCTGGAAGAATCTGATTAGGTGATGTATTGATTGACTTAAAGTTTTAGTACAAAAGGTGGTTCCCGATAGCGACTACCAGAGTCTTAGAGGAGTCTCCTGACCCTACTTTTCATTATTTATCATACATTATACCATGTTTACCATAAGGTTATATATTTGTATTATTAAAAATTTTGGACATGGATGTATTGTAAGTATTATTTGAAATGTCTGGGTCAAATAAAAGAAATTCTTCTTCTTCTTCTTTATGGCTGTCTTGTAAATCGTTAAGACTGGCAATTTTTTGGCTGTTTCTAGACCTTTAAGGTTGTGCCCTTTTTGGTGACCATATTAAGACTGTGCCATGATTATGGCCGTCTCAACTGTGCCAATTTTTTGGCTGTTTCTTGACCATTATGTTGTGCCCTATTACTGATAGTTTTAGACTGCCAGGATTTTTGCCTTCTTGTATGTCACTAAGAGTGTGACTGGATTATGGCCTTCTTGTATGTCACTAAGAGTGTGACTGGATTATGACCTTCTTGTATGTCACTAAGAGTGTGACTGGATTATGACCTTTTTAGACTAATTGTTCCATGACTATGACTGTGTTTAGAGAGTTAACGTCATGCCCAAATTTGTGGTTGTTTTACGCCATTAATGCTTCGTCTCTCCATGGGGCCACTGTTTTAGGCCTGATTGTAGGCCTTGCATGGTTGCACCATACATGTGACTTACATTACATTTGTCAAGAGGCACACCCAAAACACCATTTCCAATTTGTTTTCATGTTGCTAGGTGCTTTGGTCTCTTGCCAAAGACACTCCTTTTTCAAATGGGACTGTAACTACCAGGTATTATGTGTTTATATCCCTACAGTACAAGGTATACATGACTGTTCTTCACATAGCATGGTAACCAGTTTTTTTGTTTTGCTCAAAACGTTTCACAAATTAGTCATATTACTATTTTTTGATGTGTTATTAACTTGGACTTTGGGAGGGTCGCAATTATGGCTTTGTTGATACTGTCTTAACAGTATACTGGGCCTGTTAGACTGCTTAAGTCTGGCTTCTAAGTTCTATTAATCATCTGTTTGATGAGCAGTGGTAGACCTGTTATACTACTGTGGTCCGTTTCTGCCGGTTTGCCTGTCTGTGGTTTGCAGAACGTCGTCGAGGGGAGGTCGATTGGTGTTGTGCACAATATCGGGACATCTATCACATTTGAGGAGACCTGGAGGTGACAGCAATTACGGAGGAGTCACATCGGATAGATTACTTCTCACCCCGAATGAGACAACCCAGGCTGATTTGTTTGCTATGCAGGAACATATGTGTGGCATTACGGACAAATGCATTTACTTTGTGAAGTTGTCTTGGAGATCCATGGCAGCATCAAAGACTTCCATCTCTGACTTTTCATAATTTCCTACTACAGGGATTTTTGTTAAAAAGCAGTGCCATGCCATTTTGCTGGTTTCTTTACCATACTACTAAGCCCTGTTTGTGCTATTCTGCCTTTCGTACTTGTTCAAGAAAAGAGCCAGAATTTCAAATTTTTCACTCTCGTTCATTCCCAATGTAATTCAATCAACTTTGAAATAGTAGTTTTGTTTTGTATAAAAATTATGTCCATTTTGTTTCATTTCTACTGTCTGTGGTCTAGGGTTGTTTAATTGCAAAAGCTATCTGTTTTGAATTGCTGTGTGTACTAGTGACTATCATCTGCCAGAATGTACATAGGGAAGTCATTATTTCTATGACATTTTTCATCCTATAGGCTGTTCTATCTGTTACAAAATTTTAAAGCAGTTTAGCTGTGCCGTTCAGTTGATTTCTAAGAGCATGTTACACATGAATTTCAAGTCACATTTTCCAGTTTTGTATTCCATTCAACCATCTGCATCACGCTGTGGAGACATAACCATATGTTGTTGTTCACGTTTTTTTAAGCAGATGTCGTCTAAGCTTCCACAGGACAAACTGCAAGCAACACTTACCTTAGTGAGGTCCTTCGATCGATGTAGAAAGGTCACTGCAAGAACTATCCTTATAGCGACTTGGTGTTTTACTTCATCATCATCATCATCGTCGTTTAGAGGCAGTGTTTCCAGGCTCTGCTGGATTCGCCTTTCTTCCAATTGCCCTCTTCTACTTGACACGATCCCGTGAATCCCGTGGGTCGACACCCATCAGACTCAAGTCTGCAGACACAGAGTTCTGCTAGGTCTTCCTTGGCCTGCCGACGGGAGCTGTCCCCTCCACCACTAACTTTGTACAGCCCTTCATCCAGTCTGCGTCGTCCTTTCGCTATACATGCCCATACCACCTCAGCTTGCTTCTTCTGATCACATCCCCAATCACCTCCATTTCTACTCTTCTTCTAAGCTCTGCACTGGGCTGTCTGTTGCTGAGTGATGCGCCACACATCCATCTCACCATTCTATCCTCATGTAGTGATCGGTCCTCATGGCCTATGTCTCGCACCCATGCAACAGGCAACTTCTGACACAAACTGTGTACACCTGGCCCTTCATCTTCGGGGGGGGGGGGTGCTTTGGAAGTCAGGAAGGGTGTTAACTCCTGCCAGGCACACCTCACTCTCACTGTTACCGCTGCATCCACCCTACCCTTCGCACTCAGCATGTCGCCCAGGTAGCAGAAGTTGTCTACTGTGTTGTATGTCTCTCCATCCACCTCCAAGCCCTCTTCCGTTGCCTCCACAGGTGATACCTCTCCCCGACACCTCTTGCACATAAACGTTGCGCTCACTGCCTGCAGTCTCCATGCCCCATCCTCACCACAGTGCTTGCCTCACTGTACAATGTCATCACTGCCTTCACCAGCCACTCCTCCACATCTGATTTTCTCATGGCCCATCTCATCACCTCCCTTGGTACTCTGTCAAACGCCTTTTTCACGTCGACAAAGACTAGGTAGAGCTTCTTCTTCAAGGGCAGGTGTTTCTCCTGAATTTGTTGCACGATGAAGATGACATCTGTCGTCCCTTTCCCTGGCATAAAGCCAAACTGCATCTCGTTGATCCAAGAGCTTGATGGTCCTAAAAGAACCACACTCTAGGGGATCGCCCTTCCATTTGAATAGAGGGACTAGGATGCTGTTTTTCCAGTCGGCGGGAATGCGCCCCTCAGCCACGATGTTGTTGCACAGGTTAATCAACCATTCCACGCCCTTGTCGCCTGCTACCATCATCATTTCTGAGACAACACCTTCCCCGTCTTAGTGTGCTTCAAAGCCTTTGATACTTCCTCCTCTGTGACATGGCAGCTCGGCCCCTTCCTCACGTCACACTCAACCTCACCATCCCAGGCGTTCTCGACATTCAACAGCTTCTCCATGTACTTTTTCCACACCTCCTTCATTTCTTTGCTATCTGTCACGATGTTTCCAAGCTCATCCTTCACACAGCTTGTGCCGGTCACATCCCACCTTTCTTTCACCATCTGTTTCGTGATCCTGAAGAACTGCCGTTTTCCCTCCTCACTTGCCAGTTCCTCCGCAAACTTCTGCCTTTTGGAATCTTGTGCTGGCCACACCGATCCCCGAGCCGCGCGTTTCACGTCGAGGTATGCCAATCTGTCCTCCTCCGCCTTCGTCCTTTTCCACCTTCTGAAGCAGCTCCTCTTCTCATCGACCACCCTTTTCACCTCGTCGTTCCACTGCCACGTCTCCCTGTGCCGAGGCGCACCTTTTGTCCACCCGCAGACCTCAAGTTTCACTTGTACAGTTGTTGTTCCTGGACACCCTTTCTTCCATAAACTTTAATGGGGCATTCGGTGTGGCAATCTGTGTTTCTTAGTTTATTCTATACACGTTATATGTATACCAGTAATTATAGTTATAATTTGTTATTAACATATTGGTCTGATTTTTGTACTGATATGTACATGTTTGTAGTATTTTGTATCATGGCTGCTTTCTACATAGGTGGGGCATGCTATGGAGCAATCTGGTCATACTACATTAGCCATCCTTATGTCTTGTTAGACAATGGTAGTCGCAATTTGTGGCATTGATGCTTTCTACTTAGGTGGGGCATTTTGTGCTGTAGTTTTTTATTCTGCATTTTGTTTTACCTTTACATATTGGTCTTTGTTTTGTACTGAATTATCAGTTGTATATTTTGTGTCACGGATGCTTTCTACTTAGGTGGGGCATGCTATGGAGCAATTTGGTCATGCTCAATGCAAACTGTTAGGGGGTAATTTTTGTTGTGATATGTGATATTTAACTGCAGGTTGTGACATATATATATATATATATAAAACAGGTACGTGTATTTGTGTATATACACATGTTAGTTGCATATTGTGTTTTTTTTCCAGTATGTCAATACAAATTACTACATTTTCTTTTGTGGATGCTTTCTACTTAAATGGAGCATGCGGTACATCTAGTTACATTACCCTTTCTACTTAAGTGGAGCATGCAGTACATCTAGTTACATTACCCTTTCTACTTAAGTGGAGCATGCGGTACATCTAGTTACATTACCCTTTCTACTTATGTGGAGCATGTGGTACATCCAGTTACATTACCCTTTCTACTTAAGTGGAGCATGTGGTACATCCAGTTACATTACCCTTTCTACTTAAGTGGAGCATGCTGTACATCTAGTTACATTACTCTTTCTACTTAAGTGGAGCATGCGGTACATCTAGTTACATTACCCTTTCTACTTAAATGGAGCATGCGGTACATCTAGTTACATTACCCTTTCTACTTAAGTGGAGCATGTGGTACATCCAGTTACATTACCCTTTCTACTAAAGTGGAGCATGTGGTACATCCAGTTACATTACCCTTTCTACTTAAGTGGAGCATGTGGTACATCTAGTTACATTACCCTTTCTACTTATGTGGAGCATGTGGTACATCCAGTTACATTACCCTTTCTACTTAAGTGGAGCATGCTGTACATCTAGTTACATTACTCTTTCTACTTAAGTGGAGCATGCGGTACATCTAGTTACATTACCCTTTCTACTTAAATGGAGCATGCGGTACATCTAGTTACATTACCTTTTCTACTTAAGTGGAGCATGTGGTACATCCACTTACATTACCCTTTCTACTTAAGTGGAGCATGTGGTACATCCAGTTACATTACCCTTTCTACTTAAGTGGAGCATGTGGTACATCTAGTTACATTACCCTTTCTACTTATGTGGAGCATGTGGTACATCCAGTTACATTACCCTTTCTACTTAAGTGGAGCAAGAGGTACATCTAGTTACATTACCCTTTCTACTTATGTGGAGCATGTGGTACATCCAGTTACATTACCCTTTCTACTTAAGTGGAGCATGTGGTACATCTAGTTACATTACCCTTTCTACTTATGTGGAGCATGTGGTACATCCAGTTACATTACCCTTTCTACTTAAGTGGAGCATGCGGTACATCTAGTTACATTACCCTTTCTACTTATGTGGAGCATGTGGTACATCCAGTTACATTACCCTTTCTACTTAAGTGGAGCATGTGGTACATCTAGTTACATTACCCTTTCTACTTATGTGGAGCATGTGGTACATCCAGTTACATTACCCTTTCTACTTAAGTGGAGCATGCGGTACATCTAGTTACATTACCCTTTCTACTTATGTGGAGCATGTGGTACATCCAGTTACATTACCCTTTCTACTTAAGTGGAGCATGCGGTACATCTAGTTACATTACCCTTTCTACTTATGTGGAGCATGTGGTACATCTAGTTACATTACCCTTTCTACTTATGTGGAGCATGTGGTACATCCAGTTACATTACCCTTTCTACTTAAGTGGAGCATGTGGTACATCCAGTTACATTACCCTTTCTACTTAAGTGGAGCATGCTGTACATCTAGTTACAATACTCTTTCTACTTAAGTGGAGCATGCGGTACATCTAGTTACATTACCCTTTCTACTTAAATGGAGCATGCGGTACATCTAGTTACATTACCCTTTCTACTTAAGTGGAGCATGTGGTACATCCAGTTACATTACCCTTTCTACTTAAGTGGAGCATGTGGTACATCCAGTTACATTACCCTTTCTACTTAAGTGGAGCATGCTGTACATCTAGTTACATTACTCTTTCTACTTAAGTGGAGCATGCGGTACATCTAGTTACATTACCCTTTCTACTTAAATGGAGCATGCGGTACATCTAGTTACATTACCGTTTCTACTTAAGTGGAGCATGTGGTACATCCAGTTACATTACCCTTTCTACTTAAGTGGAGCATGTGGTACATCCAGTTACATTACCCTTTCTACTTAAGTGGAGCATGCGGTACATCTAGTTACATTACTCTTTCTACTTAAGTGGAGCATGCGGTACATCTAGTTACATTACCCTTTCTACTTAAGTGGAGCATGCGGTACATCTAGTTACATTACCCTTTCTACTTAAGTGGAGCATGCAGTACATCCAGTTACATTACCCTTTCTACTTAAGTGGAGCATGTGGTACATCCAGTTACATTACCCTTTCTACTTAAGTGGAGCATGCGGTACATCTAGTTACATTACCCTTTCTACTTAAGTGGAGCATGCGGTACATCTAGTTACATTACCCTTTCTACTTAAGTGGAGCATGCGGTACATCTAGTTACATTACTCTTTCTACTTAAGTGGAGCATGCGGTACATCTAGTTACATTACCCTTTCTACTTAAGTGGAGCATGCGGTACATCTAGTTACATTACCCTTTCTACTTATGTGGAGCATGTGGTACATCCAGTTACATTACCCTTTCTACTTAAGTGGAGCATGTGGTACATCCAGTTACATTACCCTTTCTACTTCAGTGGAGCATGCTGTACATCTAGTTACATTACTCTTTCTACTTAAGTGGAGCATGCGGTACATCTAGTTACATTACCCTTTCTACTTAAATGGAGCATGCGGTACATCTAGTTACATTACCCTTTCTACTTAAGTGGAGCATGTGGTACATCCAGTTACATTACCCTTTGTACTTAAGTGGAGCATGTGGTACATCCAGTTACATTACCCTTTCTACTTAAGTGGAGCATGTGGTACATCTAGTTACATTACCCTTTCTACTTAAGTGGAGCATGCGGTACATCTAGTTACATTACTCTTTCTACTTAAGTGGAGCATGCGGTACATCTAGTTACATTACCCTTTCTACTTAAGTGGAGCATGCGGTACATCTAGTTACATTACCCTTTCTACTTAAGTGGAGCATGCGGTACATCTAGTTACATTACCCTTTCTACTTAAGTGGAGCATGCAGTACATCCAGTTACATTACCCTTTCTACTTAAGTGGAGCATGTGGTACATCCAGTTACATTACCCTTTCTACTTAAGTGGAGCATGCGGTACATCTAGTTACATTACCCTTTCTACTTAAGTGGAGCATGCGGTACATCTAGTTACATTACCCTTTCTACTTAAGTGGAGCATGCGGTACATCTAGTTACATTACTCTTTCTACTTAAGTGGAGCATGTGGTACATCTAGTTACATTACCCTTTCTACTTAAGTGGAGCATGCGGTACATCTAGTTACATTACCATTTCTACTTAAGTGGAGCATGCGGTACATCCAGTTACATTACCCTTTCTACTTAAGTGGAGCATGCGGTACATCTAGTTACATTACCCTTTCTACTTAAGTGGAGCATACGGTACATCTAGTTACATTACTCTTTCTACTTAAGTGGAGCATGCGGTACATCCAGTTACATTACCCTTTCTACTTAAGTGGAGCATACGGTACATCTAGTTACATTACCCTTTCTACTTAAGTGGAGCATGCGGTACATCCAATTACATTACCCTTTCTACTTAAGTGGAGCATGCAGTACATCTAGTTACATTACCCTTTCTACTTAAGTGGAGCATATGGTACATCTAGTTACATTACCCTTTCTACTTAAGTGGAGCATGTGGTACATCTAGTTACATTACCCTTTCTACTTAAGTGGAGCATACGGTACATCTAGTTACATTACCCTTTCTACTTAAGTGGAGCATGCGGTACATCCAGTTACAATACCCTTTCTACTTAAGTGGAGCATGCGGTACATCCAGTTACATTACCCTTTCTACTTAAGTGGAGCATGCGGTACATCTAGTTACATTACCCTTTCTACTTAAGTGGAGCATGCGGTACATCTAGTTACATTACCCTTTCTACTTAAAGGGAATAAAAACACCTATTGCTTGAATTCATGTTATATTACATCCTGCTATCTATTTCCATGTCCACTAGCCAAAAAAATCAATGAATTAGAAATTCCACATTTTTATGCTGTGCATCCGGACATTTTCGAATATGCATATTTTTGGCGCGCTTTTCGGGATGCCGAGATGTGACGTCACTTATGACTCAAACTCGCATCAGGCCGACCCTTTCCATGCATTCAGAGCATGCTTACAAGTATAGGTTTTGGGTCGAAACGAGCGTCAGAATGAGTTTTTGTGCAATATTCCGATGTAATACAAACACTAGTCATCATAGAGGAACAAGCAGTTACCTTACGGTTCCACATGAATCAAATTTTATTCAAAACAATTCATGCGATTGCGCCTACAACTAGTACAAGTCGACTAGGTTTCGCCGAGCTTGGGCTCATTTTCAGAATAATTATATCGAATGTAACCAACTGGAGATAATCTACACCAATAAACATACATAGCAAACAGATATTGTATCCAGCTACAGAAAGTAATGTGTATAATCTCATATCACTAGAATATCGATATATGAAGGAATTGAACAATTTATCATGACAACTTAAATCAGTCAATGAATTTCCGTTGGTGCCGCTAGCTCAGTTGGTAGGCGCGTTGGTTTCTTGTCACTTATTTTACAATCGGGCGACGCCAAGTAATATAAACCAATTCATTTTATACTATAATGGACTGTTTGTAAATAATTTTTGTAATAATTATTTAATCGCCACAAAATGAAAATATGGTCATTAGAACGTTGTTTCTAAATTTTATTTATCCAAACAAATATAATGGATATATAATTTATTAATTGTACATATATTGTATGGTAATATATTGTAATTATATATGTGAAAACAAATTGTTATCTGTCTGGATAAATAACATTTAGAAACATTGTTATATATATAATTATCATATTTTAATTTTTGTGGCGAATAAATAATTACTACAAAAATAAAAATAAATATTTACAAACAGTGCATCATAGTATACAAAATGATTTGGTTTATATTAGTTCGTGAAAACATAAAGAAAAAAGTGTAAAGAAAATCAATGGTTTGCATGGTGTCAGGATTGAACCGGCGACGCCCGATTGTAAAATAAATGACAAGAAACCAACGCACCTACCAACTGAGCTAGCGGCACCAACGGAAATTTACAGACTGATTTAAGTTGTTATAATAAATTGTACAACTCCTTCATATATCGATATTATAGGGATATTATGAGAATATACACGTTATTTTCTGTAGCTGGATACAATATATGTTTGCTATGTATGTTTATTGGTGTAGATTATCTCCTGTTGGTTGCATTCAATATAATTATTCTGAAAACGAATCCTAGTCGACATGTAGGCCCATTCGCATTCATTGTTTTGAATAAAATTTGATTCATATGGAACCGTAAGATAACTGCTTGTTCCTCTATGATGACTAGTGTTTGTATTACGTAGGAATATTGCACAATAACCCAAAAGCTATACCTGTAAAGTGCTCTGAATGCATGGAAAGGGTCAGCCTGATGCGAGTGTGTGTCATAAGTGACGTCACGATACCACGTGTTCGCCTAGCTCATTAAAATTTTATTTCCCCTGGGAATCGCTTCACAGACGGGTTTTAAATCGAATTTATGCTACAAATGTATTTTTCTGTATTTTTTTAATGTTGTCAAATGTTACATACAATGTTAAACTTTGTGTACACATGGAAAAATGATTTTAGCTGCCTTATTTTTATTTCCTTTAAGTGGAGCATGCGGTACATCTAGTTACATTACCCTTTCTACTTAAGTGGAGCATGTGGTACATCTAGTTACATTACCCTTTCTACTTAAGTGGAGCATGTGGTACATCTAGTTACATTACTCTTTCTACTTAAGTGGAGCATGCAGTACATCTAGTTACATTACCCTTTCTACTTAAGTGGAGCATGTGGTACATCCAGTTACATTACCCTTTCTACTTAAGTGGAGCATGTGGTACATCTAGTTACATTACTCTTTCTACTTAAGTGGAGCATGCGGTACATCTAGTTACATTACCCTTTCTACTTAAGTGGAGCATGTGGTACATCTAGTTACATTACTCTTTCTACTTAAGTGGAGCATGCGGTACATCCAGTTACATTACCCTTTCTACTTAAGTGGAGCATGTGGTACATCCAGTTACATTACCCTTTCTACTTAAGTGGAGCATGTCGTACATCTAGTTACATTACTCTTTCTACTTAAGTGGAGCATGCGGTACATCCCGTTACATTACCCTTTCTACTTAAGTGGAGCATGTGGTACATCCCGTTACATTACCCTTTCTGCAACTTTTTCATGGAATCTTGTGGGTGGGTGGAGCTATTCTGTAATTATACTACCTAGTGTGGTTGGGTCTCCCACCTTTGCTGATATATTATATTTTAATGAGCTTTATTTAGGTAATGATGATGCTTAGGTTATATTTACATCATATATTCATGCACTGTTATTTGGCTTATTTTTATAAAGCCCATATACAATACTCACTATTGCCTTTTGTGTTATCAGCAAATTAGCCAAGATTCCTAGTAATTGTTATACAGGTAACATTGTCCCACATAAAAAAGACCATTTGATTTAACTAAATCAAACAGCATTTATGTGGGCAGTATATTATATTGCTGAGTATATTATCATGTTTTATTTTTGTTACTGTGCACATACATTCATTTGGTTGCCGAGTATATTATCATGTTTTATTTTTGTTACTGTGCACATACATCAATTGGGTTGCTGAGTATATTATCATGTTTTATTTTTGTTACTGTGCACATACATTAATTTGGTTGCCGAGTATATTATCATGTTTTATTTGTGTTACTGTGCACATACATTAATTTGGTTGCCGAGTATATTATCATGTTTTATTTTTGTTACTGTGCGCATACATTAATTTGGTTGCTGAGTATATTATCATGTTTTATTTGTGTTACTGTGCGCATACATCAATTGGGTTGCTGAGTATATTATCATGTTTTATTTGTGTTACTGTGCACATACATTAATTTGGTTGCCGAGTATATTATCATGTTTTATTTGTGTTACTGTGCACATACATCAATTTGGTTGCCGAGTATATTATCATGTTTTATTTGTGTTACTGTGCGCATACATTAATTTGGTTGCCAAGTATATCACCATGTTTTGTTAACTTAAAACATTCTGGCTAATAACATGGCATTAGCATTGGCATTTTCATTCCCTTTGATCTATCTCTTGTTGTGAATATTCCTCAATTATATGAATATGGGGTTTACGGCGGATTATGTACCTTGCGTTTTCCCCTTTTTTAGATAATGTTAAAAATAATGCATTTGAAAAAACCAATAGTTGTTATATCATAGATAAAATGAATAAAAAAACTATAAAATTAATGTAAACATCAATAAATTAGGCTAAAATGTATACGAAAAGTAAATAAATAGATTAATAAATAATAAATAAACGTTACACATCAATCAGCTATGGTAAAACAGTGTTGGTAATCGTCTGAGTTACATATACGCTGCAGTGAACAGGTGAGTCTTCAACACAGATTTAAATGATTCCAGTGATGTTTTGCTGGTAACACTTGGCGGCAGAGCGTTCCACACTGCTGCCGCTGCGTGAGCAAATGTACAGTCACCGGCTCTGCTGCGTGTTCTTGGAACAACTAGTGCGTTCGAGTCAGCAGACCGAAGACGTCTGGCTGGCATGCAGACACGCACGAGTTTCTGCATGTAGACAGGTCTTCGTGCAGCAACTTGTACATAAGAACAGCAATCTTGAATGCAATGCACTGTTGAATAGGTAGCCAGTGCAGTTCGCGAAGAATAGGGGTCGCACTTTCACAATGAGCCTATCGAGTAATAAGGCGAGCGGCAGCATTCTGGAGTCGCTGCAATCGACCGATGTTATTGGTTGTGGTATCAAACAGTAAAGAGTTGCAGTAGTCCAAACGAGATGTAATCATGGCATTGACTACCCGTTCCGCATTTCAGTCCTATGGCAAATAGGACTGAAATGTGTCCGTAAATGATTCATATATATATATATGAGGTGTACACTGCTACAAGTAATGTTCTAATACTGCAAATAATGCCAAATATTGTTAGCTACAACAACGGCCACAACAAACCATGTATAACATCGCACTGGCCTATTTTGAAAATGAACCAAAAATAGCTAACTAGGTCATGTCACATAAATGTTGTGATGTTGGCAGAAATGAACCAAAATAGCTGACTAGGTCATGTCACATAAACGTTGTGATGTTGGCAGAAATGAACAAAAAATAGCTGACTAGGTCATGTCACATAAACGTTGTGATGTTGGCAGAAATGAACCAAAAATAGCTGACTAGGTCATGTCACATAAACGTTGTGATGTTGGCAGAAATGAACCAAAAATAGCTGACTAGGTCATGTCACATAAATGTTGTGATGTTGGCAGAAATGAACCAAAATAGCTGACTAGGTCATGTCACATAAACGTTGTGATGTTGGCAGAAATGAACCAAAAATAGCTGACTAGGTCATGTCACATAAACGTTGTGATGTTGGCAGAAATGAACCAAAAATAGCTGACTAGGTCATGTCACATAAACGTTGTGATGTTGGCAGAAATGAACCAAAAATAGCTGACTAGGTCATGTCACATAAACGTTGTGATGTTGGCAGAAATTAACAAAAAATAGCTGACTAGGTCATGTCACATAAATGTTGTGATGTTGGCAGAAATGAACCAAAATAGCTGACTAGGTCATGTCACATAAATGTTGTGATGTTGGCAGAAATGAACCAAAATAGTTGACTAGGTCATGTCACATAAACGTTGTGATGTTGGCAGAAATGAACCAAAAATAGCTGACTAGGTCATGTCACATAAACGTTGTGATGTTGGCAGAAATGAACCAAAAATAGCTGACTAGGTCATGTCACATAAATGTTGTGATGTTGGCAGAAATGAACCAAAAATAGCTGACTAGGTCATGTCACATAAATGTTGTGATGTTGGCAGAAATGAACCAAAATAGCTGACTACCAGAAGGTAGGTCATGTCACATAAATGTTGTGATGTTGGCAGAAATGAACCAAAATAGCTGACTTGGTCATGTCACATAAATGTTGTGATGTTGGCAGAAATGAACCAAAAATAGCTGAGTAGGTCATGTCACATAAATGTTGTGATGTTGGCAGAAATGAACCAAAATAGCTGACTAGGTCATGTCACATAAATGTTGTGATGTTGGCAGAAATGAACCAAAAATAGCTGACTAGGTCATGTCACATAAATGTTGTGATGTTGGCAGAAATTAACCAAAAATAGCTGAGTAGGTCATGTCACATAAATGTTGTGATGTTGGCAGAAATGAACCAAAATAGCTGACTAGGTCATGTCACATCAATGTTGTGATGTTGGCAGAAATGAACCAAAAATAGCTGACTAGGTCATGTCACACAAATGTTGTGATGTTGGCAGAAATGAACCAAAATAGCTGACTAGGTCATGTCACATAAATGTTGTGATGTTGGCAGAAATGAACCAAAATAGTTGACTAGGTCATGTCACATAAACGTTGTGATGTTGGCAGAAATGAACCAAAAATAGCTGACTAGGTCATGTCACATAAACGTTGTGATTTTGGCAGAAATGAACCAAAAATAGCTGACTAGGTCATGTCACATAAATGTTGTGATGTTGGCAGAAATGAACCAAAATAGCTGACTACCAGAAGGTAGGTCATGTCACATAAATGTTGTGATGTTGGCAGAAATGAACCAAAATAGCTGACTTGGTCATGTCACATAAATGTTGTGATGTTGGCAGAAATGAACCAAAAATAGCTGAGTAGGTCATGTCACATAAATGTTGTGATGTTGGCAGAAATGAACCAAAATAGCTGACTAGGTCATGTCACATAAATGTTGTGATGTTGGCAGAAATTAACCAAAAATAGCTGACTAGGTCATGTCACATAAATGTTGTGATGTTGGCAGAAATTAACCAAAAATAGCTGAGTAGGTCATGTCACATAAATGTTGTGATGTTGGCAGAAATGAACCAAAATAGCTGACTAGGTCATGTCACATCAATGTTGTGATGTTGGCAGAAATGAACCAAAAATAGCTGACTAGGTCATGTCACACAAATGTTGTGATGTTGGCAGAAATGAACCAAAATAGCTGACTA
Organism: Escarpia spicata; assembly: GCA_963995525.1. NCBI lineage: Eukaryota > Metazoa > Annelida > Polychaeta > Sabellida > Siboglinidae > Escarpia > Escarpia spicata. Next base: position 10,289,680 of record OZ023210.1, read on the forward strand.
GGTCATGTCACATAAATGTTGTGATGTTGGCAGAAATGAACCAAAATAGTTGACTAGGTCATGTCACATAAACGTTGTGATGTTGGCAGAAATGAACCAAAAATAGCTGACTAGGTCATGTCACATAAACGTTGTGATTTTGGCAGAAATGAACCAAAAATAGCTGACTAGGTCATGTCACATAAATGTTGTGATGTTGGCAGAAATGAACCAAAATAGCTGACTACCAGAAGGTAGGTCATGTCACATAAATGTTGTGATGTTGGCAGAAATGAACAAAAATAGCTGACTAGGTCATGTCACATAAATGTTGTGATGTTGGCAGAAATGCCCACCTTATAAGCTCATCTTTCAACACCCAGTTCATTTTCCTCGACAAATAATCCAAAACTAATAAAATACTAAATGTACGTTTGCTATAGGCCTTGATTTTTCACATAGCCTAATTTTTAAACATATTTTTCTCACAATGTCGCTTTTTAAAAGTTTGCATAATTTTTTGCAATAACTCAAAAACTACTTCAACAAATGAGATATAATTTTAAAGCTTATAATCTGTAGAATCTAAAGACACAAATTTTTATTTCACAATTTTGAGACTTAAGTTAATAGCCACTTTTGTGTGGCAGGCCAAGTGATCAACTTCTTCTTGCCCATTTCAACATCGGTATTGGTTTATAATTGTATATTTGCCAAATTCTGTGTTGTAATTGTTGAAATAAACTAATTTGTACTAATTAGGTCACAATTTAGGACAGATGTGCTACGTTCTTCCTCACCATGTTTTTCCACAGAGTTACTCTCCCGAAGCAGCCAGCACCGACTTTTCGCTCCACCACCCAGCTGCCCCGCACTTCTGGTGTCCTCTCTGTCTCTGATAAAAGCTCACTGCTGTTCTCTGGCTGAAGCGGTGCAAATATATCCGATGAATTCCGGTTAATGGGGACACACACACCACAGGCCTGCCATGAGAAATGGAACAACAATAAAACCACAGCAAAATAAATAATATCTACTTATTTTTAATAATAGTAATATTCATTTCATATAGCGCACATCCAGTGTAGTTAACGCTGCTTTATAGACACGTACAGAAAATTTTAAAAATAATATGTTGTAATAAAAAAACATACTTGTTATGTATCATATATAAAATTATGTCTATTATATTGCTATGGAAAAATAAATTTTAATAATAATTAAGAAAATATATATAACATGGGATATTGATATAAACATGTAACATAGTAAAATTAGTAGCCGATTGATATAAAAAACTGCCCCATCAATAAGGCACTCAATTTATGCAGCGGCCCTCGAATACTCATTGCTCAGAGCATGCTTCACTATGTCCCTAACAAGCTGCACCAATATGTCTATTTCAAATTTCAGCTATGTACTTGTATACTTCTCATTCCAGAGACTTTTGAAAACAAACCTTTTAAAAAAATAACAGGCGTTGTCCATGTTCACATGATAGTTAATTACATACATAAATTACATTAAAATACATATTTTTGGCAGAAGTGCTCAACTGGGTTAAAATTTTGAAAAATTCTGAGACACCAACTTTTTAAATGTCCCATAAATTGGTTTGATTTGACACACAACGATCCAGATGTATAACAAAGGTCTATATAACAATACAAGAACTGACATGATCAGATGTCAAACAGAACATAGGCTTCCTTGACCATGTCTTGTCATCTGCGTGCATGAGCCCTGCATGGCCCAACATGCTGCTTTGCATTTGAATGGCAATCTTATCTGTGCATATCAGTAATGTCAAAGAAAAGGATGACGGAAGGCAGATAAGATGACAATATTAACTGAAACAAAATAACTGTCAATGATTGGCTGTGCTGAAATAAACTAAAAATATTGGATATTCAGACAAATAAACATAAGTCATTACTCATGACATGCACTGGTAGATCTACGGGGTCCACGGGACCTCAAGACCCCCTCTCCTCTGTCTGTGGCAAATAGTATGGTGAAGAGCAAAGGTTTACATTGGAAGTACTGTTTTAAAAACTAAGTACGAAAGCAGGCACATGTTAGCTGGCTAATATTAGACACCATTAGCTAACCCAATTAGGCACGTACATCGCCCCAACCACTGTGATTCATTTAAAGGCAACCCCAGGTTTGCAGTTTGGCCTGCCATTCGTACGCAAGAAATGGATATTTCGCATACATATGCATTATTTCGAGTATAATTAGTTGTACTAATTGAAAAGTAACCAAGTAGTATAAAAACTTGACACTTGCTTACAGAAAGTTGAGTTTGAAACACCAGTCAGCATGTTTGATGAGCTTTTAATTTTAAAAGACCTACAGATAACTTATTGACAATAGTAGTGATGCAGCCAGGCACTGTACCAAGGCTATGGCAGTGAAACGAAATGTGTTTATTAGACTCTTTCAGCTTAGTCTTAGGTCTTTGTATTTTCTTTGTTAGCTAAGAAAGTTCTAAATATGATATATGGCTGTGGACATATTTCATGTATGGTCTGAAACAACAGGCTGCACCACTGTGCTAAAGGATAGGACGCACTCAGTGGCCCTGCCTGTGGTGACATCAGCAACAACTGACTGCTGTGACATGCAAATGACCAAGTTTGAGCGGGCTTAGGAACACAAGTTCGCAATGAACAGGCTTCATATTTGGCACATTATTTGACATGTGTATTAAATTTATGTACACAAAGTTTCATCAAAGGCATTTCATTTCACTTAATCTTTAAAATATAGTGCCCCTAAATTACCTGGTTAAAGATACTTTAATCTGGCTAAATACAAAGAAAATGTGTTAATTAATCCCTAGTTAATATAAATCTTTCCACCAGTATGGTCACGAAATGGTCACCCTACAGTAGTACTGCAATCTATACATTATTGTAAAATTTCCAAACAAATGTCCACCCCATATTATTATTCGGATGTGTACTCTTATTTTTATTCTGAGTATTTTCCACCCTATACTATTATTCTGTCAAGTACTGTTATTATAATTTGGAGAAAATTCTGCCCTGTACTAACTTATTTCAACCTGTACTCTTATTATAATTCCGAGACATTTCGACCCTACACTGTTATTCTGCCCTCTACACTTATTTGGAATGAAATAGTAACGTAGTCGATTTGACTTAGATTATAGAAAGGATGCTGCTCCCTATATCAGGCCTGTCGTATTAGTAATATGTAATAGTAACAGTAATATGTAATTGTAACAATTACAAAAATTAAGGCCAGACACGGCAGGTAGATAGGATTATTTTTTAATTTGTGCAAACAGTTCAATTTTTTCTGCCCAATGCATGAAATGGGTCCTACTGAGTAAAATATATCTTGAACTTTTTTCAGCCAGACCCCCCGCTTCCATGGTAACAAAAAAAATGGCTGCCATTTTGAGCAAATATTGGCAAATTTTGAAAAGCTGCCACTTTTTATTGAATCCATATGTAGGTATAATTCTTGCAAATCTATGTTCTCTATAGAGTCTATTGTGCAATGATCACAGCATTTTTTGAAATGTTTGTTTTTTGCAACAAATATGGCTATATCTTTCAAACTATTCATGATTTAAAAAAAGTGTCTGATCATTGCACACAGTAGAATATGCTGAATGCAACACTGAAAACTTGATTTACATCACATAATTATTCCAAGAGATATCCCGTTTCCAAATGCAGAAATTTGAAGAAATTTTTTTTGGAGAAAATGGCTGTCAAAGATTGCATAATGGATTTCATTACATGATATCGACATGCTTGATCCATGATTAAAACTCACTTAGAGGTATGTAATTGTCATAGAAGTTAACTTTATTGATAGTATGCATACAAAGGTATAATAATCTGGCAGAAAACCATTTTAAGTATTTTTTGTCCAAAAACACCATTTCACCTGGGGTGTCTGGCCTTAAGTAATAGTAGTAGGTTGGGCAAAAACTGAATGTAATAGTGCTTACTAGGAAGCAATGTAATAGTAATTGACATATTACTCTTATATTACTATTAAACATTTCAAACAAATTTCAACTACATAACCAATTCCATCCTCGTGCACCAGGGGTCGCTGCTGTTGATTACGTCAGTGCCAGCCAGCAGCTGTTTATTTACTGTTAAAGTAAATGTTATCATTAAAAGAGAAACCAAGCTTTTGTAGACGCTAGGATCGTGCCAATCGCCCACGATAACTGGCAGATCTAATTGTTTTTTGTTGCCACACATCGCTTGCACATCGGTTTATCAGTACTCGCGTAAAAAGACACATTTAAGCCATATCATCCTCGTGTGCCAGGGGTCGCTGCTGCTAATTACGCCAGCAGTGCCCCTGGCTGATCGCTTTGCGAAACTCTGAATTTAAGCTCAGCCTATGAAATCGCTCACTAGATCAGTGGATGTCGGCAGGTCAGATGGTCACAATAAAACTAATTTCAACCATGTGTTACATGCAATGTTTAGGAAGTAGAAGCAATTATTCGAATACACAATACCGCTCAGCTGCTCGTGCTAATGGACGAACGGGTGATTATATTGATGTCGGCTATACTTACACACGGTTACGTACCGGGAAATATGCAAAAATCTGTCATTGTTCCCATTATTAAGGATAAAAATAAACGTGTCAGCGACAGAGATAACTATAGACCGATATGTCTGTCTAATGTATTCACAAAAATAGTGGAAAAAATACTGTATAATCGGATGCAAAGTCATCTACGAACTACAAGTAACCAATTTGGGTTCAAACCCAAACATGGGACAGAAATGTGTGTATTTGTGTTGAAGGAGCTCCTTCGATATTACACTAATCATGGGTCATGCATGTATGTTGCTTCCTTGATGCCTCCAAGGCATTTGACAGGGTGAATCACACAACATTATTTACGAAGCTACTTAAGCTTGGAGTGTCTAAATATTTAATTAAAGTGATATGTCAGTGGTACTGTAATCAGGCTATGTGTGTTAAATGGGGTTCGGTATTTTCCAACTTCTTCTCTGTGACTAATGGAGTTAAACAAGGGGGTATGCTATCTCCTTTCTTATTTAATTTATACATGAATGATTTGAGTTTGCTACTGATGAAACTACCCATCGGATGCTATTGTGGTGATACAACTGTTAATCACCTCATGTATGCTGATGACATTGTACTACTGGCTCCATCGGCTAAGGGGTTGCAAAGACTGCTAGATGTATCATACAATTATGGATGTGACAACGACATATTGTTTAAGGGGTTGCAAAGACTGCTAGATGTATCATACAATTATGGATGTGACAACGACATATTGTTTAACAGAGTAAAGTCGCAGTTAATGTTTTTTGACACAAGACAAACCGGTTTTGAAGTAGCTATTAAGCTTGGTGATGCAGTTCTGAATACAACGAAGGCATACAAATATCTTGGCCATATAATCTGTAATGATCTGTCAGATGAAACGGATATGAAATCCAAAGAAAGGAGTTTGTACGGCAGAAGCAATATTCTACTCAGGAATTTTCACTTTTGTTCAGTAAAGGTGAAGAACAAACTGTTCACATCCTATTGTAGTAATGTGTATTTATGTTCCTTATGGGCTAATTATAGAAAAGCCGCTATGCAGCACTTTATTGTTTCCTATAACAATGCATTTAGAATTATGCACAGCCTATCTATGAGGTGTAGTGCTAGCCTAATGTTTGTTAGTTCTGACACGGACTGTTGCAATACTAGATTTAGAAAATGCATGTACAGTCTTATGAGCAGAATATCTGCATCGACGAACAACATTGTTGAGAGTATTATACACAGTGATGTTTATACGACCTCTGTATTGCGCAGGAAGTGGATTAGTGCAATATATACACTATAATATACTTTTTATTTTTACTTTTTTACTATGGACATAGTGCATATTACATGTATGCTTTTTTGTCTGAAATAAAGATTGATTGATTGATTGATATATATTGGGATTCCCAGAAGTTTATCCGTCTTCAAATTGGGGCGGGTATTTGCGCTGTTCTCACGGGCGATGCACTCGCGACTGGCGAAGTCAATTACAAACAGTCCTGGCTTGAGAGGATGAACAATTCCATTTGATTAGGTTGTAGTTTCTCCAGGTGTTATGGTTGCTCCCCCCTTGAGCATGGCCCTCATGAAGTTGTACCCTAGAGTTTTATGAGCGTTTACATAGCAAGAGACACTGGTACAGTGTGACTGCTGCATTGACTAAAGGGATTAAACTTGGCTTTCACTGCTTTGAAGCCAGTTCTGCCAAGTGCCAAGTACCATTTTCAAGGAAGCCTATGGGTTTAGTGACTGTGTCCATGGTGCACACAATTCAGCCTAAACTACAGCGGGTGTGAAAAACATCCTGATGTATTTGTACTTGAGCCAATAATTAACTGTCCACCAAGCACCAAGCAGCAGTAGAGCAATGTGGTTTAATTAGACTAATATAATCCAGCTAGTTATGTGGCATTGACTATTGCTTTTGTCTTTCATTCCAGTATGGTATTTAAATATAGAATGGAACATATAGTGTTCAATCCTTAGTCAGTGTAGTTAGTAGATTGTATTAAATATGGTATATACTGTGAACTGGCCCGACTAGAACAAACAAACATATGAACAAACACGACTCACCATATTTCTCAAAGCCATCTATGGTCACCTATCCTTGCCTGTCGTAAACCTCCTCCGGCCCGTAAAACGCCTATCACGGCATCTAAATAGCAAAGCATTCAATACTATCCATACCAGCAAGAACAGTTATACATTTTTCTATTTCCCCCAAACACTAAAAGATTGGAATTCCCTACCAGATGCAATAGTCAACATTACAGAACCACAGAAATTCAGACAAGCTTTAATACACGATTAATAATCCAACTAGCATGCGCACCCAACCCTAACCGCATGACTCTAAAGGGTGTTTGATTTAATTCCAATTCAAGTGCATAGTATATATTGTAGACATATGCACTTAAATTAAATCGATAGATTACACACGGAAATGTTTCCACTTATTTCCAGTGGGGTCCACATTACAAACAAGATCCTGAGAAGAATTCCTCCCTGCTAACAAGCCTAGATTAGGGAGGTCAGACCGATTTACCTCCCCTTCTGCCAACATGGAAGACAGGGGTCCCAGTTTAGTGGCCATAGTTTATTATCATGCATTCTACCTGTTTGTGAATTTTCTTCAGTTGTAATAATGTAAGTGTGTGTACCTGCGCTGAAACAAAAAATTTTGGCGGTGTTTATTAGCAGTAATTATTTTTTTACTCTCAGTGTCATATTTTGGTTTTCTTGATTTATGCATGCAGCCATCTTGGTTCACGTTGACAGGCCCCACCTATCAAACTGATTTGTGAGATTATGTTAATGAGTACATCCATATCGAAATGTGACGAAGAAAGAGGAAATTAAAAGGAAACGGAATCTGAAAATATCATTGTAATCGGTCGATAAAAAGTTATAGTAATTATGTATTTAAAATGGCTTATGTTTGACGATGTTTTGTGAGTATTTAGTTTGTCGTTTTCAGAGGAAAGCATGTGCAGAAGGGTAAAGAATTGTGTCAACGATAACATGATTACAGTGATAGCTTACCAATTGATAGCACAAACATGCACAACGTCCGTTTATGGAACCCCTGCCTCAAAAGACATCGCCATTTTGCCTTCTTCCCCGTATGCGCAGTGCATCGTGGTATACAATGCACTCATGACTCGGACAGCGATGTGATCCACAGCGGGTGACTTTGATTAATACTGCCAAGTACCTATGCCTACACCTGAGTAGTTCATTGCTGCCATGTTTAATGTAACTGATTGATGTTTATATTAATATATTATTAGTTTATTTATTGGTATTCTTGGTATTATTTTAGTTTAATTATACAATTTTTGAGCTATTTAACATATACATAATATTGTGTGTTGGTTACATTATTACAATTTATGATAATTTATGTTTCAATTCATTTATTGCAGTATTATTATTTGTTTATAAAAATGTTAATCGTTATAAATTATTTTGATATATGACCTACTATTTTTGTATTTAATATGTAGATACAAGTTTTATTTTTTATATTTAAAATTACAGAGTAAGATTATTTCTTTGGATTTGTCACTATATAGTATACATAAAATAATATACATTAAATAAACATTATGATTTATTGTATATATTAATTGTATATAATCATAGACAAATAAGTATAATAGTAGGCCCTATTGTTGATGATAACAATGGGTTTAAGCACAGTATATTACAAGTTAATTGGTTTGTCAATCATAGTAGTTATGGGCTTTGCCCAATATAACAAGTGTTGTGTAATGGGGGACTATTATTGTCATTTTGTGCCAGTGTATTACGATTTAATTGGCTTGTCAATCATAGCAGTTATTGGCTTTGCCTAATAAAACAAGTGTTGTGTAATGGGATACTAGTATTGTCATTTTGTGGTTCTAATCCACAGCCCAATCAACAATGCCTTTCATGTGGTTGCAACTTCGTACAGTTGTTTTAATGTTATGAAGATGGAACCACACTGATCATCTTTGCTCAGTTGCTGTGTCGTGTTCATGATTTAATGATATTGTAATGCATGGTGTGTGTGTGTGTGTGTGTGTGTGTGTGTGTGTGTGTGTGTGTGTGTGTGTGTGTGTGTGTGTGTGTGTGTGTGTGTGTGTGTGTGTGTGTGTGTGTGTGTGTGTGTGTGTGTGTGTGTTTACTTTTTTATGTGTGTATTTATTGTTACATGTAATTTTGTATTGGCCTTCTTTATAGATGGCAAAAGACTCAAGATGATAAAAAGTAATTTTCTTGTGATTCATGTACAAAATCAGATCCATCAGAAAACGTTTGGAAACATTCATGACATTTTTAACTTTGCAAAACTGTAGTTTCCTTAATGTTGTACTTAGCTACATGAAATGAATAGCATTGTACTTCTTATAGTGACCACTATGTGGGAAAATATTTTAGAAACATTGTCCTTGTGATTTATATGCAAAATAAATGTCTTTAATATTTCATTTATTTACATGAAACAAGCACCATTGCACTTCTATTAGTGACTATTTTCAGGGGGAAATAATGTTTAAAAAATTCTTGTGATTTATATGCAAAATTAGATCTGTCAGAAAATGTCATGAAATTCGAAACTTTACCAAGTCCAAGCTGTAGTTTTTTTTATATATATTTCACTTGGATACATGAAACAACTACAATGTACTTCTTATAATGATTACTATCAGGGAAAAATTGAGAAAAAAAATGTTATACGAAACAACATTTTGGTCCGACCACCCTTCCTAGATCCGCTCCAAACATGTGACACGACAATAACATCTCATCATTGTTGTGATATAGCACATACCATAATTGCTATAGCGAACTACATTATCGCATGTATCACTACGCCCAATAAACACCAGTTGGTGAGTTAGCCGATCAGCCTGGATCGAGTGTTTGTGCATAGCTGAACGTCATTATACCTATCATAGCGAATCACTTCATGGTGGCAGCGGTAAAAACGAGCGAATATCGACTACAAACAGTGTACTGCAAGAGGCACGCAAGTACGAGGCCATAGCCGCCGGAAAAGCGTCCCTACAAACATTATCCACACATCACACATCAATCAGTGAGGTAAAGCACCGAAACGCGTGCAGAAACTGTGCATTGTCACACGCACCGAGGCAGTGCCCTGCATACAAAGACAGATGCAAGCACTGCGATGGCATCGGGCACTGGGCCAAGTGTTGTAGGAAGAAACAGAAAGATGAACAACAAAGGTATCGCAAACGACGTGATAGCCAGCCAAAGAGCCGAAGCTGACGTGACAGTCGCCGCAGACCAGATAAACCAATCCATGAACGTTCTGGCTACCAAACAGAAAACGAGAACCCGGACTGTGAAAGTGAAGGCGAAGTCTACACGAAGTCGTTCAGCACGATGACGACAGAAAACCCGGGTCGCTGCACAGACTCTCCACGTGACGAAGTGTACGCTCAACTTAACATTGTGTGCGCTGACATGAAGGGCGTCCACGAACTCAAACTGAAGGTTGATACTGGCGCTTCGGGCAACACACTGCCCATACGCATAGCACGACAAATGTACGGTGACCAGTGGACAACCAAAGTTGAGCCCGTACCGAACACTACGCTGACAGCCTACAATGGTGGCGAGATAAAATGCTGCGGTGCAATGAAAATACTCTGCCAGTACAAAGAATGCCAGTGGAGAAAGTACAAATTCTACGTCGTCGATGTCAACGGGCCAGCAATCTTAGGCTTGCGAGCATGTGAACATATGAAAATCGTCACCATCAATGCAGTCAAGTCGAGAGACAAAACAACCCAACATGCGGTGACCGTGAAGTCCGTGGATGATCTGAAGAGGCATTTTCCAGAGCAGTTCGACCGCATAGGTAGCTTCGATGGGAAGGCTAGCCTAGTACTGAAACCAGATGTGCAACCATCAATCGATACACCACGCAAGTGCAGCATTCACCTCAAAGAGAAACTCCAACGAGAATTGGACAATATGGAGAGTGATGGTATCATCCGCAAGATCGAGTACCACACGGACTGGTGCTCATCAATCACCACGACTGTGAAGCGGGATGGTTCGTTGAGTCTGCCTAGACCCTAAGCGTCTCAACGACAGCCTCAAGCGGTGCCCACACAAAATACCGACTCTAGAAGAGCTCAATCCTGAGTTTGCAGAGGCACGCGTCTTCTCCAAGATGGATGCCAAGGCTGGGTATTGGTCCATCCACCTCGACGAGGCCAGTCAGGAACTGACGACCTTCCGCACACCTTTCGGCAGGTATTGCTACAAGAGGCTTCCGTTTGGCCTGTGCGTATCCCAAGACCTATTCCAGCAGGCCATGGACCGCATACTAGCCAGGACGCCAGGTTGCGTCGGCATCGCAGACGACGTAGTCGTGTATGGTCGAGACGACGTGGAGCACGACAAGAACCTGCTGAGACTGATGCAGGTCGCCAGACGAGATCGTTTTCTTCGGGTCAGTCTACGGCCAAGACGGAATTAGACCGGACCCGAGCAAGATTGAGGACTTACGCATGATGCCGACCCCTCAGGACAAGGAGGACCTGCAGCGATGCATCGGCCTGATGAACTACCTTGCAGCGTACATACCTCACTTTGCGGACAAGGTGGCACCCTTGAGAGAACTCCTCAAGGAGGACGTACCATTCGCGTGGCACGAGGACCACCAACACACCTATGACGATCTGAAGAGATGTATCAGCAATGAATCATGTCTGGCGTACTACCATCCACAGAAGGAAACGACGCTGGAAGTCGACGCATCGCAGAAAGGGTTGGGTGCCTGTCTGCTGCAGAACAACAAACCCGTGGCGTTCGCATCGAAGACACTCACCCCAGCCCAGTCAGCCTATTCGAACATCGAACGTGAGACACTAGCGATCGTAAATGGCATCCAGAAATTCCACACCTACCTGTTCGGAAAGCAGTTCGTTGTCATAACAGACCACAAGCCTTTGATAACGATACACAACAAGCCGCTGAAGAGTGCACCTCCACGTCTCCAGCGACTCCTGATCAAGCTACAGGGGTACGACTTCCAACTTGTGTATCGACCAGGCAACAAGATGATCATTGCCGACGTTCTGTCGAGGCTCCCCAACCCGAAGAACAACGCTGAGATCCCACTGGACGTGGCTGTGGATGCTGTCGTGCAAGATGAAGAAGAGGAAAACATCATCGACAGCATCGATCTAATCAACTTTAGCATCGACAAACGTGCTCAGCTTCGAGAGTTGTCCACCTCAAACCGCACACTGCGAGCCCTCCAGCAAGTGGTCTACAGCGGGTGGCCCGACACGATCAGAGATCTGCCACCGGACCTTCGCCAATACTGGTCCTATCGCGACGAAATTGGCATCTCTGATGGCGTCATCTTCAAAGGGAGACAGGTCATCATTCCTGAGGCGATGAGGAAAGACATCCTAGGCCAGCTCCACGAAGCACATCTCGGAATCGAGAAGACCAGACGACTGATGCGTGAATCAGTTTACTGGCCAAACATTCACAAAGACATTGAGACAATGGTAAAAACCTGCGCAGCCTGCCAGGAGAATCAGCCAGAACACCGACAACAACCTCTCCTCGCCCACGACGTAGCATCAACACCGTGGAATAAAGTGGCAAGCGACATGTTCCAGGTCAAAGGAAACAACTATCTGCTGATTAGCGACTTTCACTCAAAGTTCTACCTCGTCCAGAAGATGCAGTCAACAACCAGTTCTGCCATCGCGAACATGTCAGCAGAATGGTTCAGCATGTTCTCACCACCACTGGAAATAGTGACTGACAATGGCCCACAGTATGTAGGGCAACCATTTCACGACATGTGTAAGAAGTGGAACGTCAAACACACTACAACATCACCCAGATATCCTCAATCCAACGGACTCATTGAGAGACAGGTCAGGGCGGTGAAAGCGGTCATACAGAAATGTGCGAAGACGGGCAGCGACGTGCTAATTGCCTTACAACACCATCGATGCACGCCGCTGGATAGTCATCTATCTAGCCCGAGTGAAATCTTGTTCAACAGACATGTGCGCACTACCCTACCGAGTCACCACCCGACGCTGACGCAGAGCCAGCAATCGAACAACGAGCAACTCGAGCGACGCAGAGATCGAATGATACGGGACCACGACCGACACGCGGGTCCAGAGCTCGCTCCGCTGCATGCTGGGCAACGCGTGCGAATCCTGAACAAGGAAACACACCAATGGTGCCCTGGAGAGATCATCGCGCAGAACACAGAACCGCGTTCATACATCGTACAGACGCCAAATGGCACGCGTCTGCGCAGAACAAGGTCCCATCTGAGAGAGCTGGTGTTGACGCCAACTCCAAGATCCGTGACATTCCGTGACCCACTGGACGACGACGACACCTCCGACCAACCGGTCGCGGTGCCCGTCACAACGACCGGTGACACACCGCCCTCCGAACCAGCGATCCGACGATCAGGGCACGTGATCAGGAAGCCGGCCAGATTCAGCAATGAGTAATGTTGACTAGTTATTAATTGAATTGGGGGGCGCGCGATAGTGTAGTGGTTAGCACATCCGCCTGACATGCCGGCGCCCCGAGTTCGAAATCCGGACCGGGCAGGTATGGTATATTTGGTGTAAAAACCTGGCTCTCAACATTGGGGACTGTGTATCCATCGTGACTCGGTGATCACGTTAATGTCGGTCCCGTCTCAATTTGGGACGTAAAAAGAACCACTGAGGACGACAAGCACCCTGGCAGTGACCACCCTCAGTGCCAGCATAGAAAGGTCGGCTTGGCGATAATGTTCTGAAAAAGGCTGACTAGTTGAATGAGACCTCATAAGATCACTGTAACCACAATATATACAGACTAGTCAGTTAATAGAACGTTGCCGAGTGCTGGAAACAACTAGAACTAGAACTATACAATTACGTTAGAATAGTTCCGTGTTATATAAGCTTACTCATAATCTCATATTCATAATTATTGTTCTAGTTCTATGTATATCGTTCACTTTTATTTCTGCAGAGGGAGATGTTGTGATATATCACATACCATAATTGCTATAGCGAACTACATTATCGCATGTATCACTACGCCCAATAAACACCAGTTGGTGAGTTAGCCGATCAGCCTGGATCGAGTGTTTGTGCATAGCTGAACGTCATTATACCTATCATAGCGAATCACTTCAATCATGACTCAGTCTCACTCTCATCACTCATGTCAAGTGATTCTTACCGGATTTTTCATTTGTGCTTATCAAAGTCAAACGCAAAGACTAAGCCTAAGTTGTTATTGCTAACGACGTCATGTCATTATAGCTGCACATAAAATAGCGTGGCATTACCAATAGCGTCCGTGTTTTTTTGTAGACGCCATTCAATGAATGTTGAATTACCGAAGATGGGATAATTGACCGTACATAACAAAAGCGCTTGTTACTAGGCGCTTGTTCGCTAATTGTGTCCACTTTATCCATTTAAATCGCCGCCTGCTGTGTTTATAAAGCTATTGTTCATTGGCTAATTCTACTCAGTTTGATTTGAAATGCGGATCTGAATCCGGATCACGGGATAACAATTGGATAACACAGGGATGGATGCAACGGAGGCTTGACCTTATATATTATTGTTTTTAATTCAATTTGTAGCGTTACATTGTTATTACATTATATTGATTATCTTAAACTGACACAACACGCAACTCGGTTAAATAAAGTACAAAAATGACGTGTGGAGATTTTATAGAAACCATAGGGGCTTTTGATAAAATAACTTATACGACCCATTTACACATGCAATAAATCAAACCAAAGGATAGTTTGTTAGACAAGTAAATACAGTATTGGTTAAATACAATTACCGTAACAATCACTCTTCACATTGTCTGTCAATTATAATAATGTTGGATTGGGGTGTTTGCACAAAACATTTGTTTTATATGATTTTATGGATCAATTTTATTTGCATTTCCTTTTAAATTAATTATTCATGTCCAGATCCACTATAAAAATCATCTGAAACTATTGTTACCTACAGCAAAAAAGTAAGATTTATTAATAATTTGTTTTAAACTGCATTTTCACCATTAAACAACTTTTGTTCACCCCTTTTCAGGATATCACGCTTAGCGATTTTGGACTTTTGTACGTCTGAACTTGGGTTCCAGAGGATTTATGCATAATAGAAATGTTATTATTTCATTGGGAATCTAACTCATTCCCACATATTTAAAAATTGTTCTACCTGTTAAATGAAGACAAAAGGCAACTTTTTGGTGTTATGCAAATACAAACTATAACCATTTGCAACTACGATAAACAAATATTCAACAGTGGTTAACTCAGAATGCAGTCTGAAAGTGGAAGATTCTAATAAAATGTCCGATATCCTGGAGGCTGACATCTTATACATGGTGAGATGCATGACCAATAAATGCAGAGCTGTGACGTTAGTTATGACATGCCAGATTCCTTGGTTTGCTCAACATGTAAATGGATATGCCGGCTCATTTATTGGTTTCTCTTATTCCCTTAAATTCAGAAGTTGAGTTACACTTTTGTATGCATGAAGAACTATTATAATGCCATATGATGCATCATGCTGATGTAAAATTTGTATAAATTTCCCTTTAAAAAACGTATGTATATAATACACTGTAAACATATACATGTATATCATCATCATTTTATTTACAAATTTATTACAAACACCTTATATATATATTTTTGAATATCATACCTAAAACAAAGATATGTACCAGTCAAGAAGTGTACAAATGCATTATACAAAGTATCTTTTTTCACATAATGATAATTTTGAAATCAGGGTTTTTCGCAATATGACCATTTATCAGTATAGATCAACAATAAAAACCGGTAGAGTTGTCAGCAGTTTTCAAGGAATACATCCCCATTCATTCATGCATTGATTCATTCATTTAGTAGCTCATAAGTGAAACTAATAAACTAACTCATGCCCACTGTGAATATTTCTGCAGAATTTTATGCTGTGCTATTTAAAATATGATATTAAAACAATCAAATAGCTTCATACTGTGCCATTTAGTAATGCAACAGATAAAACACTAAGACAGTTCATTGTTATTAAACATATACCAATGCACTATTAAAATGAGTATTAATAAAATATTTATATATATGATCACATACAGTGCATCAAAATGTAGCATGTATCTGTTTAAGCAAAGCTGCTTAATTTACACTAACTACTAACTGCCAATGTAGCCAAATGTTAGTGTACCGATATGGTAGCATTCACAGAGTACCTTTGCATGGTTGAATATATTAAACATGATGTCCAGCAGTGTTTACATTGTATGTTCTTGGGTGCCTTTGGAAATGTAAAGCACGTTTGGATATAGCAAACATGGTGGTCTGCATTTCCACCATTTTGTTCTTGAAGTTGCCTGTCATTGGTCAAGTCAACATCACATGAAGCATCACGTGTTTCCCTCTTCTGGTAGTTGTGGTACAAGTGAGTCGAGGAATGACCAATCAAGGGAGGTTTCAGATGACTCTTTCAAACTTCCGATGATACTGGAAAATCTGCAATACCATAAAGTTGTTCACATGTAAATACAGTTAATATTAAACGCTGCAATGTCATCTTTAACAAAGGTCTCCTTTCTGGAAAAGATAAAGATGTCACAAGTGTACAGTGTGTTACTTTACTTGCTTACTCCATGTCCACTGGCACATAGGGTGGAAGATATACAGTGTGTTACTTTACTTGCTTACTCCTCTCCATATCCACTGGCACATAGGGCGGAAGATATACAGTGTGTTACTTTTCTTTCTTACTCCTCTTCATGCCCACTGGCACATAGGGTGGAATATGTACAGTGTGTTAGTTTACTTGCTTACTCCTCTTCATGCCCACTGGCACATAGGGTGGAAGATATACAGTGTGTTACTCTACTTGCTTACTCCTCTCCATGTCCACTGGCACATAGGGCAGAATATATACAGTGTGTTACTCTACTTGCTTACTCCTCTCCATGCCCACTGGCACATAGGGGGAAGATATACAGTGTGTTACTTTACTTGCTTACTCCTCTCCATGTCCACTGGCACATAGGGTGGAAGATATAGTGTGTTACTTTACTTGCTTACTCCTCTCCATGTCCACTGGCACATAGGGTGGAAGATATACAGTGTGTTACTCTACTTGCTTACTCCTCTCCATGTCCACTGGCACATAGGGTGGAAGATATATAGTGTGTTACTCTACTTGTTTACTCCTCTCCATGTCCACTGGCACATAGGGTGGAAGATATAGTGTGTTACTTTACTTGCTTACTCCTCTTCATGCCCACTGGCACATAGGGCGGAAGATATACAGTGTGTTACTCTACTTGCTTACTCCTCTTCATGCCCACTGGCACATAGGGCGGAAGATATACAGTGTTACTCTACTTGCTTACTCGTCTTCATGCCCACTGGCACATAGGGTGGAAGATATACAGTGTGTTACTCTACTTGCTTACTCCTCTCCATGTCCACTGGCACATAGGGTGGAAGATATATAGTGTGTTACTCTACTTGTTTACTCCTCTCCATGTCCACTGGCACATAGGGCGGAAGATATACAGTGTTACTCTACTTGCTTACTCGTCTTCATGCCCACTGGCACATAGGGTGGAAGATATAGTGTGTTACTCTACTTGCTTACTCCTCTTCATGCCCACTGGCTCATAGGGTGGAAGATATACAGTGTGTTACTTTACTTGCTTACTCCTCTTCATGCCCACTGGCACATAGGGCGAAAGATATACAGTGTGTTACTCTACTGGCTTACTCCTCTTCATGCCCACTGGCACATAGGGCGGAAGATATACAGTGTGTTATAACAGTAATAACTACATTTTTGCATAAATTTGATACCTCAGCGCATACGTCATTCGTCATCGTTCAAGGTACACATCGTTATAAAATGTTGCATTTCAGTTAGTTTTAAGTTTAAAGCATTTTTTATGTCCAAATAGCTGTTCGGTTTGCATCAACATGCGCTGTTATACGGCACATTTCAAGCACGGTACATAATAAGCCAAGGCCACAGCAGCAGAGTATTATTTCGATGGTAAAGTGCTCTAAATGCAATATCTTGTTAACATGATGTGGCTGAAATGATGCAGAACAACAGAACGAACACATTTGATGTATCAAATTTAGCACAAACATAGCAATAACGGCATAATCGAGGTGGGTTCAGATTCTAACTAAATCCTAAATATATAACTCTGCACTAACTGTACATAGGATGTGCACTGCATTAGCTGCTGCCAGACTAGCTCAGATAATGGAATCAAGTGCGGCGAATGCATAATTAACATACATAATTATTATAATTACACAGTTTGCTTTAGTTGCTTTGATACTAATTTCCTCATAAAATCGCTCTTTACTATAATCACTTCCTAATCTTGACATCTTTATACTGTTCTGCCAGTTTCGCCACGAATGCAAAGATACGTGAAAATCAATTTGCATATTAATTTTATATTAAAAAAATGGGCCAAGTGGCCCTGAAGTCCTTTGGACTAATATGTCTATATGTGACCCCGGCTGACCAAATGAGTGATAAGTCGGAAAAATTGTAACATTGTTTTCTTACATCCTTATAAAGGTTTGGTAGGGTGCTTTACACAGTTAAAAAAATATGATTGCTACAAAAATTAGCAAAGTTATGGAGCATTGAACATAGTAGGGATCAAAAAGTGAAAATTAAGAAAACGGCTGTTGAAGTTTTACATTATACATGCAAATGGATTGCATGGAAATATTACATGCACAACATTCAAATGTGGCACACAGCATGTAATATGTATGTTATGTTGCAATGATACACTGGAAGTACAAATGTGCTGCTACAAAGACTTATCGAGTTATGCCAGATTATGTCTTTATGTGTAAAACTAAGAGGACATATTATTTGAGAGCAAAAGGTAGACTCACTGTTTGACACAGTTTAAAACCTACAGGCAACTGTCCAGTTTAACAGGGGTCTAGTGGCTTAATGCTGTCTGTTGACACAAGCTACTGCCAGTGACCAATTACACATCAGTCACAGTTTCCATCAAACAGTAGCAGGCAGAGAATCTTAGCTCCACAGCTGGGTGTAATACACAACCAGAGCCACCACTGATTCATGGTCAAGTAGATTAGCTCAATGCACCAACTAAGACAATACACAACACTGTGAGTGACAGTGTCCAGAGTGAGGCCTAAGCAGTGTCCTCATTGCTGAATAGATCAATTAAACCTGCCAAGTGGGTGACATTCTGCACAAGTGTTCATTAATCCTTAGTGATTGTTCAGAACACCAGACTGACCACATACCTAAACAAAGCGAATGTAATAGGTGAAGAACAGGCAGTGTTCAGATAGGGGTATTGGTTGAATTGTATTTGTCTCGATGCAAAAGGCTTTATTGTGCCTTCATCGATTATAAGAAAGCATTTGATTTAGTAGACCAGTCCTCCCTGTGGTCTAAGATAATTTAATGCAGTATTAATGGTATTGGGTTGAAAGTTGTATACAACATATAAAAAAATGCTAAATCATGTATAAATCAGGGCCAGGCTGTGTCAGCCTTCTTCTCATGTGATGTATAGGTATGGCAAGGAGAAAACTTGTGTCCTTTGTTATTTGCTATTTACCTGAATCTTTTTGAACACTGTTAGTCACACTTATAACGGACTTAACATGGCAGCTGGTGAAATTTACAACAACCTTAGGGATAATGATGTAGAAAATGTATGTTTTACTATATGCTGATGACACTAGAATGATTCAATCAAATACAGATTTCTTGTATATAATGGCAGCACCCTACGATACATCTATGCAAAATTAGAAAAAAAGTTGCTGAACAGTTTTTGAAAAAATAGGCCAAATGTTACATTTTTACCAGTTTTGGGGGTCCATGGAGGCCCTAGGGAGCCCTTAAAATGATTAAATCAAATACAGATTTCTTGTGCATAGTGGCAGTGCCCTAAGATATGTCTATGCAAAATTTGAGAAAAAGTTGCTGAACGGTTTCTGAAATACGGCAGCTAACGGCGGACGGCGGACGGAGGACGGCGGACGCAGAGTGATGGCAATAGTGATGGCAATTCATACATTTATTTTAATTAATTAATTATTCATACATTTATTTATTATTATAATTACTATTTTATTGTTTTAATAGCTGGCATACTTGTATTTATTTATTTATTTTTTAAAGAAAATATAGTTGATTTTATTTACCAGGTAGTAGTATCGGTAATTATTGCATATGTCTGAATGGTGCAGTACATAAGAAATGTATTATTATTATTATTTAATGATCCAACCACCACTCACTCGTCCTTGACTGTCCTGTGTTCATGTATGACTGTCATAGATTCCTCTCTGTCTTGCTGAAGTGGGGGTGGAGACAGTGACAACTGTGCCATGGGCAGCCCATTGACGCTGGGTAGGTCAAGGGGGGAGGATGGCAATGTCTGCTTCAGCTGAAACATGACAACATTCACTATGGGATGCTTCTCAAACTGCATGCATCAGCTCAGAGCATCGGACATAAACTATTGGGGCGTGTCACTTCAACTGACGATAACTTCATACAGTTGACTTAGGGACAGTCGTATACGTTCACAAAATACATAAAACATTACATCGAAGGAGCTGGTTTGGTCGTCATACTTCGTGGGTGAAATATATTGCCAGTGACGCCATCTAGCGAGTGAAATGAGTCAATGAAAACCGACGCCAACAGCAAGTCCCCCACCACGTATTGGGGGAGGGGGGGTTGAACCAATACAAAACGTGTACCAGTTTTCTGACATTGCAAAGTTATGAGATCATCCCTTATAAGAATAACATCACTGAAATGTTGTCACCTAACATAATGCTCACAATTCCATAATGCCAAAATATACCCTTTTGGTTCGAGCTGACATAACTTGTCAGTTATTTTGTAACAGATAAAGAGTACCCAAATATTTTCTGTACTAAGAAGATGAATATTTCTACTAGGTCAGTGTAATTATAACTGTTGAACCGAAATACATGGTGTATTACAAATTAATACTATTACTAGTAATAATTTGTTATTGGTATGCTTAGCTGTAACTTTTCAGTTTAATAACATAGAAGACATCTTAATCAATCCAATAAAATGAAAATGTAATGAAATTTTTTTTTATTTAAAAGATCTACAAATACTCCAGGAAATTGTCTTCTCCATCTGTCTATATATATGTAACGCCATCTGGAGGTTACGCATTAATATATAATAAATGGTGACCACGTACAGCAACTTCCACTAGTTTCCAGACATTTCGTTGACGCTCGCTCTGCAACATGACGAGTCGATTACTCGCTCGGTTGATGCTCTGTACCTGTGTCTCCACCTGTTTGAGCAACTGGGTCAACTCTTTCTTGCACCGACAGATCTTGCTGTGGAGAAATAATTGTTTTGCATAAAGAACACGTGATGTCATAAATACCTCATGCAAAATGGCATTTCAAGTGGTCTTGTTAGAAAAAACATACGAGAAACTGGAGTTAGAGTCTGAGTGAATGTTGATGAAGAAGAAAGAATAGCAACATGAAATGGTGCACATGCACAATAGATAGCAATTATATCATGTTACAAATAAAATGTCCACGTCACAGGAACAAGTTAACTAACACATCCGACAGAATACGATTTATTCAGCATCTAAAGAACAGTGCTATTTATATTTGTAACAATGTGTTGTGTAGAGTGGATAGTTGCTATAAAGGAACACGTGGGAACTAGCCACACTATACCTTGTAACAATGTGTTGTGTAGAGTGGATGGTTGCTATAAAGGAACACGTGGGAACTAGCCACACTATACTGGGGACTGATGAGCTCACAAGTAATACCCATCAATAAACATTATTGCACTCGGGACTGATGAGCTCACAAGTAATACCCATCAATAAACAGGATTGCACTGGGGACTGTTGAGCTCACAAGGAATACCCATCAATAAACAGGATTGCACTGGGGACTGTTGAGCTCACAAGTAATACCCATCAATAAACAGGATTGCACTGGGGACTGTTGAGCTCACAAGGAATACCCATCGTTAAACAGGATTGCACTGGGGACTGATGAGCTCATAAGGAAGACCCATCGTTAAACAGGATTGCACTGGGAACTGATGAGCTCACAAGTAATACCCATCAATAAACAGGATTGCACTGGGGACTGTTGAGCTCACAAGGAATACCCATCGTTAAACAGGATTGCACTGGGGACTGATGAGCTCATAAGGAAGACCCATCATTAAACATTATTGCACTGGGGACTGATGAGCTCACAAGGAAGACCCATCATTAAACAGGATTGCACTGGGAACTGATGAGCTCACAAGTAATACCCATCAATAAACAGGATTGCACTGGGGACTGTTGAGCTCACAAGGAATACCCATCGTTAAACAGGATTGCACTGGGGACTGTTGAGCTCACAAGGAATACCCATCGTTAAACAGGATTGCACTGGGGACTGATGAGCTCATAAGGAAGACCCATCGTTAAACAGGATTGCACTGGGAACTGATGAGCTCACAAGTAATACCCATCAATAAACAGGATTGCACTGGGGACTGTTGAGCTCACAAGGAATAACCATCGTTAAACAGGATTGCACTGGGGACTGATGAGCTCATAAGGAAGACCCATCATTAAACAGGATTGCACTGGGAACTGATGAGCTCACAAGTAATACCCATCAATAAACAGGATTGCACTGGGGACTGTTGAGCTCACAAGGAATACCCATCGTTAAACAGGATTGCACTGGGGACTGATGAGCTCATAAGGAAGACCCATCATTAAACATTATTGCACTGGGGACTGATGAGCTCACAAGGAAGACCCATCATTAAACAGGATTGCACTGGGAACTGATGAGCTCACAAGTAATACCCATCAATAAACATTATTGCACTGTGGACTGATGAGCTCACAAGTAATACCCATCAATAAACAGGATTGCACTGGGGACTGTTGAGCTCACAAGGAATACCCATCGTTAAACAGGATTGCACTGGGGACTGATGAGCTCATATGGAAGACCCATCATTAAAAAAGATTGCACTGGGGACTGATGAGCTCACAAGGAATACCCATCATTAAAAAGGATTGCACTGGGGACTGATGAGCTCACAAGAAATACCCATCATTAAACAGGATTGCACTGGGGACTGATAAGCTCACAAAGAATACCCATCATTAAACAGGATTGCACTGGGGACTGATGAGCTCACAAAGAATACCCATCATTAAACAGGATTGCACTGGGGACTGTTGAGCTCACAAGGAATACCCATCATTAAACAGGAATGCACTGGGGACTGATGAGCTCACAAAGAATACCCATCATTAAACAGGAATGCACTGGGGACTGATGTGCTCACAAGAAATACCCATCATTAAACAGGATTGCACTGGGGACTGATGAGCTCACAAGAAATACCCACCATTAAACAGGATTGCACTGGGGACTGATGAGCTCACAAGGAATACCCATCATTAAACAGGAATGCACTGGGGACTGATGAGCTCACAAGGAATACCCATCATTAAAAAGGATTGCACTGGGGACTGATGAGCTCACAAGGAAGACCCATCATTAAACAGGAATGCACTGGGGACTGATGAGCTCACAAGGAATACCCATCATTAAACAGGATTGCACTGGGGACTGATGAGCTCACAAGGAATACCCATCATTAAACAGGATCTGTTGTTCAATTTAAGGAACTTTTTCAAAATACAAAAAGCCACCAACATATTACAGAGAGAACACTATTTGTGTGATACACTGGCGAAAGTGTCCAAGTGGCGCACCCTGGTGCTGACAGTTTTCATTATACAAGATCACTGTCATGGAATAAAATTTATTTTAAAGAGTAAAATCTGACTTATGAGTTTATCATTCAAACTAGGCACTATCACATAGTCTGCGCCAAAAAAATCGTTGCTACTGCATAATATATTCTGTTCAGATACGCAACAATTTTATTTGCGTTTCGACCATAACGCATGCAAAACTTTTGCTGTTCTTGCATCCTGCAGCTAAATATAGGACAGTGGGCAGACGGCACCAGCTGGTTCAACTCAGTGCGTCTTTAGCCAACGGTAAGGGAGGTGTTTTGTGTTCCTTCCTACCTCAAATTAGTGGCTATATCAGTGCCCTACGGATTTGGTTAATAAAATAATCAATTGTCATCGTAATGGGTCGAACTAAGTTGGATATCGCAGAGAAGGCGCATATCTTGGCTCTTGTGAACGAAGGGTTGAGCAACCGCGACATTGCCATGCGTTCAGGCCGCAGTATGCAGGCCATCCGTATGCTCAAAAAGGCGGCGGCTGGGCTCCCCCGAACGCCATTGCCAAGAGGAAGGAGGGCTCTGGTCGGCCTAGGAAGGTGTCGATGAGGACAGATTCGATGTTGAAAAGAGAGGTGATGTCCTGCCCGACCGTTACTGCAGGCGAATTGAAGGCAAACCATCCGGACGTTCTGGCGGGAGTATCGATGCGAACCATCCAACATCGACTTCAAAAACACATGAAGATGCCGTGTCGCAAGGCGGCGAAGAAACTCTCATCACGGCCCGAATGAGAAAGCAGCGACTTGATTTCTGCAGTAAGTACAAAAACTGGACTGTAGAGCAGTGGAGACATGTGATGTGGAGTGATGAGAGCACGTTTAGGTGCATCCGGAGTACAGCAGCACGTGTGAGGCGACCCATTGGCACGAGCCGGTACGACCCCACGTACACCCAGAAGACCGGCAAACACCCGGATGGAGTGATGGTTTGGGGGTGTTTCAGTGGACAGAAGGGCCGGGGAGGCCTATACTTCCTTCCAAAGAACGTAACGATGAATGGAGTTCGTTATGTGGATGTTTTGGAATCTCATCTGAAGAATGCCTACTACATCCATGAGTGCACCCACTTCATGCAAGACAGCGCCCCCTGCCACAAGTGTGTCAACATGGCTCAAGAAGGAGAAAATTGAGGTGCTGCAGTGGCCAGGAAACTCCCCGGACCTTAATCCGATTGAAAACGCCTGGAATCAGATGAAAAGAAAGCTTTCCTGCAAGAACACGAGCAGTGTTTCCCATCTGTGCGAGGAGATCAAGAAGCTGTGGGTTCTGGACATGCACCTTGACTACTTCCAGACACTGAGTGACAGCGTGCCCACACGCATCCAAAAGGTCATCCAAGCCAAGGGCAATGTCACTGAATACTAAATAAAGAAAGTAAATGTCTTTTGTGTGTTTCTTGCACCTCTGTACCTAAATATGTATATAAAATACTAATAAAATAGCTTTTTTCGTCACAGCAACGATTTTTTTGCGGAGACTAGTGTGCTCTTTCTACACAACAGCCATCCTATTTGTTTAGTCTCCTGCATTTTTCAGATATCTCCAGGAACCTCAGATCATCTGTTTCACAACTTTTTGTTCCTAAGACCAAGCTTAACATTGGTAAAAGTGTTTTCTCTGCAGCTGCATCCAAACTCTCGAATCAACTCTGTAATCATTTTAAAATCATCTGAAACTATAACCATCTCTCGTAAAAAAACTCAAGACTTATTTATTTGAAATCACTTTCCCTCCCACTTCTGCTTGTCCGGGTTCACAATTTTGCCCAATGATTCTTGTATGTTGCACCTCTGAGCTCAGATTCCTGGGGATATAGACGCTATAGAATTTTATTATTATAAGACACAGTCCCCAGGACCATCTCGTGTACCTGATATAGGTGTAGAGGCTGGTAGAAAGGTCTCTGTGGCCTCTGAGGCACTTGTTTACTGCTGCGACAATCCCTTCATGGGTAATGGGCTGCATCTCTGCAACAACCATGAAAATAATGTACTCATGTAGTTTACAAAGTGAAAGTGCTCACCACTCTTCACATAAAATATAATAATAACTAATCTATATCATAAAAAATACCGTCCACGGGATGGTGCTAAATACACACGAATGCAGAAGATAGTTTCCTCGAATATTTCTATTTGACATTTGTTATCACTGAAATTTGAAGTTTTCTGCAGAAAATATGCATAAGATTATGAACAACCAATTTACCTCTGTTTAATGTGTTTGATGTAAGATAAGGATCCTCACACTGGTAAGATGTATTAACTCATGGGATCTACTTTTCTTCTCAAGGGTTGTAGATTAATCAATGGACGTTTGGTGCTCAAGTTGCAAAGTCTAGAAGGAAAAATATTAACACACACATCAAACACCTGCTAGCTTGATTATTATTCAGTACTACTATCAGTACAAATGCATATGGGTTAAGTAAGTATTCAATGAATTGTGATGAATAACAATTGGTTTGCTACCTACCACGCTGGTTCCGATAAACAAACTGCATGGCTTCGTCAACTCTGCAAAGTACAAGTTATGTTAGTGAGAGAATGCCAGGTCAACACATGGAAACATCCTCGTCAAACATCACAGTAACATATATTATTCATAAAACTACAACCCCCCAATGATCTGGAATTGGAATGCAGAAGTGCAACACACCAGAATCATTAAGCATGATAATTGATTATGATGAACATGGACGTGCTGAAGTCATCACCAGAGTGATGGGCCATCAAGAATTTAGGCTCTAAGTGCAATACTAAACAATACCGAACATGCATCATCCTAGGAATAAATCGAGACGTTTTATTGTCACCTCTAGTGTATACATTTGAACTTACACAGAAACGAATGTCATTCCATCTGTCCAAAATGTAATATTGTCACATGGTAAAAATAGCACAACATTCTGGACACAAAAACATTTGATATTTGCAAGTCAACGACCAACGATTAGAAATACAATACAACAAAATACCTCTGCCAATTATCATGCTTCTTAAACAGACACTATTCCTTGGATTCCACATTTCAAATCGAATTTAATTTGAAAAGTTGTCGCCATACACTGTGATACAACCATAGCCCAGACTGAGTCTATGGAAGACTTTTAAAAGTGCCATTAACAAGAAAAATCTTTCTAAGAAATCTGTTATTCCATTCCAGAGCATTGTGTGATGTGTGTGTGCGTGCGTTTTGCAATTTGTTGTGCTGATTATAGTGGACTTTACCAACTTGTATGTGTATTATCAATATTCTATTACCGAGTAGTACCGACACTTCCATGCACAGCTAAAGGAAAATGTCATTTCTTGAATCTTACATCTTATCGAGTGAGTCCATCTGCTTCGGTTGAGCTTTCTGCAGTTCATTGATCATTGATCTGACGGCGACACACTTCGGTTCCAACCGTTCCGTCTCTACTTCCTGACAACACAGACAAGCAATGTACTCATCAACTGACCAATTGGGAGATTGGTTCATTTCAGCTTTATGCAAAGTATTCTGGGTAAAATGCATTCATCTACATAGTACGAAATTCAATTTAAGCAAAGAGTGACAAGAAGAACTTTGATGCTTGCAGTCAAAGTGAGTTTGACATAGCACAGGCAATGCACAATTACTTTAAATAAATCAGCAGTCCAATCACAGTGCAAACACAAAATGTTTGCTATATGTTTGATTACGTTTCTCTATGTACATTTTGAACACTATTCTCCACAATTCCATGTTCACCCATGTGCAGTCGCAAAAATTTGTGATCTCCGAACAGGTCAGTGATGGTATCACCTATACCAACTTAAAACTGATTCCACAATTCAATGTTATAGAATGACAGAACAACACAACAACTCATTTGATAAATGCATCAAATTTATTATGGCAAAATGGGACAGTCCGGCCAGATCTCTTTGGGGCCAGCTGTGACAGCCTGAAAACATGATGCAAGACCAGGATATTTCACATGACCGGACGTGATCCTGGGTCAGTTACTTGATCATATGACTGCGGTCACATGACCAGAATCCTGGGTCTGCATCCCTCTGGGTGTCTAGCCGGGATATTTCACGTGACTGGACGTGATCCTGGGCCAGCTACTTGATCAATGGTCATGTGACTGTGGCCACATGACCAGAATCCTGGGTCTGAAGCCATCTGGGTGTCAAGCCAACCCCTTGGAGAAACTGACCCTCCTATCATTTACAAAGGTGGAGAAATGGGGCTGGTTGGTGGATGACGTGCTTCTTTGTTCGTGCTAGAGACAAAGATGGCATCGAGCGTGGAAGTTGTTCTTCCTATAACCCTGGGCAAATGTAGACGATTGGATAGCTTTACTTCCCATGCCACAGGGTATATGTTATGATTGGTGCAGCTACCCCCTGCATAGAGGAGGTAGAGGGCGAGTTTCAGAGGGTGCCAATGTTGCAGCCTTCTGACCCTGCACTGACTTGTTGTTCTGGCATAAACCCTGCACGGTCATAAACACTATGCTTCAAAGAATGATTTCACAAAACTCCAGCTCCGTGTACTGCCCATCACAACATGCTATCTCACTTTTGAAAATCTGTTACATAGTTTTGATGATAATATACTAAATTATTGTTTACTGGGCCTACTGTTGAAATTCACTGAGATGTGAAAAGATTCATCCAGTTCTAAAAAACAATATTATACTATGTATTGTAATGACCGTCTGTATTCACAAACCGTTTTTGGACACCCTAAAATAAATGTTTGCAGCTCTCCATTGATTGCCAATGAATAAACATGGTGACATAGGCTACATAGAATGTCTGTTAATCTCAGCCATAACGTCTTTCTTCATCAAACTCAACATAGTTTTAACTACAACATGGGGGAGGGTGAAATGATAAACAGTTTGTATACACAGTAATGTTCATTATAAGGCTCATGGTGAAAGGAACATCCACTGTAAAAGAACAACTCTGACATCTCTGCTTTGGGTTGCTCAGTTTTATTTTCCCCATAGAGAACATTGGATACAAGGAACAATGTGTTCTTTATGGCAAACGTCCACGGTTTTGTGTGGTCAATTAGGTAGGACATGGACACAGGACTGACCAGAGTGTTGAATTCCTGGACCTCAGCTTCCGCCTGTTTCCATGACTGGTGCATCTTGGGGGAAACTAAAGAAACATTGGAACACATTCACACATCTGACACGGTCAATCAAATCTTGCATGTTAAGAGCGACACTATCTGTTCCGTTATGTCGATGCATCCTATCAAGCCAGGGGTGATGATTATTAGCAGGAAGTCTCCTCAATCAGTTGTACTTTGTCCCACTTGCTGTCTTTATTCATCAAAGGGTAATTCCAGGAACAAAGGATCATTTCAGGCATCAACAATACTACCAATTGAGGGTATTTACAATTTGAATGTCTCAGATGTATGTATAATTTGAACATTTCATGGTGGCAACAAATTGCGAACATTTCAGGCTTATTAAACTCAATTTAGTGGGCAGTATACAAACAACATTATTTACTCTAGTTTGAAGATTTTTTAAAAGAGGAACATATAAGGTCAACTTAATGCTTGACCCTCAGCAAGATCTATGCTTCCGTGACATCTTAAATTTCTATCCCGGATGGCAAACTTGTTAGCTATTGTTTTTAAATCTAATTAAACTGACAGGTAAACAGGTAACAAAGTTAATATTCAAACATCACTGCAAAGATAAGTTGTTTCTATTAACTAATGTGTTACATTTAATTAAAGAAACTTGTCACAGAATTAAATATGATTACTACTTACATATTCCAGACTTTGTTTGTTCCTCAAATTTCCGTAAGTCTAGTTCATGGCTACAACAGTGGATGCAAAACTTATGTAGATAAAAATAAAATAATTGTATGTTGTGTGTGTTTGCATGTGTGCACATGAGTATGTTCATGTTTTATTAAACAAAATCTTGAACTTTTACTGCTGTGCCTGTAGCATAAAATTAGATACGTGCTATCAATGCAATTATAAAAAAGAAGAAACAAATTATATGTTTTACTTAATTTCAAATGGACCCATTCAAAAATATATTTTTGATGAAATTAGTGTAATTATTCTAAATTATTTTAAAAGTATTATTCTAAAATAATTCTAAATGATATGAGCAAACAATTTTATTTTGGAAGTGCCTTTAAAATAAAGTGTAAATACTGAGATAAAAACAATTCACACTGAACATGAAATACCTCTTTCTGAAGAACTCCTGTTCTGCCCGGAATTTGACTATGCCCGTTGTCAATTCTTTGCTTAACTTCGCAAAGGTGGTGTTATTTCTCAGTAAGCACAACCTAAGAGAACAAAATATAAATAAGAATTCTTTTAAGTATTTAAAACTATAACAAATTACCCTGCTTAGAAATGGTAATATTCGTGCACACTAACTATCAAATAAATTTATATAACTTTGTTAACTGTAGTATATTTTTATGTGATATAATGATACAATTTTTAATAATGTCACAGATTTGTATTTTCTGACTCAAACATATTCTTAATGCTAGATATATGCATACACGCATACATACACTTGAAATTCCTTTAAATGGATGAATCACATAATTTATAAACAATAATTGTCTAAACTTTTTACATGAAAAATTTACATGTTTAAAATAAATTAATTTCTGCAAAATTCAGTTACAACACCAATATTATAAGAAGATTCTTTTTAACCAATCATATGATGCATTGAAGTTTCTACACATTGGTGTGACAAAACACTTACAGTGCTGCCCTTTGGGCATTCTGCAGCTGTTTCAGGTTTTTTGCGGTCATTCTGCAGAAGTTCAATGCTTGAAACCATGCACTTTTCTGGTCCTAATACAAAATCACAAACACATTAATGTTACAGCATGGAAAGTTTGGACACCAAAAACGTATCTCTTAACAGTGGGTCTGGAAATTGTGAAAATGTCTCCACAATAACTGTGTCTTATCAATTCATAGGTTTTTGTAAAAACATGCTGTTTTGTAGGTAATAAATAAAAAATATATATATATATACATATACCAGTAAAGTAGTTCTGCTACTCATCCAAATATGCTACTTCTTAACCTCAAAGGATCTCACGTTAGAATCATCATTAGACAGATTTACCATGTACTAGGAGGATAAACATCTGACAAAGTTGCGTAAAGAGGTTTGTGAGACATATTTTTTATATAATAAAATCATTGATAGTACTAATGTGACATGATTATTATCACATGTCTCACTTTACCTGACAAAAATGTATGCAACTATTCATAATAATCACAACAGGAAAGAGTTAACGGACTAGTTAGCCCAGTGATGTTTATAATACATTTATGGTTTGCATCTCGCAATACACTGTGCATGTAAAATATGTCATAACAGATTTGAGTATTTCATTCAAAATAATTTGTTTGCATTCAATCGATGATATAATTGTTGGCGATTTAGATTATCCATCTTTTGTAAAAAACAATATGAGAGTTGTCTGAAAACAGCATGTTCTATTAAGTACATAAGATTCTCACCCGATTAATATACAATCTTGTGTTAAGGATCTAGAAGTTTGTGGAATGATCTGTTTAGGGATGGTCTCACAAACAAACTTAGTGTTTTGTATTGGTTCAAACCAATACACACCCCCACCAATACACCCCCGCTAAAACACCCCCAACAATACACACCTCCGCCAATTCAAAACCCTGCCAATATATACAGACTCCCCCCGCCAACACACCCCCACCAATACACACCCACACCAATAACCACCCCCACCAATACACACACCCGTCAATACACCCCCACCCTGTCAATACACCCTCCACCAATATACACCCCACCAATACACACGCACACCAATAACCACCCCCACTAATACACACACCTGCCAATACACCCCCACCCCGTCAATACATCCTCCACCAATATACACCCCACCAATACACCCCCTGCCAATACACCCCCCACACCAATATACACCCCACCAATACACATCCACACCAATACACACACCCACCAATACACCCCCTGCCAATACACACCCACACCAATACAACCCACACCAATACGTGGTGTGGCACTTAAGATTTTTAGAAATCCAAAATGGCTTCCCAAACCACAACCAATGGCTGGTGGATTAAACTGACGTGACATGGTTGCCATGACATCACTGACCACACTGCCCGGTTGTGATATCCACAACAGCACCAATGTGCATTAATATATACTCAATAGGTGGTGCCACTGTAGCGAGCTATTACCCTTGCAATACGTTGTGATGACAATATGTACACACGGTCTGGGAACTTTGCAGACTTATACAACCAGGTG
The DNA here is from genome assembly GCA_963995525.1 of Escarpia spicata. Classification (NCBI taxonomy): domain Eukaryota; kingdom Metazoa; phylum Annelida; class Polychaeta; order Sabellida; family Siboglinidae; genus Escarpia; species Escarpia spicata. Next base: position 10,321,521 of record OZ023210.1, read on the forward strand.
AAAGGTGCAGGACAGAACAGACTAGACACAAAGGGAAGCAGTAAAATGAAACCCACGCTGACAGTGAACAGGGTCGTTGGTTCTGTGGTTAGTCGTCGTACCCATTCGGTCATCTCTGGTTGTCCCCTTGGCTGAGGTTCCTCGGCGTTGCATGCCTTGTCAAAGAGGAAGACAGGACACTCTGTGTCATCCTACAACCAGGTCAGTGCATCTTCACATTACAGGCTTCTCCTCAATTGACCTATCCATCATGTGACCGATTGCCTAGCAAAACCTCCATCAACCGATCAAAAAATGGATGTCGAACACTTGGTCGGTTCGGACATTCCGTCGTATATTTTGTTGAAACTCTGGTCCCAAAAGAGTTTCTTAATGACAAAAATATAAGGCAAAGTTTATAAAGTAACAAATGTATCCGAGAATGTTTGATTTATGAGATGTCATGCAGCAGTAGTAATGTAATTCACGTATAAAACTGTTAGCAACATTGTTGGCAAAGGCAAAGCTTAATGGAGGTCATGCGCAAATTGTTGATTGTGATATAGGCAAACTGTGACCTACTGGACACACCAATTTGATAAACTGCATATCTCATAAATTTGTACATTAACCCTTTACAACCCAATCCCATCAGTTTATTTATTAACCCTTTACTGTACACCCCAATCTCATCAATCTATATTAACCCTTTACACCCCCAATATCACCAATATATATATATATATATTAACCCTTTACACACCAATCTCATCAATATATATATATATATATATTAACTCTTTACACCCCAATATCATCTATCTACATATTAACCCTCTACTTTAAACCCAAATTTCATTTTTCCTATACATTAACCCTTTATTTTCGACCCCCAACATCATCATCAATCTATGTATTAACCCTTTAGACCCCAATCTCATCTATCAATATATTAACCCTTTAGACCTTAACCGCCCACGACTGGCCATTCTCGTGCGATCCCATCAGCCTGAAATTGCCCGCAAACGAGCTGAACTATATTGGCCTCTGTGGCGTCATCTACCGTAATTGCATGTTATGTGTAACTTTAAAGCTTAGTCTATTAAGTAACCTGCAAGAGAAAGTTAAGTGTGTAAAGGCTAGGACGCACTGGCACTTTTTGGCCAACCAGGTTAGACCAGACCAGACCCACTCTGACTGCAGAGTACCTACTACACCAACTGACACTTACTCCACTATGCTCGAAGCTGGTGTGACGTCATCATCATGTAAACTTGAAAACTTTTGAATATGCTGGACTGACACCGACTAGACCTGGTGTAGTTGAAAGTTTTCAATTTTACATTATTGTGACATCACAACGGCTTCAAGCTTTACTCAGTCGGTGCCAGTCAGCGTAGTGTACACACTTCAGTCGGAACAGGTCTGGCGAAAAGTGCGAGTGTATCCGGCGTTTGGAATACCGCTACTCACCAGATCACCCACAATGCACTGCTGTGCAGGCTTGCTATGACTGAGCTCTATGCCGCTACTCTGCAGCAGGTCCTGTCTGGCGATCGGGATGCCAGTCTCACGTTCCACAAGGGTCATGACCTCGTGTAGTTGCATGTGGGGCCCTTGGAGGGGGTATGACAGCAGCTGGCAGGAGGGCACACAGAATATGTGGATCACCTGAAACAATGGGGTGTGTTATAATAATCATATAATAATTATATTTCATCAGTGGGAGTGCTCCCCTGATGGCAACATGTAAATGTCTTAATGGGAGTCTCCCTGACCTTACTACGAATATTACATTGTATTCTTTATATGATCACGATGGTCAGAAAAAATGGTGTCTGTCTGTCTGTCTGATGATCATGAGGGTCACCATGTGTGTGTATGTACAGATGATTCATAATTGTAATTTTACATGTAGATAGATTTATAGACTCACTGTACAGCTTGTTTACATGTTTAATTTTAATTAATTTTTAATTGATACATTATATATTCAATGGTTTTATTTAATTTATGCAGTTTTATGTAAAACACCAGAGAGCATTCTATTTGAAGTGTATGTGGGTGAACTGATTTACTTTACTTGAGTAACAAAGTACAATTCTTGGTGTACTATTACTTGTGACAAAGTTTAATTATGTGTACTTTTCTGGATACGATGAAGTATCCATAATTTCTGTGTTTTAATTATCTTACAATGGTATTTTCTGATTGGCCAACCGGTTATCATAAATCTGCATGATGTTCTCCATCTGGTACAGATTATTTTTGTGGAACACCTAAATTAAATTAAACAATTTTTGGCATGATAAACAGCAAATAGTGGCTTCATGAAAGTAGTTGTGTCAGTCACTTTATATTTCTGAGTAAAGCATTTTTCTGTTTACTTAAGACACAATTGTTGACTTTTTACCTGTGCATGGCGTCATCTGTAGGACGGGTATTTTTGCTACTACGATAATGCCAGTGAACTGACCTTGATATTGAGCAGTTGGTCCAGAAACTCGAAGCACTGTCTTCGGTTCTTCTCCGTAAAGCCGCCCCCTCTCTGTTTCGGGTCAAAGAGTAGCATCAGTCGCAACCACTGCTCAATGTAGCCCCGGGTAATTCTGTCAACAGAGCCAACATTCAGTCAGCGCTTACTAAAACTGGTCTACGTCCATCTAATGTCCGGTACAAACCCTAAGACCAATAAAAAACCAACGGGAATTTAAAAAAAATGAACTTGTTACATTTCTTCCCAGTGGTCATATATTAATGCTTGACAATTTGGCACCCAAGGTGAACGCTATCTGTGAGGGAAATGTTAACACATATGCATGCACGCATGCATGCTCACACACACACAAACACACACAAACACACACACAAACAAAATAACACCTCTGTTAGATCATTTTCTTATTCAACTAATTGTTGTAAAATTCTGCCAATAATATTTTATAAAACTGTGCAGATGATGATTGTGAAATAGTATGTACAACAAGAACCCGCTGGCACGGTGGTTCAGTGGTGTTTGTGTATGAATGATGGTACTGGGCTTGAACACACTTGGTACAATACGCCAACTCGCCTAGCACTAGGCATAAGAGAATGAGGTTAGAAGTATCTGTGTCTTTGGTAAGATACTAGAAGCAGGAGTCCCTGTCTACGTGGTGTCTAATCACATATATAACCATTATCAAATATTGTTGGCGAGGCAAAGCTTGACGGAGGTCATGCGCATAATTCTAACAGTGACACGGGCAAGCCGCGACATAGCGGATCCATCAGTTATTCCAGGTTATCACCAAGGTTTTATCAGCCTGTTTCAACCTGATTCTTAAATTTATGTGCATTAACTTCCGCAATAAATTCCCTATGTTTTCGGTTTATGATATAAAAATATGTCAAAATGATAATTGCCCCATTGGTCTGAACGATGTTCGATAGTTCTACAGTACACCATGGAACTGCTTCACAAACATTCTTCTAAGCTCATAGGCTGATTTTTTATTTTAAAATTGATTTTGCTACTTAACAAACTGTAATCTTGTACACTGAAAACTGTCAACACCAAGACGTTCCACCGGGAGGAAGTTTTCACCGACGTGTCACAAAATGTGTCCTCAGCATAAAGTGTCATTAAATTTAACAACATATTTTGTTTAATGATGTAGTCATGAACGCATTATCTCAGTGAAATGATGTAGTATCTCATGAACTCATTATCTCAGTGAAATGATGTAGTCTCTCATGAACTCATTATCTCAGTGAAATGATGTAGTCTCTCATGAATGCATTATCTCAGTGAAATTATGTAGTCTCTCATGAACTCATTATCTCAGTGAAATGATATAGTCTCTCATGAACTCATTATCTCAGTGAAATGATGTAGTCTCTCATGAACGCATTATCTCAGTGAAATGATGTAGTCTCTCATGAACGCATTATCTCAGTGAAATGATGTAGTCTCTCATGAACTTATTATCTCAGTGAAATGATGTAGTCTCTTATAAACTCATTATCTCAGTGAAATGATGTAGTCTCTCATGAACTCATTATCTCAGTGAAATGATGTAGTCTCTTATAAACTAATTATCTCAGTGAAATGATGTAGTCTCTCATGAACTCATTATCTCAGTGAAATGATGTAGTCTCTCATGAACTCATTATCTCAGTGAAATGATGTAGTCTCTTATAAACTCATTATCTCAGTGAAATGATGTAGTCTCTCATAAACTCATTATCTCAGTGAAATGATGTAGTCTCTTATAAACTCATTATCTCAGTGAAATGATCTAGTCTCTCATGAACTCATTATCTCAGTGAAATGATGTAGTCTCTCATGAACTCATTATCTCAGTGAAATGATGTAGTCTCTTATAAACTCATTATCTCAGTGAAATGAAGTAGTCTCTCATGAACTCATTATCTCAGTGAAATGATGTAGTCTTTCATGAACTCATTATCTCAGTGAAATGATGTAGTCTCTCATGAACTCATTATCTCAGTGAAATGATGTAGTCTCTTATAAACTCATTATCTCAGTGAAATGATGTAGTCTCTCATGAACTCATTATCTCAGTGAAATGATGTAGTCTCTTATAAACTCATTATCTCAGTGAAATGAAGTAGTCTCTCATGAACTCATTATCTCAGTGAAATGATGTAGTCTCTTATAAACTCATTATCTCAGTGAAATGATGTAGTCTTTCATGAACTCATTATCTCAGTGAAATGATGTAGTCTCTCATGAACTCATTATCTCAGTGAAATGATGTAGTCTCTTATAAACTCATTATTTCAGTGAAATGAAGTAGTCTCTTATGAACTCATTATCTCAGTGAAATGATGTAGTCTCTTATAAACTCATTATCTCAGTGAAATGAAGTAGTCTCTCATGAACTCATTATCTCAGTGAAATGATGTAGTCTCTTATAAACTCATTATCTCAGTGAAATGAAGTAGTCTCTCATGAACTCATTATCTCAGTGAAATGATGTAGTCTCTTATAAACTCATTATCTCAGTGAAATGATGTAGTCTTTCATGAACTCATTATCTCAGTGAAATGAAGTAGTCTCTCATGAACTCGTTATCTCAGTGAAATGATGTAGTCTCTTATAAACTCATTATCTCAGTGAAATGAAGTAGTCTCTCATGAACTCGTTATCTCAGTGAAATGATGTAGTCTCTTATAAACTCATTATCTCAGTGAAATGATGTAGTCTTTCATGAACTCATTATCTCAGTGAAATGATGTAGTCTCTCATGAACTCATTATCTCAGTGAAATGATGTAGTCTCTTATAAACTCATTATCTCAGTGAAATGATGTAGTCTGTCATGAACTCATTATCTCAGTGAAATGATGTAGTCTTTCATGAACTCATTATCTCAGTGAAATGATGTAGTCTCTCATGAACTCATTATCTCAGTGAAATGATGTAGTCTCTCATGAACTCATTATCTCAGTGAAATGATGTAGTCTCTTATAAACTCATTATCTCAGTGAAATGATGTAGTCTTTCATGAACTCATTATCTCAGTGAAATGATGTAGTCTCTCATGAACTCATTATCTCAGTGAAATGATGTAGTCTCTTATAAACTCATTATCTCAGTGAAATGATGTAGTCTCTCATGAACTCATTATCTCAATGAAATGATGTAGTCTCTTATAAACTCATTATCTCAGTGAAATGAAGTAGTCTCTTATGAACTCATTATCTCAGTGAAATGATGTAGTCTCTCATGAACTCATTATCTCAGTGAAATGATGTAGTCTCTTATAAACTCATTATCTCAGTGAAATGATGTAGTCTCTTATAAACTCATTATCTCAGTGAAATGATGTAGTCTCTCATGAACTCATTATCTCAGTGAAATGATGTAGTCTCTTATAAACTCATTATCTCAGTGAAATGATGTAGTCTCTCATGAACTCATTATCTCAGTGAAATGAAGTAGTTTCTTATGAACTCATTATCTCAGTGAAATGACCCAGCATACTTCTGACTGCCTCTCTTATCTGTCCGACCAAAACAACCACTCCCCAACGTGTAATGTACACATATCTAATGTACAGTTTATGGGAATTTGCAAACTTATGAACCAATTTGCATGTATGTGTGTGTGTGTGTGTGTGTGTGTGTGTGTGTGTGTGTGTGTGTGTGTGTGTGTGTGTGTGTGTGTGTGTGTGTGTGTGTGTGTGTGTGTGTATGCGTGGGTGCATGCATGCATGCATGTATCTGCTTGTCATTTTCAAATACTTGTCTGAACTCCCATAACAACACTTGGCATTATTCATGGAGTCAATTTTGTTTACATGTGCATGCTTTGAAAAGCCTTTGGTATGGGAGTTATTGTGGAAGAAGTTGTATGACACCATGTACCTGCACAGTTGATTGGGTGTTGGCAGCCTGTCTGACTGCTGCACCTGGGCTTGTGTATTGTAGAAGATGTATATCACTTCTGGCTTTTTATTTTTCATAGTTTCCCGCCTGCAGGACAATTTAGGCACAATGTCAACACTTCAATAAGGTGTACTCAAGCAAATGCATTTTAAAGAAGAAAAAGTCCATTACAAATTCATATAAGCTTAATTTTTTTTTAATAACAATTATGCAATTTGCAAGATAATAATAATGACTTTGTTTATACATTAAAAACCATAGTAAAACTCTGTTTGGCAGATTGATAAATATGCTAAAGATTAAATATGATAATATTAATATAAATAAAGCAAATAAGTATATTAAGATTTGTATACTTAACTAGATAAATGATATCACAAATATGAATTTGTATAAAATATAATGTTCCAATGGTAATTAAATATCTAAATACATAAATGGGAGTTGTATTCAAATAACAATGAATATAAAAATTGGATAATCAACAGCCATAAAATATAATTTATTAAATAATTAGAATAATACAACAATAATTGTCATATTTAAATAAATAATGTTCTCTACTACATGTCAAACACAAGACTTAGATGTCTTGCTGGCTTAAGCATCAAGACAAGTCACACATTACCTTTGGACAGTGAAAACATTGTTCTTGGACAAGTAAACACATTACTTCTGGATAAGAATAACACAAAATAAATATATAAAATTCTAAAAAATCAAAGTTTGTTCAATACCAGAATTTTTTATTATGGAAAAGAACAAAACTTCCTCCATAAATTAAGAGTTCTGTGGAAGGGTCATGCACTTACCACACATAACTTAATGGTTTTTCCCTTTGTAAAAAGGGTCGCAAGCCTGTGATCATTTCAAACATGATGATACCAAATGACCAGTAGTCGACAGTGCATGTGTATCTGTCTGAGTCGAGTAATTCAGGTGCCTGAAAGGGCAACAAAGCACTCGCATTGCAATGTCCTTAGCATCTTATATTTTATAAAAGCAGAGTGTCAGTATTGCAGCTACATAAGAGATAAGTTAAACTTATAGGCAATATATTAAAAGTTGCGATATGACAGTCTTATGGCAAACTTGGCAAAGAATGAAGACGCTGACTTCAAGGCATAAATACTGAAGTACATATATGCCATGCTGTTTTGTTTGTGTACCTATCTGTACTGGTTACTGTGCCTACGCTACTAGACATCCAGCTGAGTAAAGTTACTGACAGCAAATATGGAAGTCATTGTTTCAGACTTTCTGCAGTATACTTAGTTCACTGACTTGAACATGTTTGTAAAATTTATATTCATTACTTCAAAGGTAATTTTTAAAATAGGAAGCCCTTTCAATTTCTGACATTTAGAATTTAACTTACCAAGTAGAACATGGTGCCAACAAAGGACTTGGCAATACTGTCTTGGTCCAAATCTTTGGCATAGCCAAGATCTATGAGTTTGTAGACGGTCTGGAATGCCAATGGAGACAACATGCACTTGTTGAAATGGTGAACAAAAAGGAACATTTGTGCCTTTTCATATTAAGAACACGTGTACGTCTTGAATGAAGAACCAACCCATACATATGGAATCCTAGCTTAACTTGGTGAGATGTGGCTGGTAGGCAGGAGTTTAGCCAGAGACCCCTCTGCCTGTCTTTAAGATTGGTGGATGACTGGCCAAGACTCGTAATTACAACTGATAAGACTGGTGGTATTTAGAAGGGACCAGCTGGCCACTAGATTAACTAGTATTTCCAAGTATAGGGGCCCACACTAATAAGTTATCAATGGCACAACTGGTAGTAAAACAAATTGAATGGATCAGTATTAATTAAATAAATGGCTCTAATGACACTGGTTGGTCATTAAAAAAAACTGTCCAGTAATGGCTGTGATTGACGTGACTGGCCGCCACACAAGCTGTCCGCATGCTAAAACTAAAAGGCACACTTTTGATTAATTCAAGACTGTCAACTAAATATTTCTGGCTAAGGGCCTGTTGGTAGGACAGCTTGCTTGTCTGCCCTATGTTCACAAGTTGCACACAATTCACTAGTTGCACACAATTGCTGGATTTTGTGTAAGGGACTAGAGGGATACACATGGTGTGTTTTTGCTGCAAGAGTGGCATTTTTTGTATCGTTTGATTACTGTATTTCACTCGAAAACAACTTCTCAAACAATCTGTTTACAATACAGTTGATAATGTTCAAATTTGTAATGCCAGTCCATTTCAGGCATCGTGTAATCAACCTGCCTCTGAAAATGACGCTACAATACCTGAAGCCTGAGTTTTTGTTACATAACAAAAAGCCACCATCCCCACTTCATGCAAACTCATGCTCTGAAATCATGTCTCATGCTAATTCAAAGTAGCCATATGACAGTTTGTGGATGGGGGCTAAGATATCCCTATCATTTTGAGAACAACATGAACGTACTCTTTCACAGTCACCTCCAACATCCTCACAAGTTTGCAGGACGACATTGTCAGGTTTTAGATCGCGATGGATGATCTTCATTGAATGGAGATATTCAATGGCACTTGCGATGTCATGGGCAATGAATCTCACATCAGACTCAGGCAGGCCACACCGGTTCTCCACTTTGGAGATGAACTGAAATATTAACTTCAAGTTAGGCTCACTTTCATTATACGCACTGGCAGAAAAATTTATTTTCCGGATGGTGAGCACTACATACACACAAATGGTGAGCACTACATATACACAAATGGTGAGCACTACATACACACAAATGGTGAGCACTACATACACACAAATGGTGAGCACTACATACACACGTACTGGCTTCTGATTTACCAAATGGTGATGTATTAAAAAATACAAAGTTAGTCATTCACTTTGTGCAGTAATTCGCACATGGCTGAAAACTGTCCCAAAGATGTCAACATGGTATACGAATGAACAGATCCATCAGGAGGTGAAGTAACAAACACTTCAAGTAACCTTAAGGACTGGATACGACACTACACAAGACCATGCCATTACCAGGACTGGATACGACACTACACAAGACCAAGCCATTACCAGGACTGGATACGACACTACACAAGACCAAGCCATTACCAGGACTGGATACGACACTACACAAGACCAAGCCATTACCAGGACTGGATACGACACTACACAAGACCAAGCCATTACCAGGACTGGATACGACACTACACAAGACCAAGCCATTACCAGGACTGGATACGACACTACACAAGACCAAGCCATTACCAGGACTGGATATGACACTACACAAGACCAGGCCATTACCAGGGCTGGGTCCAATTACATAATTGTATTTGTAATTGCTGTAAAGGTGTTAAGGTAGCTGCACCGGGTATCATGTCAGTTGATTTCTTAATTTTTAATTTTTCTTAATGGGGGAAATCTCAGTAATAGAAATGTCTGTCAAATTATGTTGAAATAAGCCACATGCCAGTAAAAAAAATCACATTTCTAAGAAAAAAACAAGAATCTGGTGACACGTATTATTGGTAATAACCAGGAAGTATTACTTAATGTAACGTTTTATCAAAACTACAATACTTACAAAGCCATAACTTGGCATATGAACTCGACTTATGTTTACCCAAAACTGCACGGGATGGTTTTATGTTTGGTGAAGGGGTCGTGCCAAAAATGCAGTACAGATTTTTGCTGTCTTTCAACATTGTAGCAAAATGTTTATGAAGCTGTATCAAATGTAATATGCATTTGTTTACAAAAAAAAACCTGTTTGAATGTCAATAACATGTTTGTACTTACAACAATACAATTTTTTTGGGGGGGAGTTTCTTAAAATGAAATAAAATGCCATTTTAAGGTGATTTTTGAATTGTCTTTAAACACATTTAAATATCTCTAAACAACATAAAAATCAATTCTTTTTGGTCTGGAGTATTGTTTAGTATCTGAGGCAAACTCTAAGAAAAAATGGTTAGCTTATCTTCAAAATTTATATTAGAAATGATTAATTCAAAAGAAGCGTATAATAGCCGATGCAGCCACCTTAAATACTGCAAGTTGGCTAAACTGGTCTAGAGACTGTCTGAGTCAGTACTTCCTCGGAAGAATATTCAAGCAGTTATTAGCAGTTAGCATGGCCTCTTGTGAGAGCAACAAAGTAATTTTATTATGGATTTCCTGGCTTGTTTAATTACTTGCAACTGTGGTTATTAACTACAGATTTCTGACTGGGAAAGTATGTCACTTGAAGAAAAGCCTATGTGGCTTTAATGGCATCACCATGCAAAACTTTATATTTTGTTATATATAATTATCGTTGCACCTCACATATTGACATAAATCCCAATTTAATTTGTTTTGTGATGTTTATGAATTTCATTCAAATTCAGACCATTTGTTTTTCAATTAATTCTACTTCATGATTGACCCGTTCAACCCTACATACCAGTGCATGCCATTTCATTGATAAACTTTTTGTTAGGTCCGATTAACACATCTGTAATTATAATGAAAAACTTAGTGGTGTAATTGTAATTGATCTGAAAATTGTTGGAACGTAATTGTAATTGAAATGACAAATGAAAAGTAATTGTAATTGATTTGATTTAGTGTAACTGGACCCAGCCCAGGGGCCGGTTTCATGAAGCCTACTTAGCGGCTAGGAACGGTTACTTAGCGCTACGAAGGTCATCGTAGAAGATTTCGTGTTTCATGTCGTCCACTTAGACTATGCAGTGGGCGCAACGCCCTACTTACCTTACGGCTCCTACCCCCGTGGCGTAACTCCACTAAGTTGTTCTTAATGGCGGCTTTACGACCAGTTCATCAGATAAACGGTGCAGTTAGACGAATTTTCCGGCGAGAGAGAGTGTTTAGATACATGACACACTCATTTGGTGTATACGACAACTTTGAGTTGTTTGACCGGTATCGTTTTCGTCGGGAGAATATCAGGCATTTAATAGATTTAGTCGGTGACGACATCTCGATAGTGTCACGGAAGGGTTTCTTAACACCGACACTGCAAATACTCGTCGCATTACGATTCTTTGCATGTGGATGTTTCCAGCTGGTTCTAGGCGATTTGTTTTGTGTTAGCAAGGCAACCATGAGTAGAACTGTTCAGAGAGTTCCAGCTGTGTTCGCCAGACTACTGCCACGTCACGTACGCTTCCCCCAAGTAGGCGAGACGGAAGCCATGAAAGTGCAATGTCACCACATCGCAAACTTCCCTAATGTTATCGGCTGCGTCGACTGTATGCATATTAAAATTGCAACAACATCGGTCAACGAACATGAATATATCAATCGTAAAAACGACCATATCATAAATGTCCAACTGATCTGTGATGCCGATGCCATGATCATGAACAGTGTTGTGAGCTGGCCGGGATCGTTGCACAACGCACGCATTCTGCGGGAGAGTCCCGTGTTCAATGTGTTCAAAACGGTATCCCGGCCACTTGAAGGATACATCCTCGGCGACAGCGGCTACATGCTCCAAGACTGGCAGCTCACGCCTTTTATCCACAACACAAATGCAGCACAACAGCGCAAACAACTCAACTCCTCATCACTGAAATTCGATTCGGAACCGGCAGCGTCGCGTGCAGTTGCCATGTTGCTAGCGGGAAAGTGGGAAGGGGAATCCTGGGGGTTACCCGTATCATGACGTTAATCTAACCACGTGACAGCTTTACGCGCCTAGTTAGTTAAGAAATAGGTCATGCGTGCTACATGAAACCCGCTTTGCTTAATTTTACGCAACTACTTAGCTACGCAAGAATTGGAGTTTACGCACTTGCGTAGCGCTAAGTAACTGCATAGTTTAAGTACGCTTCATGAAACCGGCCCCTGGCCATTACCAAACATATGCAGGAGTGCAGGATTACACACATTTTTATATAAAGTTGCCACAGGTCTGCAGAACGAACTAAGATCAAGTATGACTTTGTGCTGCTGATAAGTGCAGTTTAGTTTACTTCTGGACAAGACGTTTCCCACAAGAGTGAGATGAAATCCTTCACACCACCACAACACTAACTCACTTCGTGTTCTGAGAACATGCATTTAATTTTATTAAAGGAAATCAAAATAAGGCATTGGCTAAAATCCTTTCTCCATGTATACACAAAGTTTAACATTGTATGTAACATTTAACAACATTAAAAAAATACAGAAAAATACATTTGTAGCATAAATTCAATTTTAAATCCGTCTGTGAAGCGATTCCCGCGGAAAATTAAATTTTAATGAGCTAGGCGATGACGTGGTATCGTGACGTTACTTATGACACACACTCGCATCAGGCCGACCCTTTCCATGCATTCAGAGCACTTTACAGGTATAACTACGAGTGTCAGAATGAGTTATTGCGCAATATTCCGACGTAATACAAATACTAGTCATCATAGAGGAACCAGCAGTTATTTTACGGTTCCATATGAATCAAATTTTATTCAAAACAATGAATGCGAATGGGCCTACAAGTCGACTAGGATTCGCTGAGCTTGGGCTCGTTTTCTGAATAATTATATCGAATGCAACCAACGGGAGATAATCTACTCCAATAAACATACATAGCAAACACATATTGTATCCAGCTACAGAAAATAAATAACGTGTATAATCTCATAATATCACTAGAATATCGATATATGAAGGAGTTGTACAATTTATCATAACAACTTAAACCAGTCTGTAAATTTCCGCTGGTGCCGCTAGCTCAGTTGGTAGGCGCATTGGTTTCTTGTCATTTATTTTACAATCGGGCGACGCCGGTTCAATCCTGACAGCATGCAAACCATTGATTTTCTTTACACTTTTTTTCTTTATGTTTTCACGAACTAATATAAACCAAATCATTTTGTATACTATGATGCACTGTTTGTAAATATTTTTTTTATTTTTGTAGTAATTATTTATTCGCCACAAAAATGAAAATATGGTAATTTTATATATATAATGATGTTTCTAAATTTGATTTATCCCAGACAGATCACAATTTGTTTTCACATATATAATTAGAATATATTACACAATATATATAAAATTAATAAATTATATATCCATTACATTATATTTGTTTGGATAAATAAAATTTAGAAACATCGTTATAATTAATAATGACCATACTTTTCATTTTTGTGGCGAATAAATAATAATTACAAAAATAAAAAATTATTGACAAACAGTGCATTATAGTATAAAATGATTTGGTTTATATCACATGGTGAAAACAAACAAAAAAGTGTAAAGAAAATCAATGATTTGCATGGTGTCAGGATTGAACCGGCGTCGCCCAATTGTAAAATAAGTGACACGAAACCAACGCGCCTACCAACTGAGCTAGCGGCACAAGCGGAAACTCACTGACTGATTTAAGTTGTTATGATAAATTGTACAATTCCTTCATATATCGATATTCTAGTGATATTATGAGATTATACACGTTACTTTCTGTAGCTGGATACAATATATGTTTGCTATGTATGTTTATTGGTGTAGATTATCTCCCGTTGGTTGCATTCAATATAATTATTCTGAAAACGAGCCCAAGCTCGGCGAAACCTAGTCGACTTATAGACCCATTCGCATTCGTTGTTTTGAATACAATTCGATTCATGTGGAACCATAAGATAACTGCTTGTTCCTCTATGATGACTAGTGTTTGTATTACATCGGAATATTGCACAATAACTCATTCTGACGCTCGTTTCGACCCAAAAGCTATACTTGTAAACATGCTCTGAATGCATGGAAAGGGTCGGCCTGATACGAGTTTGAGTCATAAGTGATGTCACATCTCGGCATCCCGAAAAGTGTGCCAAAAATACGCATATTCGAAAATGTCCGGATGCACAGCATAAAATGTGGAATTTCTAATTCATTTAATTAATTTTTATTTTTTGTCTTGGTGGACATGGAAATAGATAGCAGGATGTAATATAACACAAATTCAAGCAATAGGTGTTTTTATTCCCTTTAAGTTAATTGAAAACAATTCTTACTTCTATGTTGCCTTCCCAACTAGTGTAAACTGCGATGAGAAAACTAGTCATCGTTAATTTATCAAGTGAAACAGATGACCTACCTGTCTGAGATCTCCACCTGAGCAGTACTGCATAGCCAAGGATGGAGTATCGTCTTGCCTTACTTCCTCAGGAACCGTAAAACCTTTCACCACATTATTATGGTCTAGCTTCAGCAGTATCTCTACTTCTGTTTGCCAGCGTTCCAGGACTCTGTCATTGTCGACTCTGTTTCGTTGTAGCGTCTTTATGGCAATGTACTTCCCACTTTCCTGTCACAACAGAGGGCAAAGACTCATACAAACGCCCGTACATATTATTTTGAAGTTTTACTGGGAATTGGTTCTCATTCGGGCGACATACATATATGCATCCTCACAAGCCAAGGGTGGTGACTGCATGCAACCCCCATGGCAGATATCCTGTAGATGCGTTGTATGGAAGTTAGCTGAATCAAACTCATAATTGACTTTGCCGCCCGTGAGAACAGTGCAGACAGCCATCTGATCCGCGTTCTAGTTCCAAGACAGAGCCCTCAACTTTCGGGAATCCCAATATAATTGTAAATAAATTCGACCATTCGATGCATTTTAGACATATATGTGTCTGATCATTCTGTTATTACAAAAAAAATTATTATTTAAAGTCAACAATGATCTGACAGTGTTTTCCTCGATCTATCTAGTAATGAAAAAATGCAGTTACAGTGTATTTCAAATAGCATAGATCTATAGCGATGATTCGGTTACTGGGATATACCAACATTCACAAGGACATTACCATGTTTTTCCACAGCGAGACCTCGCCAAAGCCGCCATGTCCAAGTGCTTTCTCTCTCTGCCAACATCCTCTAGTCTCCTTGTGTGTCTGCATCGTTTACGAGCAACACTCCAGCGCACTAAAGAAAGACGAGAACACGATTAACATTGATGTTTTGCCAGTTTCTCCCAGTACAGGCTGTATTACAATTTACGCCTCTTCCCCACCAGATCTGTCCACTGTTACACCAACTTGACTTTTCAGGGAAAACATTTAGTCATGTGAGCAGTGCACTTACCGTGCAGAGACTACTCATCTATTTATACAGATCTACCACAGCCAGGTGTTCATTTGTATAGCCGAGTAAACTGAGGCAAGTGCACCAGCTGATATATGTTTTGTCAGTAAAATGTTATATATGTTGTACACGGTTTGATTAAGTAATTGTGCCATGTGTGCGTAGAACTGCTTCATCGCTTCTCTTGCATCTTCTGCCATGTTGCGTGTCCTAGGGGCAAATAGTGGAGATAAAAACAAACTAGATTCTAAAGAACAGTTAGCTGTTGTCAGCTGTTTTAGCATCGGCTGATTTTTTGCCTAAACTACTACTAGATCATGCCAGGTACACTGATGTTCAGGCTGATCTGTAACTATGGTCAGATTGTCTTAATTACCTCAATCGTCCATCAATGTCGAAAAGATTAAAAATACTTTTTGCTAAAATCATCGAAACAGCTGACTATTATCGTTGACTTGTAAAACTGTGAATAGTCTTATGTTATAATACAGGATCATATAACAAATAGAGGCAGAGAAACGTTTGTAAATTGTTGCTGAATTGTAACTGGTTCAATGGTTTCATGAAAAGTAAAAAAGTTGTGTTAATATCTAAAAATAGAATCGACGGTCTGAATTGATATGACACGGAACGCTATATCCATAGCCTAAGCACTTGTGGGATCTCGCCTAGTCAACTTGGTTTCGTTAGTTAACCACTTGCCATCAGAGCAGTTGTAGTATTTTAATGGGAATAATAAATATACTAAATATTTTACTGTTTGTTGTAGACTTGCTAAATTTGTAAAACTCATGGTACATCTAATCCACTATGGAGAGTATGGCTCTAATTAGTAACTGCAACATAAAAACACACATGCCTTAGTTTAGAGAAGTAGACACTGGACTGTGTGTGAATATTATAGTCAAGTACCCGCCAGTCAGGCACGCTCGCAAGTTGGACACATAAACATATCGTTAGTTATCGCCGCTAATGATATGTATATATATCCATGTAAAATTTACTTAGCGTACTTATCAGTTATTATGTTATCATTTGCTGGTGGGTCATCTGGTTTTCTGGTCATGTGACAAAAATATGTACTAAAATGTGTTGACATAACAAGTGAAGATTAAGCATGACATTGGGCATTATGAATATTAAATATATAATAAAATATGTATGCAAAAAATGTATTAAATGTTAACAGTCTCAACAACTAAAATGAGAACAACTATTCATATTAATCACCAGGGATAGATCCATGTAAATAATTACATTCATTGCCATCAAGGCTTGCCATTCCAACCTGCGTCACGGAAAATGTGCTATGCACCAACAGAGGACGCTGAGGATGAAATCAAGGATGAGGTCTATGAACAGTTGGAAGAGGAAATCAGGACTACACCCTGGCATGATGTACTCATGGTGATGGGAGACCTCAACGCAAGAATTGGAGAGGAAAACACAAGAAGAGAAAGGGCCATGGGCACCCAGGGCATTGGACGCATGAATAACAACGGCGAGAGACTCGGATCTATGTGTAGAAAATAACCTAGTCAAATAGTAGTCATAGCTAGGTAACAACACTGTCAGCCAGATTGACCATCTGGTAATTAATCAGAAGTGGAGACGATTACTCCAGGAGGTAAGAGCCAGACGTGGAGCCGATATATGGGGAACAATCATGTGCTAGTTGTGGCAATGTTGTCCTTGGAGCTAAGGAAGGCAAGGAGAGGAGAAGAGAGACAGCAGTGATTTGACACGGGAAAGTTAAAGAACACTAATATAGGGAAAGCTCTCCAGCTGGACTTGCAAAACCACTTTCGCATATAGTCCAAAAGGAACAAGAATTGAGCATCGATAGTTTCAATCAGGCATTGACAAAAACAAGAAAGAAAGTTTTAGGATACAGAAGAAAAAGGAAAGAGGAATTAATCAAACCAGACACATGGACAACATTCAATGAAAGAAAAACAAAAAAAAATAAGATAAATGATGCCAAATCCCAACAACTGAAGGAACAGCTACAGACTAGATACTGACACGAGAGCCTTCATTGAAAATCTGGCGGACGAAGCAGAAACAGTGACACAGACCATGGCTGCACTGTACAAGATAACCTAGACACAGAACATGGCTGCACTATACAATATAACCTAGACACAGAACATGGCTGCACTCTACAAGATAACATAGACACAGAACATGGCTGCACTGTACAAGATAACCTAGACACAGAACATGGCTGCACTGTACAAGATAACCTAGACACAGAACATGGCTGCACTGTACAAGATAACCTAGACACAGAACATGGCTGCACTGTACAAGATAACCTAGACACAGAACATGGCTGCACTGTACAATATAACATAGACACAGAACATGGCTGCACTGTACAAGATAACCTAGACACAGAACATGGCTGCACTGTACAAGATAACCTAGACACAGAACATGGTTGCACTGTACAAGATAACCTAGACACAGAACATGGCTGCACTGTACAAGATAACCTAGACACAGAACATGGCTGCACTGTACAAGATAACCTAGACACAGAACATGGCTGCACTGTACAAGATAACCTAGACACAGAACATGGATGCACTGTACAAGATAACCTAGACACAGAACATGGCTGCAATGTACAAGATAACCTGGGCACAGAACATGGCTGCACTGTACAAGATAACCTAGACACAGAACATGGCTGCACTGTACAAGATAACCTAGACACAGAACATGGCTGCACTGTACAAGATAACCTAGACACAGAACATGGCTGCACTGTACAATATAACCTGGACACAGAACATGGCTGCACTGTACAAGATAACCTAGACACAGAACATGGCTGCACTGTACAAGATAACCTAGACACAGAACATGGCTGCACTGTACAAGATAACCTGGACACAGAACATGGCTGCACTGTACAAGATAACCTGGACACAGAACATGGCTGCACTGTACAAGATAACCTGGACACAGAACATGGCTGCACTGTACAAGATAACCTAGACACAGAACATGGCAGCACTGTACAAGATAACCTGGACACAGACCATGGCTGCACTGTACAAGATAACCTAGACACAGAACATGGCTGCACTGTACAAGATAACCTGGACACAGAACATGGCTGCACTGTACAAGATAACCTGGACACAGAACATGGCTGCACTGTACAAGATAACCTAGACACAGAACATGGCTGCACTGTACAAGATAACCTGGACACAGAACATGGCTGCACTGTACAAGATAACCTAGACACAGAACATGGCTGCACTGTACAAGATAACCTAGACACAGAACATGGCTGCACTGTACAAGATAACCTAGACACAGAACATGGCTGCACAGTACAAGATAACCTAGACACAGAACATGGCTGCACTGTACAAGATAACCTGGACACAGAACATGGCTGCACTATATAAGATAGCCTAGACACAGAACATGGCTGCACTATATAAGATAACCTAACACAGACCATGGCTGCACAGTACAAGATAACCTAGACACAGAACATGGCTGCACTGTACAAGATAACCTAGACACAGACCATGGCTGCACAGTACAAGATAACCTAGACACAGAACATGGCTGCACTGTACAAGATAACCTAGACACAGAACATGGCTGCACTGTACAAGATAACCTAGACACAGAACATGGCTGCACTGTACAAGATAACCTAGACACAGAACATGGCTGCACTATATAAGATAACCTAGACACAGAACATGGCTGCACTATATAAGATAACCTAGACACTGAACAGCATTTTTAAAAATAATGACGTCCCAGTAAAAGATGTAACTGAAAATGAAAAGGTCTTAAAATATTTTTATTGAATTTCAAAAGAATAGGAGTTGTTGGAGAAAAACTATTTTACATGTTTGCACACTGCATTATGTGAAAATGTACCATTCAAACATTATGTACTGAATTAACAAAATTCACTCATCCAACACATCAATAATTAGGTAACCTTTGCAGCCTTATTGTCTAATTCAATCTGGGTTTGACTAATTTATACTATTTCTCTAGGCCTTAGTCTCATGCATTTTGAAAATAAAAATGGCAAGTCTATTCTGGTTTTTTCGGGAAAGGCTTCTAGGCTTGAGTGGTGAAATTGATGTAACGCGAGTCACAAAATAGGGGATTTTTCATTTTACACAGAAACCCCTGGTAGCTTCAGATTGCCAACTATAAATCTCTTCTTATAGGATGTACCTAACTAAATAATATTAACAATATCCATATCTAGTCTACAAGGATTATGATATTAGGCACTGAATATGTGTAATGCGAGTCACATGTAACGTGAGTCACGCAAAATTGGGTAGCGTAACGCGAGTCACAAAGCTTTTATAGCAGTGACTTGTAATTTCTTTTCTTTTTTCTACTAAAATTGTGGATAAGTTAGTTGCCACGACTTCACAAAGAGGCATTAGTGTATTAGTTTTATTATATCCCATAATCATTCTTATTTCCTGTTGGTTGATGAAAAAACATGCTCACTAAAAAACATTTTTGATCCGACATCATCCATCATCAATTCATGTACATATATACAATCAAACATCTTGGAAAATAGTACTTTAATACATAACAAGAAATATAGTATCTAAGACAACACATATATTCAATTAAAAAAAGAACATTTATTGAAAAAGGATGCAACAGTTATGTACTAATTAATAATAATGTACTTAGTGGATGGTGCGTACAGTTTTTTCCTGCTATTCACATAATGTGTTTATGTTAAAATCAATTCTTTTACAGAAAAAAATACTGAATTATAGGTTGCCAGGTAGTAATTACAGAGATAGATTAATGTGATGAACCGTAAATATGTACCCAGATTAATCATCATTATCACGGACATGTTTTAGTGGTGAAAAGGGGAACTCCTTAAAAAAATTACTGGTACTTTTTGTGTAACATTTAATAGGTTATTTTTAAGAATACCAATAATACAAAATTGTTTAAAAAAAACTGAGTGAAGCCAGTTCAAGCCACCCATCACTGTAAACCACTGTGGCCATCTTCGTTTTCTAAATGTGTAATTATTAATCACAAATGAAGGCATCAGAGCTTACTTGGATTAATGGATCTATGTAATACTATACATTGAGGTTAGTCTGGATAATTATATTTGGTTGCAAATGTTCTTGTAAAGCCTAGTGCACACGGGCGGATCGGTGGTGTGGCAACAGCTCACGAGGCCGACGGCTGAGCTATATTTCTCATCACCGTTGCCCGCAGACGAGCGAATCTAGCTAGGTTGCATACATGGTCACGACCAATTCAGCACACAATTTGCGCGGCTTCCCCCCCGAAAAGAGCATAAGCATGGCATAGTTGTCTACAAATTTGCTGTTTATTACGACAACCAAGTTAAAAAAAGCAAACACATCAAGACCCATGATATTTTAAGGACTTGAACTTCCTATGATAAGGCATTTAATCTATTTAAGAAAAAACCTACACTACTTCCAATCATAAAATCATCAGACTTGTTTTAAATCATTGAAATGTTGCGACTCCTTTAAGGAATGTTTATTAGACATCCGGTTTCTCCTAAACTATATACTACTCATCATATTTGTCACAAATACCAGTTAGATTATGCTACTGTAAGTCAAATGATACAACAAACCTTCCCGCATATACTGTTACAAGTCATAAGCACGGGTACTCTTCCCAAATTTCCACAAGTTTGTCTTCGGAAATTGACTCTAACAGAAATTCGTTGGGCGCTGCAATATTGTTATCACATGATCGCGATACGTGATATCATTGGCTAGATTGCTTTTGCGGCTGAGCTGATAGCTCACGTTGTCCGCAGACGAGAGAATTGTGCTTACGAATGCAGATAATATCAAACACGACAGGATATATTTTCTGCCGGCTCGGGAGGCCAACGGCTTAGCTAGATCACCCGCACACGAGCAGATCGGCCGCAGAAATGCATCATGAGCTGGCGCCGTGCTGCCGATCCGCTCGTGTGCGCCGGGCTTAATTAAGGTAATCATTTTTTATGGGAAAAGTGGACGTGTTTTTCATTTCTTGTTAATTACACATTTCTTGATTTAAACCACTATGTTCAAGGTTAATGTATATTATTTAACTAATATTGTCTCCTTTCTCCATTACATTGTCTTCACAACATAATACAAACAGAAAAATCCATTTCCCTCAAGCTAAAGTGTGCCTGATCAGTTAATAAATGATAGCCGACTTCACGTAATGTGAGTCACGCTGATTACGTAATATTTGTGTGTTGTTGGTAAAATTTCTAGTTACTAAAAACTGTTTTTTAAACCCTATTTATTTGTGATTCATTCACGGGTATTCGTTGGTTTCTGTCATTCATACTTTGAGGAGAAATTTGACATGAACCAAGGTAGGTTTTTGTGTTTTCCTTTTGCTGTAACGCGAGTCACGCTATAATTAGATGCAATTAAAACCATATTAGGTTCCTCCTATTCACAGAAGATAGAATTTTGAAATGCATTATTATTGTACATATGCCAAAATATAGTTTCTAAAAAATGACAAAATTGTAACGTGAGTCACAGTGGATATGACCATCTGCTTAAGAAGTGAGGAAAGCTATCAAGACCATGAAGTCAGCAAAAGCACCGGGGGCAGATGGTGTGAGTGCAGAGATGCTGAAGGCTGGAGGAGAGGTCACCACTGGAGCCTTGACAGAGATCTTTATATATGGGAGGCGGAAGAAATACCTGGTGACTGGAAGACGGGGCTGATTGTTAAATTACCTAAGAAAGGAGACCTTAGCCATTGCAACAAATGGAGAGGGATCACTCTTTTGTACCTCAGTAGTAAAGTTTTCAATAGGGTAATCCATGACAGAATTTCAGCAGCCTTTAGCTCACAGTTGCACAAAGAACAGGCAGGGTTTAGGAAAGGAAGATCTTGTTGGGATCACATTTTTTTTTTACAAATCTACTGGCCAAATAAAATCTCTAACACGGAACTCCTCGACAGGACAGGCATGCAGTGAGAGACCCACTTGAGGAGACATGGAGGAGATCAGTGGAGCAGGAGATGAAGACACTCTGTGGAGCTGGGGCCAAGTAACGAAGCTGGCAGCAGACAGACAACATCATTGACGAAGAGGATTAAAGGGAATAAAAACATCTATTGCTTGAATTCATATTAAATTAGATCCTGCTATATATTTCCATGTCCACCAAGCCAAAAAAATCCCCCAAAATCGAAGAATTAGAAATTCCACATTTTATGCTGTACATCCGGACATTTTCGAATATGCATATTTTTGGCGCGCTTTTCGGGATGCCGAGATGTGACGTCAGAGTTGACTCTGCCGATACAGCGACCGCTTGTTTACATTCATTCTCAGCAATATGACAGCAGAGGTGGCTGTGTAATGCGAATATCATCATGGTTCATTGTGCGGCATTCGGTTGTAATGCAAACTCTTCTAAACATAGAGCAACACACAATTTTTTTCGGTTCCCTACGGATCCAGTTTTATTGAAGAAATGGATCGCCAAAATCAAGCGAGCTAATTTCAAGCCGACGAAACACAGCCGGCTTTGCTCCGCTCATTTTGAGAAAAGCTGTTTCGATCGCGATCCGGAGATGTTGGCAACCCTTGGATATCTTGGTGCTCGAATATCGTTGAAAAGCGATGCAGTCCCAACAATATTCCCGGCAGTAGAAGCTGCATTGATGCCGTCAATCCGCAGAAGAGCGGCGTCGGCACGGGCAGGATCGACGGCCGCTTTGCCCGAGTCGAAGGCAAGCGGGTCTCGCAAGCGTTGTTCCAGTGCCGCAGGCTCCGTTGCCGCTGTGACTACAGCCGGCTCAGCAACTACACCCATGGCTTCTTTGGGGTACCAGGTTCCTTCGACGAGTGGTGAATTTACGAGGTCTGCTTACCGAAAGCGGCAACGAATCAAGGTAATTCTTACATGTTATATCTACTATTATTATTCTGTAGGTCTAGTATAATGCCTGGACTGGACGGTCTCGTGTGTCAAAATAAGTTATTCAACTTATTGTCATTGTATCCCATTGGTTCCAATCATATCACGGAACTCTTCCTAAGTATCTGATATTCTAAATATTGTAGTTATGCACGATACTACTATAATAAATCTACATATACTCAGTTTTGTGGAAAATTTGATAGTGTAATCAAATCGATTCAGGTGACTGTTTTTATCATTATCATGGTTACAGGAATGTAAGGCATTTAATTAATCTATTTAGTTTTACATGCAAATAAGAAATAATTATTTTAATTATACTCGTTGCCGAGTCAGGTTAGTCTGTTATAATGTTTTTTAAACCGTAAGAAGCAATACTTGGATATAGAACATTGCAATGTGAATTTGCAGATGGAAGAATAATTATATTTTCAAATGTATTTAACGTTGAATTTGCATAAATTAATTATTATTTTTCATACATAACATTTGTTGTTTTTTAAATGACAATACTTGGACTTTATGAAAGTGCCATGCATTTTGATCAACATCAAATATATGTACACATAAAGTACCATGCATAAGTTATATATTTAAAACAAAAATTTAAAAATTAGGAAGTGGTCTGTCTCACTCTCATAGTTGGAACCAGTTGCTGGCAATCTCCTCCTCTGACACATGACTCACTAAAGTCTTATGTCATCAATGACTTGCTGAAGAATTATCCCCCATCAGTATTCTCTGTAGAAACAGTTTATTACAGTGTTTGGCACTTGTCTGCTAATCCAGCTAATTGGACTCCTTTGTTGTGACTCCTCCACTTGACTGAGGAACTAAGTGTAGTGTTTGCCTGAGTCAACTGATCAAAGATCAAATCTAATTAATTACCAGTTGACATTGCACTTTGTAGGTCTTTCCTGCTATGAATAACAAATACACCAGCCACCTCCAGCTGGCCCACTGCATTCTCCCTCCAGTTAAAATAGTTATCTGAACCTGATCTACTGGTAATTAAAGCATGCTAGGTGGAAATGGCAGGAACTGGGTAACATGGATGTGACATGTCGGATACTTATTATTACTATAATTAACCCATGCAATTAACCCATGCCTAATATCACCCTGATCACCATTGCAATTGGTAAACCTTGCAGGTAGATGCGATTAATTATTATTAATATTGAATGGTTACCACATTGAACACCCTGTAGATTACAGTATGTATTCATCGAGTTAATAATCTATTATGTTTAAGTTTTCAAAAGTAATGTTTTCAATAAATATAATTCTTACAGTAGATGCAGCTTTCATAACACACACTATTGTAACACACAAGTACTGTTACATTTGTTACTATAGAATTCTTACAGTAGATGCAGCTTTCATAACACACACTATTGTAACACACAAGTACTGTTACATAACACACACTATTGTAACACACAAGTACTGTTACATTTGTTACTATAGAATTCTTACAGTAGAGAGCAGCTTTCATAACACACACTATTGTAACACACAAGTACTGTTACATTTGTTACTATAGAATTTTTAATATTTCAATAGTAATTTATTGATTTGTATTTTCATAACTCCAGTGCACAGGTGAATTACATAACAGTGTCATATATTGCTATTGCCTAGTTTCCATTTTATTACAGTTGAATATCGAAGACAATGTACATCATGCAATATATACTATTACATTTGAAGGTATTATCATTACATTTTGAATTGGAACTACAGTATGTACCGAGATAAATATTTAGAACAAAAATATAACTATTGTATCTTGTATTATCTACTAACAACGTTTACGGATAGAACATATTTTTCATTTTATGTCTGTATAACATGAATGAATGGAAGACAAAAGAAATGTCACTGCAATTTAATAGATTGCAATCAGTGTAATTACACCTTACTGCTTGGTGCATTGCTAATTACTGGCACAAGTCATGATGTTTTTTTAAACAGAAGCTCAGAAATGTACCAAGGACCATTATTCGGCTCCCACATTATTCATGGGATGGATGTTGGCAATCATAAAACCTGGATAAACTAGTTCAATAGGATACAGAAAGCATAATAAAATTTCTATTTTGATGGGACATATATTAATAAACATGTATATATATTATATGCCAGTTACTATTACATTGTTTCTGTTATTATATTGTGCTTTGTTCAACTTATTGTTACTAATAGGTATTATTATTACACCACTCCTGGAGCAGGCTTCCTATTGTGACTATAAAATTGAGTATTGCAGGATTGTTCATGTCTGCAGTCACATATTGTTATGATAGTCACATATTGTTATGATAGTAACTATATCAATGGATAAGGATTCTACTAATGATGTTACAAAATGTCATTAATGAATTTATTTGATTTTTAACTTAATGTTATTAAAAAAATCAAGTAAATTTATCAAATAATAAATATGTTCACATTTGGATGTGGGTTGTTGCCCAGCTACCAAGTGTGAAAATGGTCATTTGTTGTGAAACAATAACAATAAATGCAATGCAAGTTGCAAACCTATCTATTGTATATTTAATAGATGATTAGTTATAACCAAAAATAAAATGTTCACAAGTAATATATTGTCACATTTTCCAGGTAATTGTTTGCATAAAAGTGTAACATAACAAAAGTAACTATGTCTCTGTGTAGATTCTGTAAGCGTAATATCAATTATTTATGATGTTTTTATCATAGAATAAACAATACATACCTTGCAACTTGAAATAAATTTATTAATTTGTATTTTTCACAGCTAGGCAGTCTGTTCACACTTGGAAGCTGGGCAAATGACTAGACAAATGGATGTACTCCTTTCTGACAAGATGGTAAAAGACAGGATTTTGTTTGCTTTTGTCAGAAACCTACAACAATTAATTTGTTTGCAAATTCTATAAGGGTCATTTGTTATTTCAGTTATTTGCTGACATTCTGACAGCAGCTCGAGATAGTCCACCGTCGACCAAGAATGGGTCATCTGAAGATACAGCAACTGAATATGACAGCTCTCGTACGGATTCCTGTGATACAGAGGATTCCACACCTGAGTCAGTCACAGCATCCACTCCAAAAAGGAGCAGCAAATGCTTTCAGGTTGACATCAGGCCATCAACTCGCACGAGAAGAGTGCAAGCAGTCTGTGCATCAGAGCAGGTTGCTGTGCAGGTGACATCAGCAGTGAGGTCAACGAGTGTGCAGTGCAGTTTGTTGACTGGTCCGATTAGTGACTCGAGTGACTAAAACGGGGAGGAAGTGACATCTGCTGCAGATCCAGAGTATGTTTGCTCTGACAATGAGTCGACTAGTCGTGACAGCAGCAACAGTGACAGCGATGACCATGTCGACCAGTACACTGACACAGGGGAGGGTGTTACAAACAAGACTCCCTTGAGGAAAGATTGCTGCCCTTCCAGGGAGAGGTACTTCTTGGTGGCAGAGTCTTCACTTCGTCATCTTTTCGCACGTTGCTGAAACTGCACTGGCCAAACCAATGTCGTAGTGCAGCAGTTTCTCGGCTCAATGGGAAGTTGCCCTGTAAAGATAATAATTGGTCTGTAGATGTGAAGCTATGCTATTTATTAGCATGTCATAGGTAAAGTGATCAACAAAATGGACTAGATAACTTGTTTATCAATGGGTATTTGCTGAAGCCATATTCTCATCTGCCTGCAGGGGAAATATTCCCATGGGTGTTTTTTGGCTTATAACCATTGTCTGTGCACCGTGTGGTGATTCACATTGTGTTACCAGATCTACACAGTTACCAACATTTGGAATGATTCATCCCAGTAACACTGTGTTATGAAACTTGCTTGATGAATTTGTAATGATTCAATCCAGTAAAACTGTGTTCTGAAACTTGCTTGATGGATTTGTAATAAATATGTCACACAAAAAATGTGATTAAAAATGCTATGTCCTTATGATTTTTATGGACATAGTCGTAGGGCACATATATACCCACTGGTAGCATCTCACATATAAGACCCCTAAGGTTACACTAAACCCCTAGGTCTAGGACATAACCCTTCAGGCTATAACCCATTACCATAATTATTCAATTGTTCTGCATGTTGTTTTAATGTTTATTTTAGTTTATTTTGATTATATAGTAGCTATATTGTTATGTGTCAGACTCAGAGTAATAAAATTATTGTTCCACATAAATGACATAATCTAGAGCTGTCATTATATATGTCATGATATTACGGTCATCTCGCGAACAACTGTCCAACTAAAAAAGTGTGGGTTTTGTCCAGAGGGGTGATATCGTAAGTAGCTATAACGTCCTAAACTCGATCCGCATAAACCAGACAACCATGCTTACGACGTTCGACGGTTCGTAACTTTGTGAAGTTTGTCTTTGACAAGTCTGTTTACAATTACTTCGTCCGATGACCTACTTAGCTACAACCTCTAGCTAACTCTCTGTACAGCTTTGACACCGCATTTTATAATATAACGTCGTACTAAAACGATATCAGTGTTGTTGTCGAAGTTTTCACACCATATGTGTCATTATAATGAAGTTGCAGCTTACCAGTCGGTGTTGCCTGAGCGAACATTCACATTGTGACTGTCCGACTCCGCATCATCTTCTTCGCTACCGTCGCTGAAATGCTCGGAAAGAGCGGAATCAGACGAATCATCCGCTGTAACCGTTCCCGCTAGTGGCTCAAAATCGTATGATTTCACTTGAAACTCTGGGAAACTCCCACTAGCCATGATGATGATGTTACAAGAGAATGGAGAGAACAACAATGGCGATGCATAGATGTCAACAAAGCCGAGTCATCTTTGACGTCACGATATCACGTGATCGCCTAGCTCATTAAATTTCAACTTTCTGCGGGAATCTCTACACAGACGGGTTTAAAATAGAATTTTGTCTACAAACGTATTTTTCTGTATTTTTTTAATGTTGTCAAATGTTACATACAATGTTAATCTTTGCGTACACATGGAAAACGGATTTTAGCTAATGCCTTGTTTTTATTCCCTTTAAGTAAGTATTTCACCAAAATTACAAAAATCGATTTTTATTCACTATTCGTTTGCTCAAATGGTATAAAGTAATTGATACAGAGTTATAATATGAGTCTATATCGCACAAATTTATTCTGATATTTGTAAAAAACGACATGTTTTGATTAATGTCTCCAAATCGCGGTCTGTATAGTTCTTATCCTGGCTTAGCCTGAGGTTAGGGTTATTTGGTAAACACAGTGACAAGACTCAACTCTCAAGAGGTGTTCAACATAAGGTATATTTATAACTTGTACACTTTAGAGCCTCTCTGGAGTTTAGTAAACATAGAATATTTACGAAAAATAAAAAAATAAAATTAACTGAATTTTACTTTTACTTTCGACTTTCTAGTACACGTGTCCAGTATTAGGCCTTACTCCTCAAGCCTAGGTCTAGGACTATCAGTCTAGGTCTAGCATTATGATTAGTACGTGTTAAAAAGATTGCAGACGTAGTCGCTAAGACAGTGTCACTTACCGAAAACTGTATAGTAGGAAGCATAAACTAGTAAAGCAGAACAATTCTAGTGTAATCCGCCTGCAGTATGAACATTAGTCATTATTAAAAACATGTCATGAGCTCTAAACTATAACGTAAACTAACTTCCTACAATGGTTTGGAAATGGTTATTCGCCAGTCGATCATTGACATCCGGTAAATAGACAGGACTAAATTTAGATACGGGAAATCCTCTCGTATTACCCAATCGAAATAGAGGTTAGTGCTACGTTTTGCGGATACGTCCACGGCATCGGTTTTTACATCGATTTATTTTATGTGGCTAGAACATTCTTTCCCCAAGTTCTTACCTCAAGAACGGTCAATGATTGAGCATTGACACCGTCTCAAGGTTTTGTTTTCTGTAGTTGTTTTCTAATTTCTCTATTGATTTTGGTGAGATTGTTGTTATTGTTGGCGTTAATGTTTTTTTCCGTTTTGTCTAGTCTAAGCTAGCTGACTGTATTAAGTACGGGTAATTAGACATAGCATATTTGTAAAAACAAATTTGGACATTTAAAACAATCTAACGCTGTCTTAGCTAATCGATGAAATCAACCGTTAAGAAAGTTAATTGTTTTCGAGGAACTACTGGCTAACTGTAATCATTCATGACAGAGAAAAGATATGATACTGACAGTAGACGTGATGTGAACGAAGTAAATTCTTCCGGTCATTCCCTTCCTGACCATTTATCCCCCCACTAACATGAAGAGACATACATTTCCCCCTTTTGTAATTAAGTTGATTGTTTTACAAACTTGTATTCAAATTATGTATCCACATACAACTAGAACCTGCGCCACCTCAACATTAACAAACCGTCAACAATTATTGTGTAAATAACACAAACCACGTAACATTCAAATTCAATTATACGAAGGAAAGAGATCACATAATAATCATATATATAAATAAAATTATGATATATATATATATATATAATAATTTTATTTATATATATGATTATTATGTGATCTCTTTCTTATTATATATATATATATAATAATTTCATTTTGTTAAGCGCCACATCCAATGTTGTTCACAGCGCTTTACAATAGTATACAAATGTATTTTAAAAATAGTGCATTTGAATAAAAAACAATAGTTGTTATATCATAGATAAAATAAACTAATAATAATAGTAATTAAGACAATAAATACAGTAGAAGTAGAAAAGGAATGTAATATGAAATATCATAAAATAAAATAGTTAAGATCATATTATTATTTTAATAAATTATCAAAAATTAATGTAAACATCAATAAATTAGGCTAAAATGTATATGAAAAATAATAAATAGATAAATAAATAAATAATAAATTAACGTTAAACATCAATCAGCTATGATAAAATAGTGTTGGTAATCGTCCGAGTTACATATACGCAGCAATGAACAGGTGACTCTTCAACACAGATTTAAATGATTTCAGTGATGTTTTGCTGGTAACACTTGACGGCAGAGCGTTCCACACTGTTGCCACTGCGTGAGCAAATGTACAGTCACCCGCTCTGTTGCGATTTTTCGGGACAACTAGAACGTTGGATTCAGCAGACGGAAGCCGTCTGGCTGGCATGTAGATACGCACAAGTTTCTGTATGTAGACCGGCGAGAGGTCTTCGTGGAGCGCCTTGTACGTAAGCACAGCGATCTTGAATGTAATGCGCTGTTGAATAGGTATAGTCAGTACAGTTAGCAAAGAATAGGGGTCGCACTTTCACAACGAGCCTGTCGAGTGATAAGGCGAGCGGTGGCATTCTGGAGTCGCTGTATTCGATCGATGTTATGTATTGAAGCAGAAGCCAGAATGGTGGAGGAAATGTACAAGGAGACAACAGCGGTAGTGAGAGTTGAAGGAGAAACATCAGAACAATTTGAAGTGGAAGTAGGACTCACACAGGGAAGTGCATTGAGTCCCCTGCTTTTCATTATGGTGATGAACCTGATCAGTGGAAGTATATCGGAGTAGGAAGAACTTAAGAAGATACTGTATGCAGACGACCTAGCAGTGGTGGCTGATAACAAAGAGGAACTACAGAAAGCATTGCAAGAATGGAGAGACACCTTCAGAAAACGCGGCCTCCGAATGAATCTGGAGAAGACTGAAGTAATGTGGATAAGTGAACAGGAGGTAGATCTGCATGTATATATTGACGGAAAGACCATTAAATAAGTGAACAGCTTTGTATACCTGGGTGGTACAGTGTGTGAGGATGGAAGGAGTAGTAAAGAAATACACAGGAGGGTGCAAGCAGGAGCAGCAGCGTGGAAGAGGGTAGAAGGCATTATGTGGAACAGAAAACTGAAGAAACAACTTAAAGGAAAAGTGTTGGAAGCCTGCGTTGTATTACCCTGTATATATGGGTTGGGAACACTGCCACTGACAGAGAGACAGGAGGAGAAACTACTACAGGTAGCAGAAAACAACTGGGTCAGAAGAATATGTAGAGTAACGCGAGAGGATAGAAAGAAAATGAAAGAATTGAGAGAGGATATTGGAATAAAAACACCTAAAGAGTAACCGGTAACAGAATGAGATGGGCGGGACATGTACATAGAATGGATGAAGACAGACTGGCGAAAAGAGCATGGACAGTAGAAGAGGGTGGCAGACGAAGGGGAGGAAGACCAAGGCTGTTATGGAACGACAGCATAAGAAGAGATCTGGGGAGGGCTGGCGTGAACAGCCATGAATGGGCGGCCATTGCGGATGAGAGAGAGAGGTGGAAAGACCTGATAAGGAAAGTAGAAGAAGCTACCAAGTGACCTGGATCCCACCACGCAAGGGAGCAAGGGGAAGAAGAAGAAGTTATTGATTGAGGTACCGAACAGTAGAGAGTTGCAGAAGTCCAAACGGGGTGTAATCACGGCATTGACTACCCGTTCCGCTGCCGGTTAATTGAGTGAGGTAACGGTTAATCAACCCGATGTTGCGCAGGTGCAGCGAGGAAGTGCAGATAGTACGTGACACTTGCACAATCATATCCAGGTGTCTATCAAGGTGGACGCCGATATTTCTAACATGATCAGTTGCACTGATTTCATCTGTCCCGACGTGAGTAGTAAAGAAGACCATCTGGAGGGGTATCCTGAGGAGTTTTCTGGTCATTTTTGGTTGATATTAGGGAGGTTTCGAAAGCCGCCCCCCTGAGTGAAGTGAGTAGTCACGTGACCGTATGTGTGAGCGTGTGTAGCGCGCCCCCTGGTGGTGGAATGAGCAGCCATGGAAGGGTTATTGTGTATATATGAGAGACGAAAGACCAAAGAGGGAATTGTAATAACGAAAGATCAAAGAGGAAAGGTTTAAAAGGTGTTGAAAGAAACGAAAGATCAAAGAGTCATAACGAAAGATCAAAGAGTGTATGTATGAATGAATGAATAGGTAAGTGTACCTATGTTGTATGTGTATTTATAAATCGTATATATATATATATATATATGAAACTGTAAAATATGTATGTATGTATGTATGTATAAAAGAAGAATTAGTGCTAAGATAATAACCGACAACAGTTTGAAAGTTGAATAGTTTTAATAAGTATCATCATCATTATCATGTTTCAATGTCCCTTGGAATCAAAGAGGGAAGTAA
The DNA here is from genome assembly GCA_963995525.1 of Escarpia spicata. NCBI lineage: Eukaryota > Metazoa > Annelida > Polychaeta > Sabellida > Siboglinidae > Escarpia > Escarpia spicata. Next base: position 10,354,087 of record OZ023210.1, read on the forward strand.
TTAATTAATAAAATAATAATAATAGTGTCAATCAGTAGTCGCTGCATTCCTTAGCGTTCGGCCGCATTGATCGCCGTATCCCAATCTTCTTCGATAGCCTCCACCTCTGTGTTCGAAGAGGGAACAGGATCAACTTGGCTCCGTGTGCGTAATAGTTCACGCATTACGTGGCAGAAGGTGCACCAGTGGTTATCGCGTTCCTCTTCCTCTCTGAAACATATATATATATATATATATATATATATATATATATATAAAACTTTGAAAATATGTATAATATATATATATATATATAATGAATGCATGAAGTACAGGCGGGTGGAATAGTCAGTGATGTAACCACAAAGGGACATATATATATATATATATATATATATATATAAAGTACAGTCGGGTGGAATAAGCCAGTGATGTAACCAGACACCGCTTAGGGAATCGACACACGATAAAAGGGCAAGCTAGATCAACGGACTATGATACAATACGTAATGGAGACGTCTGCTGACGCGATCGGTAACCAAACACCGCGTAGCTAGTCGAAACGACAAGAGGTCGGTCGAGGTCAACACATTGAAGAGAACGAGAAACGCGGTATGAGAAAACATAAATAAAGTAGTAAAATAATCGTTGAACACTCAATATATATATATATGAAACTTTAAAATATGTATATGTATGTATGTATGTATGTATGTATGTATGAATGAAAGAAGAATTATTGCTAAGATAATAACCGACAACAGTTTGAAAGTTGAATAGTTTTAATAATTATCATTCATCATCATGGTTCAATGTCCCTTGTCCCTTGTATTCAAAGAGGGAAGTAATTAATAAAATAATAATAGCATTCAATCATAGGTCGTTGCATTCCAACACATTAGCGTTCGGCCGCATTGATCGCTGCATTCCATCCCTTGTATTCAAAGAGGGAATTAATAAATAAAATAATAATTAGCGTTCGGTAGCATTGATCGCCGCATCCCAATCTTCTTCGATAGCCTCCTCTGTGTCCGAAGAGGGAACAGGATCGGGATCAAATCGGCTCCGTGTCCGTAATAGTTCACGCATTACGTGGCAGAAGGTACACCAGTGGTTATCGCGGAGTTTCTCCTCCTCTCTGAAACATATATATATATATATATATATATAAAACTTTGAAAATATTTATAATATAATATAATATATATATATATATATATAATGAATGCATGAAGTACAGGCGGGTGGAATAGCCAGCGATGTAACCAGACAGGGACATATATATATATATATATATGAAGTACAGTCGGGTGGAATAAGCCAGTGATGTAACCAGACACCGCGTAGGGAATCGACACACGATAAAAGGGCAAGCTAGATCAACGGACTATGATACAATACGTAATGGAGACGTCTGCTGACGCGATCGGTAACCAAACACCGCGTAGCTAGCCGAAACGACAATAGGTCGGTCGAGGTCAACACATTGAAGAGAACGAGAAACGTGGTAAGAGAAAACATAAATAAAGTAGTAAAATAATCGTTGAACACTCACGTGCAATCGTCAACTAGTTTTGTTAGGTTTATATACGCAAACCCGATAGAGGCGTTATGTCTTTTCAATCACGAGACAGTGCAAAAACACGAGAAGAGACAAGACCACCTCAAGCACAGTACACACTAGCTGAGAAGGAGGTAAAGAAAGCCACCAAAAGAGATTTGACAAGCTCAAGCACAGAAGGGAGACAGAGGAGGATAGGAAGGCAGAGAAGACGAGGGAAGAGAGGAGAGGGAGACAGAGGAGGATAGGAAGGCAGAGAAGGCGAGGAAAGAGAGGAGAGGGAGACAGGAGGATAGGAAGGCAGAGAAGGCGAGGAAAGAGAGGAGAGGGAGACAGGAGAGGATAGGAAGGTAGAGGAGGCGAGGGAAGAGAGGAGAGGGAGACAGAGGAAGATAGGAAGGCAGAGAAGGCGAGGAAAGAGAGGAGAGGGAGACAGAGGAGGATAGGAAGGCAGAGAAGGCGAGGGAAGAGAGGAGAGGGAGACAGGGGAGGATAGGAAGGCAGAGGAGGCGAGGGAAGAGAGGAGAGGGAGACAGAGGAGGATAGGAAGGCGGAGAAGGCGAAGAAATAGAGGAGAGGGAGACAGAGAGAAGGCGAAAAAAGAGAGGAGTGGGAGACAGGGGAGGATAGGAAGGCAGAGAAGGCGAGGGAAGAGAGGAGAGGTATACAGAGGAGGTTAGGAAGGCAGAGAAGGCGAGGGAAGAGAGGAGAGGGATACAGAGGAGGATAGGAAGGCAGAGAAGGCGAGGAAATACTTGGGAGGTCAAGCGTATGTCAAGCGATAAAATACAAAGTTTGCAGCACTTACTTATTGGAGACGTATAATATTCATCTTGTCCTCGGGACATGCCTTGTCGTGAGCGCTCGCCATCTTCAGCAGTCGGAGTGAAGTTGCGTTGTTCGAAGTCGGTAGAAAGTAATATGCTCCACTAGAGTTTTGTTAGGTTTATATACGCAAACCCGATAGAGGCGTTATGTCTTTTCAATCACGAGACAGTACAGACAATGGAGTCACGAGTTGAACTCCGCTCTCTACCCGTGCTGTTAACGGGTGCAGTATGAGATAAGCCGCGTGACTCGACACTCACGAGAAGCCACTACGCTACGTCCATCCATACACGTGTTACAACTTCCAACAGTTTACTTACCACAATTCTCATTCTTCAAACTGTCATATACATCTTGTGTCACAGGTGCTCATTAGCGGGTGCATTCCGTACATGGTCTAGCCTGTTACATGTCTGCCTTCCATACATGGTCTAGCTTGTTACATGTTTGCCTTCCATATATGGTCTAGCTTGTTACATGTCTACCTTCCATACATGGTCTAGTTTGTTACATGTTTGCCTTCCATACATGGTCTAGCTTGTTACATGTTTGCCTTTCGTACATGGTCTAGCTTGTTACATGTTGACCTTCCATACATGGAATAGCTTGTTACATGTTTGCCTTCCATACATGGTCTAGCTTGTTACATGTTTGCCATCCATACATGGTCTAGCCTGTTACATGTTTGCCTTTCGTACATGGTCTAGTTTGTTACATGTTGACCTTCCATACATGGACTAGCATGTTACATGTTTGCCTTCCATGCACGGTCTACCTTGTTACATATTTGCCTTTCATACATGGACTAGCTTGTTACATGTTTCCCTTCCATCCATGGTCTAGCTTGCTACATGTTTCCCTTCTGTACATGGTCTAGCTTGTTACATGTCTGCCTTCCATACATGGTCTAACTTGCTACATGTCTGCCTTCCATATATGGTCTAACTTGTGACATGTTTACCTTCCATACATGGTCTAGCTTGTTACATGGTTGCCTTCCATACATGGTCTAGCTTGTTACATGTCTGCCTTCCATATATGGTCTAGCTTGTTACATGTTTGCCTTTCATACATGATCTAGCCTGTTACATGGCTGCCTTCCGTACATGGACTAGCTTGTTACATGTTGGCCTTCCGTACATGGTCTAGCTTGTTACAAGTTTGCCTTCCATACATGGTCTAGCTTGTTACATGTTTGCCTTCCGTACATGGTCTAGCTTGTTACATGTCTGCCTTCCATACATGGACTAGCTTGTTACCTGTTTGCTATCCATACATGGATTAGCTTGTTACATGTTGGCCTTCCGTACATGGTCTAGCTTGTTACAAGTTTGCCTTCCATACATGGTCTAGCTTGTTACATGTTTGCCTTCCGTACATGGTCTTGCTTGTTACATGTCTGCCTTCCATACATGGACTAGCTTGTTACCTGTTTGCTATCCATACATGGTCTAGCTTGTTACATGTTTGCCTTCCATACACGGACTAGCTTGTTACATGTTTGCCTTCCATACATGGTCTGGCTTGTTACATGTCTGCCTTCCATACATGGTCTAGCTTGCTACATGTCTGCCTTCCATACATGATCTAACTTGTGACATGTTTGCCTTCCATACATGGTCTAGCTTGTTACATGTTTGCCTTCCATACACGGACTAGCTTGTTACATGTTTGCCTTCCGTACATGGTTTAGCTTGTTACATGTCTGCCTTCCATATATGGTCTAGCTTGTTACATGTTTGCCTTTCATACATGGTCTAGCCTGTTACATGTCTGCCTTCCGTACATGGACTAGCTTGTTACATGTTGGCCTTCCGTACATGGTCTAGCTTGTTACATGTATCCCTTCCGTACATGGACTAGCTTGTTACATGTTTGCCTTCCGTACATGGACTAGCTTGTTACAGGTCTGCCTTTCATACATGGTCTAGCTTGTTACAAGTTTGCCTTCCGTACATGGACTAGCTTGTTACATGTTTGCCTTCCATACATGGTCTAGCTGATATATATCACTCTGGGCTGGAGCACCCATGGGGAAATTTTAAGATGGTGCCCGTCTCCACGTGATCTACCCCCTGGAGGAAAGAAGTAGTAAGGATATTTTATTTGCTATTTTGTTTGTATGACTGCCAGTTTAAATGGTTATTTATTATGATGCCTAAAAAATTGAAACTGATGGCACATTCATTCTGTCATGCATTGTCCGAAATGTCATGTCTCCCTTGTAACACTTTGTCGTGATTGCCCAAAGACACACCACTCCCATGTAACACTTTGTGTCACTATTGCACAAAGACCTCCACTCCAATTTAACACTTTGTGTCACTATTGCCCAAAGACCCCCACTGCCATGTAACCTTTGTGACTATTGCCCAAAGTCCCCCACTCGAATGTAACACTTTGTGTCACTATTGCCCAAAGTCCCCCACTCCCCCTTGTCACTATTGCCCAAAGACCCCCACTCCCATGTAACACTTTGTCACTATTGCCCAAAGACCCCCACTCCCATGTACCACTTTGTCACTATTGCCCAAAGACCCCCACTCCCATGTAACACGTTGTCACTATTGCCCAAAGACCCCCACTCCCATGTACCACTTTGTCACTATTGCCCAAAGACCCCCACTCCCCCTTGTCACTATTGCCCAAAGACCCCCCACTCCCATGTAACACTGTCACTATTGCCCAAAGACCCACACTCCCATATAACACTTTGTTACAAGACCCCCACTCCCATGTACCACTATGTCACTATTGCCCAAAGACCCCCACTCCCAAGTAACACCTTGTCACTATTGCCAAAAGACCCCACTCCTATGTAACACGTTGTCACTATTGCCCAAAGACCCCCACTCCCATGTACCACTTTGTCACTATTGCCCAAAGACCCCCACTCCCATGTAACACTTTGTCACAAGACCCCCACTCCCATGTACCACTATGTCACTATTGCTCAAAGACCCACAATTCCATGTAACACTTTGTCACAAGACCCCCACTCCCATGTAACACTTTGTCACAAGACCCCCACTCCCACGTAACACTTTGTCACAAGACCCCCATTCCCATGTAACACTTCGTCACATCACCAGTGTGACATACTTTATGGCTGCCCCCTGTGTATAAGAACCATCACATGATACGACTCACCGAGCAGCCTTCGACCTTCTCGAGAAGGAAGGCGAGGCTCTTGAGGGTGTCCTCCTCCTCTACGTCCTCCGCATCCTCTACTGCAACACCAAGGCACTACATCACAACACAGCATCACATCACATCACAACACCACATCACATCCTCCAGTACAATACCACAGCACAGCATCACATCACCACTACATCACATCAATACATGATTACATCACAATACAGCATCACTACATCACAACATAGCATATCATCTCATCGCATCACTACATCATATCATCTCATCACATTCGCTACATCATATCATCGCATCACTACATCATATCATCGCATCATATCACTACATCATATCAACTCATTACATCAGTGCATCACATCACTACATCATATCATCTGATTACATCACTACATCACATCACAACATCATATCATCTCATCACATCACTACATCATATCATCTCATCACTACATCACATCATCTCATCACATCACTACATCATGTATGTATGTATGTGTATGTACGTATTTTGTGAGTTCTACTATCAAAAGAGTGACATTTTGTGAGTTCTACTGTGGTGTCCTAGCCTTACACGCATGCACGCACCCATGCACCCACCCACCCACCGTCGCCGTCCCCACCCGCCCTCGCCGCCGCCCTTCAGGGAAGGACGGCGCGCGCGCGCCGCCTCTGCCTTGGTGTTGCAGTAGAGGATGCGGAGGACGTAGAGGAAGAGGACACCCTCAAGAGCCTCGCCTTCCTTCTCGAGAAGGTCGAAGGCTGCTCGGTGAGTCGTATCATGTGATGGTTCTTATACACAGGGGGCAGCCATAAAGTATGTCACACTGGTGATGTGACGAAGTGTTACATGGGAATGGGGGTCTTGTGACAAAGTGTTACGTGGGAGTGGGGGTCTTGTGACAAAGTGTTACATGGGAGTGGGGGTCTTGTGACAAAGTGTTACATGGAATTGTGGGTCTTTGAGCAATAGTGACATAGTGGTACATGGGAGTGGGGGTCTTGTGACAAAGTGTTACATGGGAGTGGGGGTCTTTGGGCAATAGTGACAAAGTGGTACATGGGAGTGGGGGTCTTTGGGCAATAGTGACAAGGTGTTACTTGGGAGTGGGGGTCTTTGGGCAATAGTGACATAGTGGTACATGGGAGTGGGGGTCTTGTAACAAAGTGTTATATGGGAGTGTGGGTCTTTGGGCAATAGTGACAGTGTTACATGGGAGTGGGGGGTCTTTGGGCAATAGTGACAAGGGGGAGTGGGGGTCTTTGGGCAATAGTGACAAAGTGGTACATGGGAGTGGGGGTCTTTGGGCAATAGTGACAACGTGTTACATGGGAGTGTGGGTCTTTGGGCAATAGTGACAGTGTTACATGAGGGTGGGGTCTTTGGGCAATAGTGACAAAGTGTTACATGGGAGTGGGGGTCTTTGGGCAATAGTGACAAGGGGGAGTGGGGGACTTTGGGCAATAGTGACACAAAGTGTTACATTCGAGTGGGGGACTTTGGGCAATAGTCACAAAGGTTACATGGGAGTGGGGGTGTTTGGGCAATAGTGACACAAAGTGTTATATTGGAGTGGAGGTCTTTGGGCAATAGTGACACAAAGTGTTACATGGGAGTGGTGTGTCTTTGGGCAATCACGACAAAGTGTTACAAGGGAGACATGACATTTCGGACAATGCATGACAGAATGAATGTGCCATCAGTTTCAATTTTTTAGGCATCATAATAAATAACCATTTAAACTGGCAGTCATACAAACAAAATAGCAAATAAAATATCCTTACTACTTCTTTCCTCCAGGGGGTAGATCACGTGGAGACGGGCACCATCTTAAAATTTCCCCATGGGTGCTCCAGCCCAGAGTGATATATATCAGCAGACTCAGTCTACGTCAATTAGCCTTTAATATTCCCTCATTACTCCTTCATTACCCGCCAGGTGGTACTACTTCCACTAGGAGGTCGGTCCCGTGACAGGCTAATTCCCCCTCAGCAGCAGACACTAGCTCCTTCACTTTCCGCCAAGCTAGACCATGTATGGAAGGCAAACATGTAACAAGCTAGTCCATGTACAGAAGGCAAACTTGTAACAAGCTAGACCATGTATGAAAGGCAGACCTGTAACAAGCTAGTCCATGTACGGAAGGCAAACATGTAACAAGCTAGTCCATGTACGGAAGGGATACATGTAACAAGCTAGACCATGTACGGAAGGCCAACATGTAACAAGCTAGTCCATGTACGGAAGGCAGACATGTAACAGGCTAGACCATGTATGAAAGGCAAACATGTAACAAGCTAGACCATATATGGAAGGCAGACATGTAACAAGCTAAACCATGTACGGAAGGCAAACATGTAACAAGCTAGTCCGTGTATGGAAGGCAAACATGTAACAAGCTAGACCATGTATGGAAGGCAAACATGTCACAAGTTAGATCATGTATGGAAGGCAGACATGTAGCAAGCTAGACCATGTATGGAAGGCAGACATGTAACAAGCCAGACCATGTATGGAAGGCAAACATGTAACAAGCTAGTCCGTGTATGGAAGGCAAACATGTAACAAGCTAGACCATGTATGGATAGCAAACAGGTAACAAGCTAGTCCATGTATGGAAGGCAGACATGTAACAAGCAAGACCATGTACGGAAGGCAAACATGTAACAAGCTAGACCATGTATGGAAGGCAAACTTGTAACAAGCTAGACCATGTACGGAAGGCCAACATGTAACAAGCTAATCCATGTATGGATAGCAAACAGGTAACAAGCTAGTCCATGTATGGAAGGCAGACATGTAACAAGCTAGACCATGTACGGAAGGCAAACATGTAACAAGCTAGACCATGTATGGAAGGCAAACTTGTAACAAGCTAGACCATGTACGGAAGGCCAACATGTAACAAGCTAGTCCATGTACGGAAGGCAGCCATGTAACAGGCTAGACCATGTATGAAAGGCAAACATGTAACAAGCTAGACCATATATGGAAGGCAGACATGTAACAAGCTAGACCATGTATGGAAGGCAACCATGTAACAAGCTAGACCATGTATGGAAGGTAAACATGTCACAAGTTAGACCATATATGGAAGGCAGACATGTAGCAAGTTAGACCATGTATGGAAGGCAGACATGTAACAAGCCAGACCATGTATAGAAGGCAAACACGTAACAAGCTAGTCCGTGTATGGAAGGCAAACATGTAACAAGCTCGACCATGTATGGATAGCAAACAGGTAACAAGCTAGTCCATGTATGGAAGGCAGACATGTAACAAGCTAGACCATGTACAGAAGGGAAACATGTAGCAAGCTAGACCATGGATGGAAGGGAAACATGTAACAAGCTAGTCCATGTATGAAAGGCAAATATGTAACAAGGTAGACCGTGCATGGAAGGCAAACATGTAACATGCTAGTCCATGTATGGAAGGTCAACATGTAACAAACTAGACCATGTACGAAAGGCAAACATGTAACAGGCTAGACCATGTATGGATGGCAAACATGTAACAAGCTAGACCATGTATGGAAGGCAAACATGTAACAAGCTAGTCCATGTATGGAAGGTCAACATGTAACAAGCTAGACCATGTACGAAAGGCAAACATGTAACAAGCTAGACCATGTATGGAAGGCAAACATGTAACAAACTAGACCATGTATGGAAGGTAGACATGTAACAAGCTAGACCATGTATGGAAGGCAAACATGTAACAAGCTAGACCATGTATGGAAGGCAGACATGTAACAGGCTAGACCATGTACGGAATGCACCCGCTAATGAGCACCTATGATACAAGATGTATATGACAGTTTGAAGAATGAGAATTGTGGTAAGTAAACTGTTGGAAGTTGGAACACGTGTATGGATGGACGTAGCGTAGTGGCTTCTCGTGAGTGTCGAGGCACGCGGCTTATCTCATACTGCACCCGCTAACGAGCACGGGTAGAGAGCGGAGTTCAACTCGTGACTCCATTGTCTGTACTGTCTCGTGATTGAAAAGACATAACGCCTCTATCGGGTTTGCGTATATAAACCTAACAAAACTCTAGTGGAGCATATTACTTTCTACCGACTTCGAACAACGCAACTTCACTCCGACTGCTGAATATGGCGAGCGCTCACGACAAGGCATGTCCCGAGGACAAGATGAATATTATACGTCTCCAATAAGTAAGTGCTGCAAACTTTGTATTTTATCGCTTGACATACGCTTGACCTCCCAAGTATTTCCTCGCCTTCTCTGCCTTCCTATCCTCCTCTGTATCCCTCTCCTCTCTTCCCTCGCCTTCTCTGCCTTCCTGACCTCCTCTGTATCCCTCTCCTCTCTTCCCTCGCCTTCTCTGCCTTCCTATCCTCCCCTGTCTCCCACTCCTCTCTTTCTTCGCCTTCTCTCTGTCTCCCTCTCCTCTCTTTCTTCGCCTTCTCCGCCTTCCTATCCTCCTCTGTCTCCCTCTCCTCTCTTCCCTCGCCTCCTCTGCCTTCCTATCCTCCCCTGTCTCCCTCTCCTCTCTTCCCTCGCCTTCTCTGCCTTCCTATCCTCCTCTGTCTCCCTCTCCTCTCTTTCCTCGCCTTCTCTGCCTTCCTATCTTCCTCTGTCTCCCTCTCCTCTCTTCCCTCGCCTCCTCTACCTTCCTATCCTCTCCTGTCTCCCTCTCCTCTCTTTCATCGCCTTCTCTGCCTTCCTATCCTCCTGTCTCCTTCTCCTCTCTTTCCTCGCCTTCTCTGCCTTCCTATCCTCCTCTGTCTCCCTCTCCTCTCTTCCCTCGTCTTCTCTGCCTTCCTATCCTCCTCTGTCTCCCTTCTGTGCTTGAGCTTGTCAAATCTCTTTTGGTGGCTTTCTTTACCTCCTTTTCAGCTAGTGTGTACTGTGCTTGAGGTGGTCTTGTCTCTTCTCGTGTTTTTGCACTGTCTCGTGATTGAAAAGACATAACGCCTCTATCGGGTTTGCGTATATAAACCTAACAAAACTAGTTGACGATTGCACGTGAGTGTTCAACGATTATTTTACTACTTTATTTATGTTTTTCTCTTACCACGTTTCTCGTTCTCTTCAATGTGTTGACCTCGACCGACCTATTGTCGTTTCGGCTAGCTACGCGGTGTTTGGTTACCGATCGCGTCAGCAGACGTCTCCATTACGTATTGTATCATAGTCCGTTGATCTAGCTTGCCCTTTTATCGTGTGTCGATTCCCTACGCGGTGTCTGGTTACATCACTGGCTTATTCCACCCGACTGTACTTCATATATATATATATATATATATATATATATATATATATATATATATATATATATATATATATGTCCCTGTCTGGTTACATCGCTGGCTATTCCACCCGCCTGTACTTCATGCATTCATTATATATATATATATATATATATATATATTATATTATATTATAAATATTTTCAAAGTTATATATATATATATATATATATATATGTTTCAGAGAGGAGGAGAAACTCCGCGATAACCACTGGTGTACCTTCTGCCACGTAATGCGTGAACTATTACGGACACGGAGCCGATTTGATCCCGATCCTGTTCCCTCTTCGGACACAGAGGAGGCTTTCGAAGAAGATTGGGATGCGGCGATCAATGCTACCGAACGCTAATTATTATTTTATTAATTAATTCCCTCTTTGAATACAAGGGATGGAATGCAGCGACCAATGCGGCCGAACGCTAATGTGTTGGAATGCAACGACCTATGATTGAATGCTATTATTATTTTATTAATTACTTCCCTCTTTGAATACAAGGGACAAGGGACATTGAACCATGATGATGAATGATAATTATTAAAACTATTCAACTTTCAAACTGTTGTCGGTTATTATCTTAGCAATAATTCTTCTTTCATTCATACATACATACATACATACATATTTTAAAGTTTCATATATATATATATATTGAGTGTTCAACGATTATTTTACTACTTTATTTATGTTTTCTCATACCGCGTTTCTCGTTCTCTTCAATGTGTTGACCTCGACCGATCTCTTATCGTTTCTACTAGCTACGCGGTGTTTGGTTACCGATCGCGTCAGCAGACGTCTCCATTACGTATTGTATCATAGTCCGTTGATCTAGCTTGCCCTTTTATCGTGTGTCGATTCCCTAAGCGGTGTCTGGTTACATCACTGGCTTATTCCACCCGACTGTACTTTATATATATATATATATATATATATATATATATATATATATATATATATATATATATGTCCCTGTGTGGTTACATCACTGACTATTCCACCCGCCTGTACTTCATGCATTCATTATATATATATATATCTATATTATACATATTTTCAAAGTTTTATATATATATATATATATATATATGTTTCAGAGAGGAAGAGGAACGCGATAACCACTGGTGCACCTTCTGCCACGTAATGCGTGAACTATTACGCACACGGAGCCAAGTTGATCCTGTTCCCTCTTCGAACACAGAGGTGGAGGCTATCGAAGAAGATTGGGATACGGCGATCAATGCGGCCGAACGCTAAGGAATGCAGCGACTACTGATTGACACTATTATTATTATTTTATTAATTAATTACTTCCCTCTTTGATTCCAAGGGACATTGAAACATGATAATGATGATGATACTTATTAAAACTATTCAACTTTCAAACTGTTGTCGGTTATTATCTTAGCACTAATTCTTCTTTTATACATACATACATACATAATTATTTTACAGTTTCATATATATATATATATATATATACGATTTATAAATACACATACAACATAGGTACACTTACCTATTCATTCATTCATACATACACTCTTTGATCTTTCGTTATGACTCTTTGATCTTTCGTTTCTTTCAACACCTTTTAAACCTTTCCTCTTTGATCTTTCGTTATTACAATTCCCTCTTTGGTCTTTCGTCTCTCATATATACACAATAACCCTTCCATGGCTGCTCATTCCACCACCAGGGGGCGCGCTACACACGCTCACACATACGGTCACGTGACTACTCACTTCACTCAGGGGGCGGCTTTCGAAACCTCCCTAATATCAACCAAAAATGACCAGAAAACTCCTCAGGATACCCCTCCAGATGGTCTTCTTTACTACTGACGTGCGCACACGGGTCCCACTTACGATAGCAGATGCCGATTTGGGGACAACCGGTAGAATTTCTGTTTTGGTGTTATGCATGAGCAGATAATTCCAAGTCATCCACTCCTCCACGTCATCAATACATCGCTCGATCCGACACACGGCGGTCACCAGATAAGATGCATCCATGTCGAAGTGACAGAACAGTTGTAGATCACCGGCGTAGTGGTTATATTTTAAGTCGTGTTTGTGAATGGTATCACCGATCGGCTGCACGTTTACTGAAAATAATAGTGGTTCCAACACTGACCCTTGCGGTACTCCCGTTAACAAAGTCGTCTCGCTGGATAACATGCGGCCAATGGAGAACCACTCCGGTGATGCCGCAGCGTCGTTTTAGGCGATCCAGTAGTATTGCGTGATCTACCGTGTCAAATGCGGCGCTTAGATCGATGAGTACAACGATCGTACCTTGTCTATACTGTCTAGCGCGATCTTGATCTTGTTGTGGTTTCGCTTGTTTGCGGACTGAAATATCTATCTATCTATCTATCTATCTATATATATATATATATATATGTATATATATATGTATATATATATATATGTATATGTATATGTATATATATATATATATATATAATTTTATGTGTGTGTGTGTATGTTCAATTTTTCATGATAACATTTCTCTTAAGATAAAGAGGGGGGAGAGCAATGGTAACATGAGTGTAGGACACTAACGAACGGTCCCGTTGAGTTGATTTAACGTGGAACGACGCGATGCACAACAGTTATGGCCAATTTGCGACGCAGACACTTTTTGTTGTATTATGGAATATATCAAAACAAGAAATCCAATGCTGGTGAGAAATCCCTTAAAGTGGGCTGGACACGACTGGCTGACGATCGGTTAGCGAAGAGAGCGGAATAAATCTGACGCTCTCAAAGAAAAATGGAAGGTTGATTGTGTAAATATATATCTGGAGGATTTGAGAGAAGAGTACGTTGAGAACGAGAGAATAGGATGAGATTGGGTCCCCGAATATTCTGGGTGGAGGCTGTATATATGCTTAGTCCCCGATATTTTGGCAGGGGAGGGGTCAATCGGGGGGGTTTGGTGAGGGTCAGCCTCCAATATTCACCACGTTCCGACGCCTACGCAACATCATCCAATTTACTGTTATTCCTTGAGTTATATTCTTTACCCTCTGATCAGGTCATCCGTTTTTCCCCTTTGCTTCTATAATTTACTGGGTCCAGTTGTTCTCAAACGTACAGCCTCTGTCTGTTGATGCTGTTCCCAACTGAATATCAGTATGCCGGTGTTAGACATACTCTTAAGACGATCCCGTTCAAGTATTACGATAGTGCCCTCTCTTTCGTGATTCCCTCTATCTTTCTTAATTCATTCGTACCAGCAGATGTTGCCCGCTACACCACTGCCTCCCATCGCCAGTTGTCAGTAGCCAGTCTGCCAACGTCCACAAACTGCCTGCCTGCCTGCCTGCCTGCCTGCCTGCCTGCCTGCCTGCCTGCCTGCCTGCCTGCCTGCCTGCCTGCCTGCCTGCCTGCCTGCCTGCCTGCCTGCCTGCCTGCCTGCCTGCCTGCCTGCCTGCCTGCCTGCCTGCCTGCCTGCCTGCCCCCTCCCCTTTCTCTCTTCCTATTCCTCTCCGTTCTCAGACGCCTATCGAGTATTCTGAATGGCTCTCAACCTATAGCCATAGGAACTGATTGGGACATGGCTTTGGATTAACGGACACGACTCGGAGAGCGACCAGTTTATGAAGATGCACTGGCCTCGTGTACATATACCTATATAAATCGTTCTCCCTTCCAGAGAGGCAGCCAATGCAGGTCTCGGAGCACAAAAGTGATACTGAAATGGTCACCCGGTCGAGGATTCTGGCGTGTAGGAGTCGCTGTATACATAGTCATACTACATAGCGAAGTTCTTGAATATTGCGCCATATATGGTAGGAAATTTCAATAGCTGTTCGCGGATTTTGAGAGGAATTGAGCCTTGACCCCTTCGGCTCTGGGATAAAACGTTATTTTGCTACACTGAATTTTAATACCGCCCAGACTAAAGTTCCTTCATATGTTTGTTGTCTGTCTCCCCTTCCGAGATCCTACACATGCCGCTGGCAACAGCCTAACTTCTATGTGTCTATTTGACTAGGGTAATGAGTACTAATGACTAACATTCCCACAGTCTTTCTCGGCAACGATATGTTCTGGGTGATAAGATGAAGGCGGGACTAGCAGGCCGGTGTAGGAATTTCAAAACACTATCCAACTTCAAGACACTATAAAGTGTTTCAAAATTAATTTCAAAACACTCTGTTCAGTTTGAAAACACTACCCAGAAGGAATTTCAAAACACTACCCAATTTCAAAACACTAGACATCGACCAATCTCAGCCTGACTTGTCTTTCCTATCTAGCCAGTCAGTGGCCGTTCAGAGTTAGACGTCATGGCGGGTTCCTTAACCTTTTGTGAGATCGTCAATTTTCGCGACTGCGCATGTGAGAACTTGGAAGTGTAGGGACAGCTGCGTTCAAAAAAAAGAAATAATTATAAACATAATAATGTAGGGTATATACCAAAACTTGTTCGTTTGCATTGTGTTTGGACTGCCGATTTATTTAAAGTAGTGACTAATTGTATGTTGCCTGTGCTACGCCACTAACACAAAAATGGTGGCAGTTGGCAGGATATGAAGACAAATCTTTTACAGAGCTCATCTATCATTTCCACCATATCAATTATTCGTGCTGTCATTAAGCTAGGAGAAATGTTTCAAAAGAAGATTTCCGAAACACTGTGCCCCGGTCTCGCCTATTTCTATAAATTCCTTAAGCTAATTACGAACCAAACAAACTTGGTAATCATAGGCGGATCCAGGGGGCTGGGGGCACGTGCCCCCTTAGACCGTTTGAAATGCGCCCCCGTTCAGGTTACAATAAGGTGAATTTATTACGCCGACGCTGCGAATTTAATTTTTGTGTGTGACAAACCCTACGTCCCTCATCCTCAATATCACAGTCTAGAAGAAGAGCTGAAAATACACCGACGCGGGGGCGAACATTTTTCAACAGCACCCCCCATACTCCCCCGCCCCGTCTTCCGATGTCACAGTCCGAGCCAGCTGCGAAGCTGAGTTATGCCAGCGTGGCAGCGAAACATTTTCTAAAACGTTTAGTTCTGCCACCAGTTGAGGTTTTTGTTCCACCAGACTCGCTTTCTGGATCCGCCCCTGGTAATTGTTCCTTAACTTTATTTAATTGAAACGAATGGCAGGTACTGGCAGCCGGCCATTCATGAGTCTTCTGTAAGCAATGATCATTACGAATGGCAGTCAAGGCCACCGGCAACTGTAATGATTACATCACTGTAAGAGTAGGAAGATTCATAACTAATGCCAGGCAAGTCAGGGTCGCGTCATCACCACGACCGTCTGCGTCAACGCCGTCACTTGGGCCAGCAGCAATGGCTTCCAAAATGTTCATGTCTTCCTCTTCTTGGTTCACGCTATCACCAGATGATTCGGCCAGAACCCGAAGAGCCATACCGAAATTAGTCAATTATCGTACATTCGTTTCGTGTAATTTTTGCTATAACATACCTACCAACTTGTTTTAATTACGGGAGATTCGTCAGCGATTCAGCACGCTTTTTGTGTCGCGATGTCTCGTCGCGCTGTTTCTCGGATCTTGACATCGGAAGACGGGGGGGGGGGGGGGTGCTGTTGGAGAATTCTCGCCGGAAAAGCGGTTCAGCACGTCTCGGCAAGTCTCCCGTGGTGTCGCGCTGTCTCGGATGATGACATCGGAAGAAGAAGGGGGACCAGTTTTTACGATAAAATGAAGTATACTGTTGTACAACGTTGGATTTTCTCCTGAAAAATAGGCGGTCACACAGACCCGTAACTAAAAAAAGTTACTGATTAGACAGCAAAGTAGGTGGTCAGTGACCACCCACTCGGCGTATATTTCGAACACTGGTACGCACGTACTAATGATACGGATCTACTAAGCGCGTGCGTAAGTTCTCACAATTCACATAGATACTCAAGTGGTCACTCCGGAATGTGTTGCGTGCACAGTGCAAGACAGACTCGCCCAGTACAGTTCTGCATGTGCATAATTAGCCATTGATGTTGTCATATACATTCATGAAAATGACTCACGTGTTGATCTCTGTTCACAAAACAATAGTTCAAGAGTTGAATTGGGGAGATCACGGCACGGGACTAATTCAATTTTAATGCCAAGCCAATGCCTGGCGGCATTCAATTACTTCGCACTGTTTGCACCTTTTGCTTCTCGCCTTGTATATCCAAACATTAATGAAAAGTCAGCAGAACTCATTAAAAGCGGCTGGTAGTCAACGAATATTCAGCGGGCCGGTGGTATTCGCTGCCAATGGTAGGCCCTATACATTTCTCGGCTGGAGAATGTCGCTCTCGTAGTAACTAGATCTTTGCTTGCAGTTTATGGGAGTGCATACAGGTAGAGTCGTGGTCGCATGTTTTTGGACAGTTGGGTTGGTGTTTAAAGGGTTAGTTTTATTACAAAAGACGACTTTTGTGATTGATCACACGGAAATATATTCCCGAAGACGATCGAAGCAGTTAAAAGCTGTGTTGTAACGTCGTCGTTTGTGTTTCTGTGGCGCACTCTCTTTGCAACCGTATGCTGGCTGCACGGCTGTGGTTACTTCTGCTCGTGGTTATGTCTAGGAACAGAGAAACGACTCTCGGAGAGGAGACGCCGAACGGACGCCGTGGTGACCCCTCGCCGCCGACACTAAACAACAACGCGCCCGGAATATTCGCACCCGATCCGAACTGCGTTGTCAACTTTACACTAAACGCAGGCGAGCGAAACACAAGGGAAGACTACGACAGCGTTGGCGCGACATCATACGTCGTCATCGTGATGGTGGTCTACGGGATCGCTATGTTCGTGCTGCTCTGTTCCGTCATCAAGCGCAAGCCACACGACCGGCAACTCGACGTGGAGATTCGCAACTACAAGCGAGGCCTTGACGAGGCAAGACGCCGGGCAAGACAGCAGAGCGTGTTGCGAACTCGCCTCAGCTGGCCCGGCAACTTTATCGGATTACGCTTCAGCGCGAGACACCCGTGCGGGTACGCGTCTCCGGCTGGCGGGATGACATCTGTAGATCGAGGTGACGACTCAACCGTGAGATCGCTGGAGATGTCTTCTATTGAAGTCGACACCGAGAACGAAGGTGGCAATCGGATAACGGCTGTTGTTGTTGAACGGCATAATGAGCATGCTTCCTTCCGTTATTGTCTACAAGATGCTACCGGCAGAGGCTCCAGTGAAACGGTTGCCTCCGTGGTCATTGAGCTACCGGCGATAACCACACAATGTCGCAATGGTGACGCACAACTGTTGGACAACCGGGGCAGTAACGGTCGAAGTATCTGCCACGAGACTACTCTGTTGTGGGATCATTGATGATACAGAAATGCCACATTGTTTGGGTTGAAATCCGTACTTTTGACATGTGATTCTAGATAGATCCGGAACACATTGTGCATCAGTTACTCGATATTTTGCATTCCGATTGAGTGTTGCGATCTGTCAGTTGGTATCGTCATCAAAATGTAGATATTAATGTTGTACTTAATTGCTACATACATTTTTTTATTTTATCCTTGCGTTGTCACGAGTTTTCCATTGTGATCATATCTGTATTAATTAACTAATTAATTAATTAAAATGGAATATGGCCGTATTCATGTCAAAATACAAACAGATCAGCATTGTACATTTTAGGGGACATCCGTATATATACACTGTATATATATATATATATATACAGATCAGCATTGTATATTTTAGGGGACATCCGTATATATACACTGTATATATATATATACATGCATACACACACACATATATATATATATATATACATATATATATGTATATATATATGCATACATATATATGTATATATATGTATGTATATATATATATATATACATACATATATATATATATATATATACATACATATATGTATATATATATATATATATATATACATGTGTGTGTGTATGTATGTATATATATAAATATATATACAGTGTATATATACGGATGTCCCCTAAAATATACAATGCTGATCTGTATATATATATATATATATTACATTATTTATATATATATATATATAAATAATGTAATATATATATATATATATTACATTATATATATTACATTATATTATATTATATTATATAGCCTACAATATGACATGTCTGATGACAACACGCTTTACAAAGGCAATTATTTAGAAAGTCCGTGTCTATATGAACAGCCACGAATGAAAGGTAGTTGTGGAAGACACACAGAGATGGAGATAATTAACAAGAAACGCAGACGAATCTACAAGTGAAACTTTAACCAACACATGCGGAGACGGAGCAAACAAATGACCGCGCAGTGGAGACGAGTGCACGAGTCGTCACATACAGTCCATGTACGACGCCGACCGCTATTTTCTGTGTGAACTGTAAGTTAGCTACACAAATACCGCAAAGGGAGCTAAGAGCCTGTGAAAAATAAGACATGCCCGGCGCACAATGGTGTGTTATGAATTCATAATCGGACGTGTCTGCTTTGTTGAATTACGACGGGACGTGCTAAAGTGCGGCCATATGCAACGCATATAACATGATGTCTAGTCTATGTTTTGACGACGGAGTCCCTATGTAGACAAGCACTGCTACATGTGTCACGTTCCCTGATCGCCCCATCTCAGAACGGGAAACGAATCAAATAAAATACTGGTTTATATTTAGTATACAGCGTCATTTATTCACCCCCGCTCGCTGCACCATATAGGTGCATGGTGCGCACGCGCTCTCTCCGATGCATATGATAGAGCATCTCGTGTCAAAGTGCGTGTCTTGAGGATTATTCTGCCCCATGCACGTTTACCCATCCTCGCAAGCCAGGGCTGTTTGCCATGCAAAACTAGCCCTGGCTGATCTCCTACACGAAGTGCGGAAGTTAGCTGAGTCAAACTAGTAATTGACTTCGCCAGTCACGACTGCATCACCCGTGAGAACAGCGCAAATACCCGCCCCAATTTGAAGACGGATAAACGACTTCTGGGAATCCCAATATATAATGACCCGTTCGGCCATTTGCACGAGCAGCTGAGCGGTATTGTGTATTCGAATAATTGCTTCTACTTCCTAAACATTGCATGTAACACGAGCCACGGGTGGTTGAAATTAGTTTCAATATGACCATCTGACCTGCCAAGATCCACTGATCTAGTGAGCGATTTCATAGGCTGAGCTTAAATTCAGAGTTTCGCAAAACGATCAGCCAGGGGATACTGCTGGCTGGCACTGACGTAATCAGCAGCAGCGACCCCTGGCGCGCGAGGATGTGTTTACCTACATCCTGTTAACTATTTTAGCGTAACTACGATCCAATTCACGTCCCGAAGTCTTCGTACGCCTACTTATTCGGTATTCCCGTCGAGGTCATGCCGCACGTGACTCGGCTGGCGGTGACATCGTGACAGTCGAGTTGGTGTAGAGGGTCTACCTATTCTGGGTAGTATCTCAGCATTAGCGAGCGTCTCCACGACTTCCAAAATTTTCGCCGCTTCCCCTGTCTTCGTCCGTAGCATGTGATTGTACATCTCCACTGGCTGTTTCCTCCTCTTTCGAGGCTGAGTCCACATTACTCAGATATTTCCTCACAAGCTGGCGATTCAACAACCAGACTGTTGCCGCCCTTCTTGACCACCGTGAATGAAGTAGCACCAACATTTGTTGTCAACTTGTTGGTTTTGTCTCGTCAGACTAGCACCCTGTCGCCCACGATCACGTCTGAGTATCGCGCCGCGCCCCACGTCTGGCGTCGGCATACGTCTTTGCCTTGCCCTTTTGGTTGCTGAATTGTATGATGGAGCTATCAGCATCCTCTCGATGCGTTCGAACGCCGAAAGCTCCGTCTGAGCAAACAACGATTCAGAAAGATAACTTACTACATTTCCAAAGTATATTTCTTTAGTGCACAGTTGACATTCTTTCTTTGTTATGGAGTGGGCTCTTGTGATCGTACGTAGCCGTGTGATGTATGTATTATGGTATAGTGGTTTGTGTGACAATTAAATCAGGTAAAATGCAAATGGCACCATTCACACTAGTGCTCCTCTATTTGGCAGCAACGCAAACTATTACATCAAATTAAGTTATGAGTGTCTGAATGTTTTATAGTATGTTCCTGACCTACTACACTTCTTTGCGGTGATGTTTGCGGCGACACGGCACCAAGCCGGCCACAGCCAGCTTGTAGACGCCCTCGCGTCATCTCTAGACCGTAGGTGCCTCGCTACTACGTTCAGGATCATCCCTAAACACGGCTAACAAAGAACTCACATTAACATAGACATGAGTCCAAGAATGATCTACAGCGTAGGCTTTTATTTGGGAGCATTCTTTCACACACCAAGTAACAACGACAACTCGTTGTTCTGTCCTGTCTATGTGTCTCCTTTCTATACATATTCAAAACAATCACACAACAGTCCGCCACCACATAGTCACACCTTTTAGGTATAATCAACAAACAATGTCTCGCACGTTGGCAAGTGGAAGTTAAGTGCACGATCTGCGCTCTCCCTTTTCCTGCATATCAGCACCAAACTAGTTTACTGCACAAGTAGTAACTACAAACAAGGCAACGTTACATGTGTCCATGCACAACAGTGTTATACGTATTGGCAGTTCAATGATTTACGAAACGAATAATACTATCCAGCCAGGAAATTGAAGTAACTTTAGACATATACCACAGTCAACGATCGGTAACATTGTCTGCGTCCATCCGGTGTGTCCATTCCCGACGAAATCGAAATGTTTACTAATTATGTTTTAATGACCCAACAGCGAGCAAACAATACATAGTCCGCACTACGCACTTTACTAATGTCCGCTTAATGCACGCTACACATAGCAGGAAGTTGACAATCACTCAAGTCTCAACCAAACAATTCTAGCAGTTACAAATTAGCCAATTCCCTCCACCAAACTAACAATTACAATCAAATAAATGACTTAGTGACTTACAAGCCGATGGCGTCCATGGTTTACTGATTCTATTCGCTTGCTCAGTTCCGTAGCGGTGTCGGCAGAGTCCATTTCCGCTAGAACGTTTCGCAGGATCCGCTTCCTGTGGTGGGGCTTGAGCGTCGCGATGATGCCAGCATGCGCGCATGGGTGTGCGTGTTTGACTGCATGCGTGAGTGTGTGCCTGTGCCTGTTCTTCTTTGAACGTGTCCTTTGAGACATTGTGCCCACAGGTCGAAATTCAATAACAAACGTCATTCCTGTATATGCATCAAGACAATATTCCAAACATCTGAAGATTGAGGTGAGGGTAGAAACTGAGACCAAGTGGAAATGATGGAGGTTATTGAGAAAGTGACAACACTGGCTTACCCACAGACTGCGTGTCCAGATTTGTCTTCTGCAGGAAGTCAAATGGGTAATTCAAGTTTTACTTAGATCATGTTGACTTGAACAAAGCAATGATATGATATTGTCGCACTTCGTTAGTCTCAAAGCTGGTCGCTCGTATTGTATATTGGTGAGTATAATTGGACGAAGAATCACCACTGCCGGCGACTTTTAATAATAGTCCGTTCGCAGGCCAATAGCTACCGTGGTTGATTTGTGGGGTGGAGAGAATTTTTTCAACATGTGACAGCATGCAGACTCATACAAAATCTCCACCTGAACTCATCTCTTGATATTCACCAATAACCTCCAACTGGTACATATTCAAGCTGAAATCTTATCCCAGCGAAGAGTGCGTACACACCAATCGCCCCTCGCAGCCTACGACCCTGGTTCGGTAGATTATATATACCAACACCGAACCATTTGGATTGCGTCTCAGCCAAGATGTCTTTCAACAGTGAATGGAATGTGTTATCGAGAAGTGGACTATCCAAGAACGGTAAGCATCGCACGTTGGATTATTTGGCAAAACGGAGGCAGGACGAGACAAGAATCTCCACTATCCATGGGCTTGGTTTCATCCACGACCAAAGACTGAGTGACCAAACCCCAACGATTGACCGCCGACGTGTGTGCACGTCTTGCAGTGTGAGATATTTGTCTCGTGTGTGCAGACTGCCGCCAAGCTGTAGATCGCACACCTGTTGCTATATGAGATCAGCATTCATGGACCTAGATGTAGGGTCTAATCAGCCTATGTTGCCCCGTCCGTAGGAGAGTTCCAGGTTAATTTAAACATTTGCATAGGCATCGGAATCGGCAGGCTGAGCCCCCAATGTAGAAAGATTCAAAGAAGGTGGTTTACCCCCAATATTGAAGGTTGTTTTTGAAAAAAAATGAGTGACCATAATTCCAGTTTTATTTAGGAGTAAAATTTGACTAACTTAGATTATTTTCCAAAAAATGTTTTGTTGTGAGAACGTTCAACAAAACCCATCAAGTATCCCTTGCTTGTTCGTGGCAACATTTTGAACGTAATCCCGGAAATGTTTCAGCACACAGTAATAAGCATCTCCCTTGTTGTTAAATGAATTATACTAAAAACATAGTAGATATTGCAAAGCTTCTATCTTGCAAGCCTGACTAAGACTTCCCAAGAGCAGAGAGGTTAGTCATATTTACCAATCTCAGCGACTCGTAATCTATATCATGCGAAATGACTGCAGCGCGCCAGTGGATTCCGCATACACGTCGCCGCGTCGTAGGTTTTTTATGGATCTACCTTTGCACCATAAACCGTTACATAAATTATGAATCTATTTGGTTTATAATTTCTTTACAAAGAAAGCTAATTTCTTCAACACAAGCTTCTAGACTTGATAATAAAAACATTTAATGACGGCATTCTTGGCTAGCAATCGCGATCGACATTGGTAGCGGAATCACAATCGAGATCTCAATCCGAGTTGCGGTTCCAAGACGCAGGCGGCGGCCGGGTTGCGATCGCGATCCCTACGCATTATGCACGATTCTCAAAGTCGCGTGAAACTCAATCACATGACCGTCGTGCATACGTAGAATGTCGTTGGGAATATTCCTTACAGCGCCGAGAAGTACCGATATGCATGCAGTGTCAGGCACAAAGAAAACACAAAAACACGTGTTAATAAAGCCTACGCTGTAGGTAATTCCTGGAGACTACAATGGCGTCGGCGTTGTTAGCATTCGTGCGCACGCAAGCATCATCGTTGTGTTTGAGTTGGACTCTCGATAAGTCAAAAGGCTTCCTTGTCCACCTGCCATCTTAAGTTAATTCTCTGGGTGGCAATCTTGTTAAACAAAATCAACATCAGGATCGTGATCGCGATCACAGACCGGCATATTGCGATCGGTATCCAACTACGACGCAGGATTAAATTGATCTCGATAGCGATCACAGACCGTTTACGCGGTACTGCAAATTAGATGGGTCACGATCGCGATCTCGATCGGAGTGTGCCGTGTAAACGGGGTATCACTGTCCGTTTTGTGAATAAGTAGGGTCGTATGCTGTGCGAACGTGATAGTAGTGTCCGTTTTGTTCTGAATAAATAAGGTCGCATGCCAGTTGCTAAGACTACGTTCCACAATTACCAATTATACAGTAGAACGAAAAAGAATACAATGCAAGAGGAACCATTTTTCTGTTTTTAATAATAATAATAAGATAAATGCTATTGCGCCTAAATCCTTGGAAACCAAGCTCAGAAGCGCATCAAAACAACAGGCGGCGAGCTAGGAGAACTACTCGCCGAGACGCAACGCACCACTTGGTGCAGCTAGCCCACCGAATTGTTCAAACCCTAGAAATAAATGTTCGGAGAAGGTTTTTCGTTTTCCAAAAGCCGTATAATAGAGCATGGGTGCGTTATAATATACATGCAATATTTTGTTTTGTTGTAATAAACAAGTCTGGATAATCTTCCGTGTACTCCGAGCTCGACTGGTGTTTTTGTCTGATTGTTCTTAAGGTCAAATTGTGAAATTATCGACAGCGATGCCGCTGTTTCAAACGGACAAGAATCTTTACGATTTGGGATATAAACTAATCCAATAGTTTCTTTCTTTTTGTCTGTCTGTCTGTCTGTCTTTCTTTTTGTGTACAGTTTAGCAGACGAGCGGATTTTCTTGGCATATGTGTTGAATTTATTTATCAACATTTTCCTTCATGCTGTCTAGAGGAACAATAATAACAAATTCACCACATCAAGAGGGAGAAACAAGAAAGTACTGAAGTTGTCACACGTTTGACGTGTGCGACGACGGAAGTTTCGCGCGACAGTCATCGGCCCGACAACGCCCCTGGCCGTCGGTGCCGACGAAGGACGATCGGAGATCCTCGGTCGGTGTTTCTGTTGCCATTCATCAATCGTTGATCAGTTGTCTCACTGACTTCCAGCTTATCCCGGAAACAGAACTAGACACTGAGCTAGCAACATTCACAGCCATAATAAATTAAACCAACATTTAGCAAAACGCCCATTGCAGTCGTCACTATTTGCATAAGGGTGACCCCCCCCACTCTCCCCGAAAGACCCCCGCTCCCCCGTAGGTCCTCCTCGTCGTAATATTAAGCAGAGCTTTTAAATTCGTCAAATTATATACTTGTCCAGTGGACAAGTAGAACCAAAAGTTCACTTGTCCGTATAACAGTTCAGTTGTTCCACGAACAAATAACTTTCAAAAGCTACGTTTCCGTAATTAATTTGTTTTTGCTATTTTAAATAATTACTGTAACACTACATAGGTAGCCAATGCACACTGGTGTTCCCAGTCACATACAGTATTGACAGTTGAATAGTGTGTGCTGATAACCCCATCAAAGAAAATGCATGCTATGCTTTTATGTTTAGCAGAGAAGAACAGTGCTGCCCTATGCCCTGTTATAAAGAAATTATGACATCATTTTTGAGGTCCCAGTGTGTGTTTACTGGAAGCAGCACGGGAAGAGAAATAGCTATGTCAAGTTTATTTTAAATACAAGCCTTTACATAATTGGGTATTTAGACCACGATGGTGCTGCAACACATGTAGATGGAGACAAGGACTAGGTGCTGTGAAAACAAACAATAAACACTTATTTGTGTTGAACTGTCAATATTATAATTTTAATGACCAGGCAATTAGTTTTTCATACAGAAAACATTCTGGCTCTTGACAAAAACCCTGATTAGATTCCCACAGATATAGAATGAATGCTATTTTATTCAAACAACTTCACTCAATAACAAAATAAAAGGCAGAAATATTGTCTTACGTTTCGATAGAAAGAGAGAAAGATAGACTGGAATAACACACTGAAAAATAAGACAGCAACAGAATGCTGGAATATATTAAAGAGTGAAATTAAGTGCATAGTTGATAAATTTGTACCCTTCAAAAAACGAGGGAAACGGTCCAAAAAGGAACACTTATCGAAAGAAGCCATTAGAAAAATTAAGTATAAACAAATGATGTGGAATTCATATAGATGTACTGGAAATGATGAAGACTACAACAGTTATAAAGAAGCACTTAACCAAGTTACAGCTGAAATAAGAAATTCAAAGAGAAGCTATAAACAACAGTTAGCTAGTAATATAAAACATGACAGCAAGAGTTTTATGCATATGTTCGAAGCAAACAGAAAGTTCAAAATAAGGTCGGTTCTTTAGAAGATAGTGCTAGAAATATAATAACAGAGGGATTCTTAATGACAAAAGACCTGAATGAGTACTTTAGTTCAGTGTTTACCAGGGAAGATATTAGTTCACTGCCAGTACCAGAGGCTAAGTTCAAGGGGGCAGATGCAGACTATTTAGGACAATTAATTGTAACCCCGGAAATGGTAGCTAAGAAAATAAGGGCTATGGAGGATAATAAATCACCTGGAGTAGATGGGATTCCGCCCAAACTAATATTGGAAATTGTAGAACAATTTAGCGTACCGCTGGCAACAGTTTTCAATTTCTCATTAAAAGAGGGAGTGGTTCCTTTAGAATGGAAATATACAAACATTATACCGTTATTTAAAAAAGGTTCGAGAAACAAGTCAGAGAAGTATAGACCAGTGAATTTAACATCAGTGATTTGCAAATTATTAGAAACACTAATTAAAGATCACATGGTGGATTTTCTTGTTAAACATAACTTGATAAACCCATCTCAACATGGGTTTTTTAAGCGAGGTCATGCTTAACAAATATGTTATGTTTTTTGGAAGACATCACTAAGTGGGTAGATGAGGGATCACCAGTAGATATCGTCTACTTAGATTTTCAAAAAGCTTTCGACAAAGTACCACATCAAAGATTACTGCTTAAACTAAAGGTCCATGGCATAGGTAATGGTATAATAAACTGGATAGAAAAATGGCTGATTGATAGAAGACAACGTGTAGCAGTTGATGGGAGGCTTCAAACTGGAAATCGGTATTGAGTGGGGTACCACAGGGATCAGTATTAGGACCTATATTATTCTTAATATATATCAACGATTTGGATGATGAAATAACAAGCAAGTTGTTGAAATTTGCGGATGATACACAAGTGTTTAGAAGGATTAAAAGTGATGGAGATAGACAACATTTACAAGATTATCTTGACAAGTTGATCAAATGGTCTGAAAAGTGGCAAATGCTGTTCAATTTTGGGAAATGTAAATGCAGGACATGGGAACGAAGAGGTAGAATATACAATGGGGGGTACTGTACTAAGTACTACTGTAAAAGAAAAGGACTTAGGATTGACCATTAGTACTGATATGAAGGTTTCAGAGCAGTGAGGCATTGCAACTTCAAAGGGAAATCAAATCCTTGGATTAATTAGGCGAAACACAACGTATACGGAAAAAGAGGTAATAATACCGCTGTACAAAACAATAGTTAGGCCTCATTTAGAATGCTGTATACAAGCGTGGAGGCCTTATCGTAGGAAGGACATATATATGCTAGAAAGAGTGCAGAGGAGAGCAACTAAAATGATACAAAAACTGAGGGCTCTTAGTTACGAAATACGCCTAAAATAATGCGGCTTAACAACATTAGAGACCAGGAGATTGAGAGGAGATCAGATAGAAGTGTTTAAAATAATGAATGGTTATGAAAATATTGATAGACATTTTTTTTTTCAGTTAAGAAAGATAGAAGGACTAGAGGACATGAAGTTACATTAGCAAAGGAGCAGTGTAGATTAGATATAAGAAAGTTCTCATTTTCACAAAGGACTGTAAATGAATGAAACAGATTATCTGCTGATTGTGTGGGTGCTAGTAGCGTGAAAATGAAATCGACACATACCTCAGAAGGGCGGGATACACATAGATAAAAGGGTCGGACTCTCGATAAGCCAAAGAGCTTCCTTGTCCACCTGCCACCTAGAGTTAATTCTCTGGGTGGCAATCTTGTTAAATCTTGTTAAATCTTGTTTCGAAGTCTACAGACTCCACCCCATAGATATAGTCGCGCTAACGCAGCTTCGACTGCGGCAAACAGCGGCACTTCGTCATGGTGACTACGGCTTTCAATTTCAAAATGGCAGACGGTGACAGCTGAATTTCTTGCGGTTTATTTTGCGTTTGTTTAACATCATTAGGAACATGAAGGAATTTACTGTATGATAGATGTTTTAGAGAACGGACAACTTAGTACTAATTTTCTAGTTGTCCTGGTTGTAAATAACTAGGTTGTCCCACGGACAACAAGTAGTAATAATTTCACTTGTCCGGTGGCAAATCCAGTTGTCTCGGGCTAACCAACAAGCGGTCGGAATTTTGAGCTCTGCTATAAGTTATGATTGTAAAATAATTATAAAAACGAACCGTAATTTAATAGATACTCGGCGAAGCAGGTTCGGCGACGTTATCGCTGTTGTTGCTTCGCTGTTTTCACAACGAAGACCGTGTTCGAATATACGGTCGGCCTGCCACAGCGATTCCGCCGGCGAACGGGACGGGCACGTGAGGCACCTGAAATGCAAAGATAACCGATAATTAGTTAACAGGCACATACATAGAGAGTCTGGCCAGAAGAAGCAGCATGCAGTCAAGACGTGAAGTCACTCTATACAAAATAACGAAGAAGCTGAAAGGAGATACAGGACCCAACCAGAACCTGCCACTGAAAGCCACATATGGAAAGATCATCACAGTTGAGAAAGAGAAGGTGGATATGTGGAAGTAATACTTTTCACCCATTCTCAACCGTCCAGACCCACCCACCATTGCTGACATTCCTGAGGCAGTGGGTGACCTCGCGGTCAACCTCAACGGATCATCGAAGCAGAAGTCCGAGAAGCCAGTACAGCTCAGAAGAATGGAAAAGCACCAAAAAAACCTCTTTTGAAGATTACTATACGGTGGCACAGACTGTTGGAACGGACGACAGGACGACAAGCACCCTGGCAGTGACCACCCTCAGTGCCAGCATAGAAAGGTCGGCTTGGCGATAATGTTCTGAAAAAAGACTAGTTGAATGAGACCTCATAAGTCCATAACATTGTAACAACACAATGTACAGACTAGTCAGTTAATAGAACGTTGCCGAGTGCTGGAAATAACAAGAACAAAAACTACAATGCAAATTTTTTCTGCTATTTTGGGAGGCTGGCAGATGCGTCTGTGCATACGTTCTGGCTTGGAGCGCCTCCAGAATGGCGGAGCAACCGCGCCATTGATGTACTTTTTTTAACAATGGGAACAGCGCGCGACGGACCGTTTTGTATTGATACACGG
Source organism: Escarpia spicata (assembly GCA_963995525.1). NCBI lineage: Eukaryota > Metazoa > Annelida > Polychaeta > Sabellida > Siboglinidae > Escarpia > Escarpia spicata. The sequence continues at coordinate 10,383,488 of OZ023210.1, forward strand.
TCTTTTCGGTAACGTTTCATGTCGTCATAATGGCATTTGGCGGAGCATAAGCCAATCAGCGCATAAGCACAACTCCCGCGGTTTTTTTAACGAAGATGTTACGTTATCCGTTATAACGTGACGTGGGACGTACTATTGCGGCGCACGTCACGAGCAGATCGGGATCTTTCGGTACATGTCTTCCCCTCCCATATCATTAGGGGTCAACGACGGGGTGTTTACCGGATTTACGCAGGCCAGTCCCAACATATAATTGCCAGTGGCCAAAAACAACACAAAATGGACATTTTACTTTTTCAAATTACCTTTAATAAATTAGGTAAGTTTGAAGACTCCATTTCAGCAGCGGATCCTGTAGGCTCTGGGGGTGGAATCTTAAACACCCCCTCTGTCTATTGGGTATATGGAGAAGGACTAAACATAAACGTTGGAACTATATTCTCAACACTGTCAACGACTGAAAGGACAATAAGGCCTGAGCACATAATTACTTATTTTATTTATTATTTGTATTATTTGCACTGCGCCTACGTTAAAACCCTCAACATGATGAAGTTACATAGTACACGGAAGAAGAGGAAGAAGCTGTGGACTCCGCCAGTGTCAGCCTTCCGTCCGAGACAATGGATGTTGTAGCAGTAATTCATCTAAAGCTTGATATCACTGCCCTTTAAGAAGTCACTATAATGCTTTTATTGATTAATGTCAACATAACCTCTTTTGAAGATTACTATACGGTGGCACAGACTGTTGGACCAGCACGACCTTACATGTATCTTACATGTTCTTGCAGGTCTTAGGTTGTACTGCCTCTTATGCCAGCTCTCACAGGTGTTGTCAGAATGGATTGTGCGCAATTTCTCCTCAAACGACTGCTCCCATCCGACTATGGGAGGCTATTATTTATGGATGATATCATCGTAGCCCCAGCACCATAACCTCAGCTGAAGATAACGAGACTTCGTATGGAATAAACCTGATCATCCACGACCTCCACCAGCTGTTGGTGGCTCTACACGGCCGATTTGGTGTTCCTCAGTTGGTGATCACAAACTCAATACACCTAGTTGCACCAGGACTGCAAAGTCGTTGACAATATATGCAAGTGTTTTGCCGGATCCACATAATTTGCTAGTCGAATTACAACCTGTGCAATTTCTTCCATGCTGCGACAACAACGGTGTAGATACGTATTGATGTGTTATGTTGTCTATATATTCAATAGTACGTTACTTATGTATAGAATCAACATATTGACGTAACGAGCCTTGTGAACTTGAAGACGAGGATTTATTCAAGATGGAGGATTCCTGTGTCGGCGCCACTGCGCATGCACCAAGTATGGGCGTTGTATGGAGAGCCAAAGTGGTATGAATCACAACATCTCCCTTCGTTAAATAATAAACAAAAAGTCTTGTAACAATAACTATTAATTAGGGTTCATTCGATATGCCAGTGTGCGGTAATTATAGGTCCAATCTATTTGGCGGCTTGATCATTCGACTGGATCGCCTTGCCTCAACATGTCGCGTGTGGCTGGCTGTCACTGGCAATTCGGGTTGCAGGATCGCACTGGGATGTACAGCCACTTGATCATCTTCGACGCCGTCATCTACATCATCGTTCGAGGCTTGTTCTTTCCATGTTTCTTGTGCGTTACGCAAGTGTCGCCGATTGCGTCTGTATGCAGCGCCTTGTTCTGTCAGAATGTTGTACGATCTGGGCGATCTCGCCTTGCTGGTGACCTTGGCCAGGTCCCACGTTTTCCGAGTCGGATTCATCATTCGCACAGTCTGTTGTGGGGATAGAGGTGCGAGTTCCGTCGCCGTGCGGTCATGGTATGCCTTATATCCATCTTGTCGTTGTTGCAGATATGCATTTACATCTCCATTCGAGCGTGATGAGACTGTAGGTAGATTTGACTTGTATCGTCTACCATTAAGAAGTTCGCACGGGGATGGCAGGTTGTGGTCGATTGGGGTTGTCCTGAGGCACAACATCGCCAAATGAGGGTCACTGCCGCTTTCCTTCGTCTTTGTGAACAGTGTTTTGACTGTTTGAACTGTCCGTTCTATGAACCCATTCGACTGTGGATACAATGGTGAGCTTGTGACGTGCTCAAACCCGTATCTCGCACTAAAGACCCGGAACTCTTCAGAGCTGTATTGCGTACCGTTGTCAGAAATCAGTCTTTCCGGAATTCCATGCTCGTCGAAGATTCCTTTAAGTTGATTGATGACAGTGTTAGAGCTGATGTTGCTCAGTTTTCGTACGATCGGGAACTTGCTGTAGCAGTCGGCGATTAGCAGATACTCTGTACCGTTCCAATGGAATAGATCGGTAGCCAGAGTGTGCCAGGCGTGTTTTGGCACGTCGTGTGGGATCAGTGTCTCTTTCGTGTTGGCAACTTGATGTTGCTGGCATGGTGCACACGACTGGACCATTTCGTCAATGTCATGATTGATTCCACACCAGAAGACCGCTGTCTTTGCGCGAAGCTTGCATTTTTCGGCACCTTGGTGTGCGTAATGGATCTGTTCTAGTGCGGCGGCGTGTAGAGACCTTGGTAAGACAATGCGTTGACCTTTCAGCACCAGCCCGTCTTCAACACTCAGTTCGTCTCGGAAATTCCAGAAGGGCATCAGGTGCGCCGGGCATTGAGCTCTGTTCTCTGGCCAACCGAGTGATATGATTTCACGCAGCGCATGTAAGGTGTTGTCCTTCGTTGTTTCCTCGCGAATTTCCACGATTCGAGTTGGGCTCGCGTTCAGATGCATGTGTACTTCGTGCACAGATAGGTCGAGACCTTGGATAGGTCCTGTGTTACATGGGTTTACCCTGGAGAGTGCATCTGCTAGTTTGATATCACTACCAGGAACGTACTTGATGTTCACGTCGTACTGCTGTATGCGGAGTAGCATACGTGCCAACCTGGGCGGGGCAGCGATCAGATGTTTGCTGTAGATAGACTCCAGCGGTTTGTGGTCTGTGTGCACTTGCACGTGCCGTCCATAGACGTATTGGTGGAACCGCTCAAGTCCAAACACGATGCCCAGCATTTCGCGCTCAATGTTGGAGTAGCGACTTTCTGTTTCGGTGAGCGACTTGCTGGCGAATGCAATGGGGCCATTGTCTTGCAGCAGTGCAGCACCGAGTCCCCTCTGTGAAGCATCCACTTGAATGATGAGCGGCTTAGTACTGTCATAGTATCGGAGCACCTCACTGGAAGATATAGTCTTCTTCATGTCAGAAAATGCAGCATCGTGTTCTGGTCCCCAGTCGTAGGGAACGTCCATCTTGCACAGATCTCTGAGTGGTGCCGACAGTGCAGCTAGATGTGGGGTAAATCTTCCCAGATAGTTCGCCAATCCGAGAAAGGTCTGTAGTTCCTTGACATCTGTCGGTGCTGTCATGTTGCATATCGCGGTCACCTTCTCTGGGTCTGGTTCGATGCCCTCTGCACCAATGATGTTTCCAAAGAACGGAATGCGTTTGCACCGGACGACCATCTTCTTCTCATTGAAACGTAAACCGGTGGCTCTTGCTCGTTCCAATACTGCTGTCAGATTCGCATCGTGATCGCTGCCATCTGACTTGTAGCCCACAACGACGATGTCATCCGATATGCCGGTAACTCCGGGTATGTCGCTGAACGTTTCGTCAACCTTCTTTTGGAATACATCTTGGGCGCAATTCAGCCCGAATGGCAACCTCGTGAATCTGTGTCGCCCGTAAGGTGTGTTGAAGGTTGTGTGGTAGGAGCTTTCTTCGTCCAGCTTGATGTTCCAGTACCCACTCCGGGCGTCGAGGATAGTGAAGAACTGTGCCCCATTGAGCTTCGGGAGCACATCGTCGAGCGTTGGTGTGAAGTGGTGTGGTCTTTTTATTGCCTTGTTCAGGTCCTTTGGATCCAAGCATAATCGAAGCTTTCTGTTTGGCTTGGTAACACATACACACGAGTTCACCCAGTCTGTTGGGCGATCAACTTTGGCTATGATGCCCAGTTGGATAAGTGTATCAAGTTCCTCTTTCAGGGGTTCGCGTAGTGCTACTGGCACACGGCGTGGAGAGTGCACTATTGGCGGCACAGTTGGGTCGAGTGTGACGTGATATTCCCCTTCGAAACACCCAATTCCATCGAACACATCTGCGTAGTCGTTCAGTATTCGTGCTTTTGCCGCTTCATCCCCTTTCGGCCGAGTAGTGCAGGCGGGCACAGGTGCTGTGGTGTCTGTGTGTCGTTCCGCAGTAGGGCCGATGTTCATGGCGTAGTTTAATGTTACTAGCTTCAGAGCTCTGCATGTCGGAAGACCAATGATAGCAGGTCCACTTGATTTCACAACGTGAAACGTGCTTACTACTGATTCGTATCGATGTGTAACTTGAAGCTTGCATGTGCCATAGTGTGTAACCGTATGTCCTCCGTATGCAGTGATCCGCATGTTAGATGGATGCAGATTCGTGGGAATGCCATCTTGCGTTACGTTGCAGCGTGGAGACATTGTCTTGTAAGTGGTGAGTGGTATGACGTTACCTTCGGCACCTGTGTCAAGTTTGCAAGTGAGCTGATTTGTGCACTGCGGAGACTGAACTGTCAATTGCACTAGAGCCTGCGTACTTTCAGTGTTCCCAGCTTTCCCCAGTGTGTTTATTTCAAGCTTGTCGAAGTACAGTTCACTCTGGTTGTCACTGCCCTTCGTGTTTTCGAGGGTGTGTATGCCTTGCTTTTTTGCCATTGCCGGACGGGTCGGCCTTCGTGCTCTGGCGTCTTTGGCACTGCCAATGCACATCTTTATCCAATGGTTTGCCTTGCCACAGCCACGGCACGTAGATCCGTATGCGGGACATTCTTCGAGGGCGTTTGTATAAAACCGCCCGCATTGTCTTCCACAACGACCACAGTGACTACTGTCGTACTGTTGTACTGTGCGCCCTGGGTTTTGCTTAGACCTCCCATCCTGTGTTGTGCTGTAGTTGGCTGCACTCTGCCATGATTTGCGTTGTGCCTGTGGCCTACGGTTGCTCATTGCATGAATGTTCGATTCGGCTCTAAGGTTTTGTAGTTGCTGTTTTGTAGCTTCTTCCGTTCTGGCTATGTCAATGGCTTCGTCTAATGATAATGTTTCGTCTCGTTGGATGAGTTTTGACTGTACACGCTCCGAGTTAGTGCCAAATATGAGAGTGTCCAGCATGTGTTCATTGGTATCTGCATATTTGCATTCTCGTGCCAAAATGCGTACTGTTTTCATAAATGCATCAACACTTTCCCCATTTTCTTGTTTGATTGATCTCAGTTTGAATCTAGCAATTCTGAAGTTGCTTTTTGGGGCCACATATTTTTCGAACCGGTCCCAATACACCGATAGTGTGTTTGATTCGGTGTCAGATAGGTCCCATGTGCTAGCAATTTCAATGCCTTCCTCCCCAGACCATAGAAGTAGGTATTTCACTTTCACAGTTTCAGTTTGTTCAACAAGGGGACCTTCAAACATGAGTTGGCACATGGTCTTGAATTTTTTTAATGCCTGTGGTACATCTGTCGACGCCCAGTCCATTGTTGGTGCGGACAATCCAGCCATTTCCGCCATGATGTCGGTACGTTGTATGCTTAGCCGTAGGCTTGAATCGTATCTTTATTTATTTTAATGTTCAATGACAATGACCATATTATGGTCTCATAAAGAAAGAAATTCCTCCTGCCTTGTCTGCTGGCGTTGGCACATAGGGTTTACGTTACCGCACGACGCTGGTGATTGCATTCGGATTTCAATGACAATGTTTTCGCTTCTGTCAGTTTGGCGTTCGGTCTTGACTCTTGTCGACTTGAGTTGAGTCGCTGCGCTACCATTGCGACGTCAATCTAAATTATGTAGGGAACTTCATACCAACACCGCTTTTCTTTCTGTTATTGCTATAAACTGATCAATCACTTGCTCGACATTTATTTGTTTTCTCAATGCTGGTCGAGGAGGGCCAATTAAATCACTGCATGGGGCGACCTTGTCTTATAGACTCTTGCAGATACATAAGGTTTAAAATCGCCTTACCGAAAGTGTGTTAATTTCACGTCTATTCGCTACTGTGATAACACTTTTTAACGTGACGCACAGATTCGGTAATACATCTTTACTGTGTATATATGTAATGCGATGAAAAAGCAGCTGTCGCGGGGTGTCTTATAGACATTCTTCAGTCACATATATCTCTTAATTAATATAGTTCGGTTCCATCGCATTCCGTGTATTATACTGTGCTAAATAGATTCTTGCAGTTTTGACGGAGTGTGAACCATTCGAAGTCTGATCAACATCCATGAGATGCATCTTGGGTACAACAAAAAGCCAAATTTAACATTCAATTCCAGTTCGGTACGATCGAATTAAGACATTTGTCTCGTGCTATAGTTCTCTGTACATTCTTTTCACTTTTCACCGCAAAATGTCATATGGACACATCACGCCAGTGGTGGCCGGTATAGATCGCGAGGTATAGTTGGGAAGAGTGCAGTGCAAAAACAGTGAGGGACAAGAAAACATAACAGAAAACATAAATCGAGCTAGAACAAGTATCGAAGCCAGCTTCGCCCAGGAAAGAGAACAGCAACACGTAACGTGCGTGATTGCAATATATGTAAATATCCGATAATCCTTTCTTGTTGCGTTGACCAGTAAGCAAGCTCCCTCCATTATTTACCTTACCTATCCTCTTCGGGCCTTGTGGCCCATAAGGCTGCTGTGCGACTCCGCCACCTCGCCCCGTCAACGGCTATGTGTCTGGCTTTGCTCCAAGTAGCCCAGCCCAGTTGCTTTCGTTCTTTTTCCACTGTGGGTCTCCACGTTGTTTTTGGTCGACCAACTTTTCTTGTTCCTTCCGGCGTCCATGTCAGTGCTGTCAGGCAGTGGTTGTGGTTCTTCTTTCTCAGCACATGCCCGATCCAATTCCACCTTCTTCTCTGTACTTCTGTGCTGATCTTCTCTTCTGCTGTTATGTCCTCAATGTCTTTGTTTGACATTATTACTGGCCATCTAATTTTTATAAAAAATTCTGAGACAGTTGAAGTGGAAAATGTCAAGTTTTTTGTTGTCATTTTTGTTTACTTTCCATGTTTCACATCCATACAATAACACTGATTTGACCAGAGTATTGTATAATCTGAGTTTAGTTTTTAATGTGTACACATTTGAGTTCCATATCTGCTTGAGTTTCATAAATGATGTCCTTGCTTTTCGTATTCTGTTGTTAATATCGTCATCCCCTCCTCCTTGCTTGCTGACGTTTGCGCCCAGGTATGTATATTTCTCTACTTCATTCAGTTGTTGCATTTGCTGTTGATCCTCAGTACTTCAGTTTTCTTTTTATTGATTTTTAGGCCAGTTTTTGATGCGAATGCATTCATTTTTGTTGCCTTTGCTTGCATGTGTCTGTAACTTGATGACAAGCGCAATGTCATCTGCGAAGTCCAAGTCTTCAAGTTTTGACATGAATCTCCATCTTATCCCTGTGTTGTTTTCTTCAGTTGTTTTCCTCATTATCCAGTCGATTACCATCAAGAAAAGAAATCCGGACATTACGTCTCCTTGCTTAACTCCAGTTTTTACCTTGAACCACTTAGATTGTTCACCTTCATCTAACACTGCACATTCACTGTCCTCGTACAAAATCTGGACCATTCTGATTATCTTGTATGGGATTCCATACTCGCCATGATTCCCCAAAGGCTCTCTTGGTGCACAGAGTCAAATGCCTTTTCGAAGTTTACAAAAGTTACATTTAGCGTTGCTTGCCATTCCACTACCTGTTCTATTATGTTTCGAAGGATGAATACCTGCTCAACTGTGCTTCGTCCTCTTCTGAAACCTGCTTGTTCATCTCTCAACTTGTTGTCAACTCCATCTCTTATTCTGTCTATTATCACTCTTCCGAACAGTTTACTGGGGACAGATGTTAGAGTAATACCTCTCCAGTTTCCGCACTCTGTAAGGTTACCTTTCTTTGGTATTTTAACAATTAGTCCTTGTTTCCACGTCTTTGGTACTTTTCTTGTTCCCAAATTGTTTTGAATAAGCTTAGAAGCCAATTATCTGTTGTCGCCATGTCTGCTTTCAACAATTCTGCTGTAATGTCATCTTTACCTGCAGCTTTCCCATTCTTTAGCTTCCTCAGTGCTGATCTAATCTCTGTTTTTGTTACAGGGTCTGTGCTGATTTCATCTATGATTGGATCTAATTCAATATCTATAACGGGGTCATCGGGTATAGGTCTATTAAGGACTTCTTCAAAATGCTCGTTCCATCTTGTCCGCTTGGCTGGTCCTTCAGTTATTAGGTTTCCAGATTTGTCTTTTACTGCATTCGCTGTTTTGTGTTTGTCGTTACTAAGTGTCATTGTGATGTTGTAGACTTCTTTCATCCTTCCATTCCCGGCTGCTTTCTCTGCTTCTGCGGCCAAGTTGTCTACCCACTTTCTTATATCTTGTCTCATGCTTTTCTTTACGTCTTTGTCTTTTTGTTGATACTTATCCTTGTAGCTCTGCTTTATCCTTTCTGACTTTGCTTGTTCCATGTTGTTCTTTAGTCGTTTCCTGTCTCCTACCAGTTCCCATGACCCTTTGCTGATCCATGGTTTTTGTCCTCTCTTTTTGTAACCCAGTACTTCTTTGGCTGTTTCTTTGTAGGCCACCTCGAATTCTTGCCATTTTCTCTCAACAATGTCATTATCTGTCTCGGCGTAGTCCTGCAGTACATCATATCTGTTCCGTAGCTTCAATGAGAATTGCATTTTTATGGTTGGTTGTTGCAGCTTGATTGTGTCGAATTTCTTTCTGTTCTCACTGGTCTTTTGCTTCCTCTTTAGCTTCAGCCTGATCTTCGAGCGCACTAACTGATGGTCACTCGTAATGTCTGCCCCCCTCATCACTCTGGTGTCCATAACTGATGTTCTGTGCTGCCTGCTCACTAGCACATGGTCAATTTGGTTTTTGGTTCGCCCTCCTGGAGATGCGTCGGTGTGGAAATATGGTTCCTGTTACCACAAGGTTGTTTAATCCACAGAAGTCAATTAGTCTTTCTCCATTTTCGTTTCTATCACCAATTCCATGGCTTCCCATTATGTCTTCGTAGCCCTCATTTTCTTGTCCAACTTTGGCATTTAGGTCCCCCATTACTTTGAGCATGTCATGTTTGTGTACACTGCCCACAACTGACTGCAACTGTTCATAGAATTGGTCTTTCTCTTCGTCACTTGTTTCATTTGTTGGTGCATATGTTTGTATGATTGATAGTTTAACATATCTTGAAAAGAATCTAGCATAAATAATGTTATCACTGATAGGTTTCCACTCTAGTAATGCTTGCTCTGCTTTCTTTCTCATCATTATTGCCACTCCATGTCTGTGTAGGTTGTCTTCTCTCCCAGAGAAAATAACACTCTCCAGTGTTTAACTTGACTTTCCCGTGTCCTGTCCATCTGCATTCGCTAATGCCCATGACATCGATTCTGTATTTATCCATTTCTTTTGCAAGTTGTGCTGATTTACCTATTGAATATAGCGTTCTCACGTTCCAACATCCTATATTTACAGTTTCCTTTGGTCTGGCCAGCGACGCTATCGACTGCCGAACGTCTGATTGGCTTTGATCCGGAAGTGTCATACTTTCCATGTATCTGATGTCCTCAGGTATATGAAGCGTCGCCTCATCATAACCGTTTCCAGCATGTGCTGGCGAAGTCACACGTTTAGTTTCCGTAACAATTATTGAACTGGGGGGTTGTTGGCCCTACGCAGTAGGTTTAATTTTGGGGTTTTCCTTCCCCTAGTCAGAGCCTCGTTTGCCCACAACCGCATGGTAGTGGTTTCCCAGGGGGAACCACAAGGAGGATGGTTTACCTGGGTGTTCTACGGTTTACCGGCAGGCTACTATTTTCACTTTTCACCCCCACAGAGGGCTAGCCGACCCCAACGTCACTGGCTGTGGCGCTGGGAGCTTGAACACCCCTTCCCCCCCTCCATTATACTTCACAAGATATTTCAAAATAAAAAAGTAAAATACGCTGATTTAGAGTTCGTTAAAAAACGAAAGCCCTACTTTCGGATAAATTCTTCGACTTGTGGGTTGTGGTAATGATGCACATTATGACTGAAATAAGAACAACATGTACTGCATTGCTGAATTCAGGTTACTTGTCCGCCTTATCAGCCAAGCCACGTCCGCCTTTTTGGACAGTCCCAAACAACGTCATAAGCCTCGTTTTGAAACCTGTCCGAAGGGGTTACATTTTTAGTTTACTATCGTTTTAGGAAGTTTGAGCGTTTGGTGAGTTTCGTCGTTAAATATATATTATTGCTGAATTTGTTGTGTCGTTGATGATTTGCATTTTTCCCCAAAAATAATGTCTTGTGGCGTGGTATCAATCCTAATTCGCCTAGTCGCAACCTACTTGCTACTAACTAAAGCTAGGCCAAGAAAACATGGCGCCTACAATTAGGCTACATTGCATGCTTACACATGTAAATTTGGCTGATGTCTTTAAAACGTAACGGTGAACTGGACAAATTTACAAAGACATGTGCAACATTGCATTAACAATGTAGATATTACTACCCTGTTTACTGCTCATGACATACATCAACCAAAACTCCAAGACCAAGTTAACTTACTGGCCAGTTGGAATTGAATTTGAAAGGAAACTAGATCTAGCCTCTAGGTAGGGAGGTCGGTGAAAATGCAATAATTCATCAGAATTGGCAAAATTATACACCATTGGAAAGGTCTATTTAAGAGATAGACAGCCATACCAGTTTTAACTCTCTGTGATAAAAAATGGCGAAGTTATGGACAATTATGTAAAGGTCATTGAATAAATATGTGTGACAGTTTTTTTGATCTGAAGGAAATGTGAAAATATAATCTTGTACAATATAAAAATCTTAACTAAGACTTGATATTTTATGTATTTCCTTTAAATATCATTTATAAAAGGAATTTTACATAAAATTATGTTAATTAACTAAGCAACTAACCTTTCGGAAAAGCTTACAAAAGTATCTCCAGGTCCCCCACTTTCAAATCGTCATCCAGCATACGTGTACACAATACATCTGGCTCATTGTCATACACCGCACTGAACCAGCTTGGAAAGCCTGCTACCCATAGGTTGGAGGTTATGCTTTAATGGTTTCCATTATGTGGATATCAACAAAATCTGACATGTTTTGGAAGTGGCAGGTATACCAGCAAAATCGTGTGGACGTTAATGAGTACGTGCATGTCAGGTATGCAAAGTTAGTAAAGTGTGTGTGAGAGTATAAGCATAGCCAAATATTGCATGCATTGATGTAAACATTCTGCTTTGGCCTTGCACCATATAATTATGTAAACATATGTAGGTTTGTGTGTGTGTCCGCATGTTTGCGTGTGTGTGTGTGAACTTAGTAAAGTGAGAAGGATAGCCAACTACTGCAAGCAACAATAATAAGCATTCCGCTGCACAGCATGCACGTACAACATTATATATATATATATATACATATATATATACATATACATATGTATATATATATATATATATACATTACATCAGATAATTCAAAGTTGCATAGCAATATATATATATATTAATATTGCTATGCAACTTTGAATTATCTGATGTAATGTTGTATCTACAAAGATCCGTTTGCAGAGAACAGCGATGGCTGGAAGTAGGATATGAAGAATCACTTCCACATCTGCATCTACATCAGAAAGTGTTGTCAGCATTTCAAACACCTTGTCCTTCTTGATGCAAGTAGCGTCTTCAATGATAGGCATACTCGTCCCACTCATTAACTCATTGATGTTTCTGCAAGACTCCTGGCAGAATGACACGAGTTGCTGGTAGTGAGTGTTCATGTCCAAGATGTGAACACTCTTGTCTTCGATCATGCATCAGAGGGGGACAGGTGATCAGCTTCCTGATGAGTCCAAGTGCTTTACATCCAGTGAGAAACTGTAGCGTTTCTAAGTCGTTTAGAATGGATTTCAACAACCTGTTTGACGCACCTTGTTTATTCATAAAGTACCGCATTTAATTGCTTAGAAAGAATGTCCTTGCAGCATTCGAAAATAAAATGTTGAAAAAGCATGCATACCCATCAGCGCTGAAACAAAATGTTGCACCGTACCACCACCAGGAAATGTTAAATCGTGTTATATATTCATATACAAATAGTTCTAGGAAGATACAGTAAAAAAACAACCCTCCAAAAAGCACCACCAAGCCAATGTTTATACATGCAGTTAGTTACAGCAAGATCAATGCAGTGTAATTAGAAGTACATCAGATGTCTGATTTATGGAGCGGGTTGTCATTCATTTGTTATTATTAATTGTCATACATTTTTGTATGATTACAACATGAAAAAAACCTTTAAATATTCATATAACATCCGCAATTTAATATATGATAGCATGTCTGTGCATATGTAAACACGAATAACAAATGCATGGCTAAAACACAACTTCAGAATAAAAGATTGCAATAAATTGAATAATATGGACGCCGGGTATGTGAGCGATAATAGAAGAAATTCGTTGCCGGACATGGGGTACTTCTACGTTCGAGCTTGGGGCAAAAATGGGCAAAGGTGTATCTCTGCCAAATTTGCATTAATATTACGTTTATACATTACTAAATAGCGTACATGTAGTTTGCCAGAGTTTCCGCAAGTTGTTCATACCTTAGATCCTCACTAAATATGGTCAATGTTCACCATATCATATTTTTCTTAATTTTATTTCAATTCATACAAGAAACACGCCAAAAGAAAGAGTATCATTTTGCGATTTCAACCATACCGCCAAACATAACATGGCGGGTAATAACGCGAACACATGATTTTATGAAAACACCACCCTTCCGCGAAATTAAATATGGCTGCGCCCGCAACGAAATGAAATTTCTGCGGGTGTCGTTGTTTCATCACGAGTATCTGTATGAAGCATTACGAGTTCACAAAAGCAGGTATTTTTATCACAAAGAAGACGTATTTATGTTTCTTTTGATATAAAATATATGATCAGTCTTTATAAATCAAGGGACTTACAATTTTTTAAACATAGGTGATTTAACATTGCGTCCCAATGCAAACGCGTTTGCGTGATTTCTTCCGACCTCCCTACTCTAGGGTCGGGACTTCAACATAAATAAATATCATGCTAGAACATTGGGAATGGGCTTATATTAAAGGTAATAGATTAAGGATCACATACTTGTTTATTAACCCTGCAGGTGACTAATGGTAAATTTCCACGGTGTACACAATTTGGAGCTATTTGTAGGGGTGCTTTTAAAAAATCACAACTTCACTAATACGTATTACAAAAATATAATTGAGCTATCATTTTGTTGGCAAAAAGACCCATTATTATTATGCAGTGTTGATATTTGCATAACATCAAATAATCATGAAGATATAACTGTTTAAAGTATATATAAAATAAATTCAAAACAATATTTTTTTCGCCCTACTACTAGCTAATTTCTGAGTGGTTGTATGTGTCAATGTCCAATTAGAGAAATGTAGCCATCTATATAAGCTAATGAGTATAGACAAAATTAATCAAATATACTCGGAAGTTTTTTATATAATTTTTTTTAGGTAGACCCATGTAAAATTTAGACTATTCTTCATGAATGTCAGAACAAGGGTAAAGTAGAAAACCAAGTTTGCCCAGTGACAAAATAATTATTGTGCGGTTGTATGTTCATGCATGCAGTGTGACAAATGTAGCTGTACATTTCAGCTGCGTGATAATGAAAACTAGACTCAAATATATTCAGAACTTTTCATTTTATTGTATTTTTCGTAGAACGTTCAATACAACCAATACGGCAGTAGGCCTACCGTGGCGCACCTGTCCGATAACATGACGCATCTATTATAAATTTCCTTACATATCAATAAAGTAAGTAATATCTACAGTTCCTAATTACACATATATATATATATATATGTCATCAGGTTATAGGGCATGTTGTATTTGAATAATTGTATGTCCTGGTGCAAGACAGCGATGTCCGGCTCTCCAGCAACTTGCATAATATCCACTTCAAAACAGCCCTCAAAGTCTGTGTAACTGTCCGAACTAGTATAATAACTTAATCCACAAATACTGTCATGTATTTTGCTGATATATTGCCGCGGACAATTGAAATAATTCATCTTGTATAATCGAAGCGAGACAAAAAACATGGCGGACTTTCATCATGATGGAATAAAACCAGTGTCAACAAGAAGACTTTTAGAGCCATGTGCTGATTGGTTGACCGTTGACAATTTATTTGGATAGGCCAATCGTTGGGCTTTCCATCGGTACCTCCATTTCCCTGTTTAGACCATATGAATGGGAATGTTAAATCCTGATGCAGAGCGTAGTAAAATTGGCCATATTTGGGCATCTACTACCACGACATTTTAAAGCTTGGTTGTGATTTGCTATTACTGAATCATAACGCGATACAACTCATTGATAAAAATGCCACAGGAAAAATAATAATTCAGCTTTCCAATGATACCTCTCTTTCCCCTGTCCCGCTTGGTTTCCCAAAGTCAAAAATACCGCTAATTGTGCGCATTCATTGCCGCCATGTTTGGGATGGTCCCTAACAAATCGGATATCCCACTGCGAAGCTTAACACATCGTCTTTCAAAATATGAACATATATATGCTAATAATTGCGAACTGTGACCTACAGAAGGCAAGGAACACACCCCCTCTAATGTCAGATGTGTAAACAAGTTCGGATCATGTGGTGGCAACACAACCACATGACCCAAGTGGTTTCACACATTGTTTCAGTGAAGAGATAATTTGAATAATACTCTATGCATGCAGGCATACTGTGTATTTTCACCTTGTCAGCGCTGTCACTTTTGACCCAAATATTTGTTTGTAACAAAGCAACAATGGCATTCGGCATGGCTTCGAAAATAAATGGCATAATGTATAATAGTGCAGTAGAGTTTTAGTTTTTCTAACAATAGTGGTAATTAGAGAAGCAATTAATTGTACTGCTATTTTATTTCTAACAAAGATACTGTTTTCATGTTAACAGAATGTCCTCAATGCCGTTATCTCGGAGTGGTCCAAATTTCAGCAAGATTTGTCCATGGAAGGAACATTACCTGAAACACAACAAATATGTTGCTTAAACTTTGAAGGCCGTTTTCTGGGATTGAAGACTTCAACCCCACACATGTTTGGCGAGCCGTAACTTCAGTTATAATTGAGATATCCTTGTATGATACATCATATGAAAGCTGAGAATCTGCTCTTTCAAACGATCCCAATAACTAAATATTGAAAAAACTGCTGACGTGACTCATTTTGTTAAGATGGGTCACATATGATTAAAATGCCAAAACTAGTGGTGTTTTGGGAGTGCTTGGGTTTGATAGGTTTTTATGCTCAGAAAACTTTACATTTAGTCAATTGTCTGTTTGTGTGGTATGTTTAGTTTTTGTTTTAGGATACTTTAATGTGTTATTTATATACATCTTGCATGTAAAACTTAACATGTGTTGTGTGTTTTGGTATCTTTAATTTTTTAGAGCTAACTGATTGATTGGATGGTCGATGGATGAGCCTAAAGACAATTTTGTGTTTTAGGACAGACAATAAAGTATTTTTGATTTGACTTGATTTAAACTTGACAGACAAAAACCCATAATGTCCATGATTATGAATATATAAACATATTTAATGTATGTACGGTGTACAACCACATAAATTAGGTTATATATATTCATTAACCAGTTATTTAACATTAAGAATAGCTTAATTACTAAGTCATTACTGGCTAATTAGCACACAAAATATCACGTGTCAATGAAATACAATATTCATGCTCATTGTTCACTGTATTATAGTGCATCATGACAGATCTGATCCGTTCATATCTAGATACAAAATAATATCCATCCATATATATAAAGTATACACACTTGTTTAAATTCATGTATGTTTGCTAAATATTACAATTGGAAGATATTATAAATACAGAATTTAAAAGCTTGTTTATAAATCATGCCTCCGTCACCAAGGCTCACAAATACTACATTCATTACAAATGCCCCGGTCACCATGGCTCATAAACTTGGGGGGAAAAGACAATGCTGTGTTCTAGTCTTACATGTAATGGTACTGTATAGTATTATTTAATTGGGTGATTTTCCCACAACTTATAATCTAATTTTCTCTCAAAAGACTGCACCGGTGCAATCTTAACCACAGACTGAGTGAGGCTATTCCATACATCTATTCATCGGTGTATCAATAAGTTTTTTAATGTATAATCAACATGATTCTTTGAATATTTTTAGTTGGTGCAGTGCATTCCCTGCTGATCTCAGCCTGACACCCAGGTGGCTTTATCTGCTTATTTTGCATAATCCATGTCACTTATGTTGGCTACAATTGCCCACTGATCCTGGTAGTCTTTGTTCATTAGTACCCCCTCTCTGGCTAGGGAGGTGATTCAGTTGGGGAGCACTTCTGCTGCCCATCAGCTTATCTGCTTGTATTGCACAACAGTTGTCCATGGACCCCTTTTTATGATGCAGGGCTTCCTGTTCATTCAAATTGATCTTCCATAACAAGTCACTTGTTTATGGGTATGGGTGTTACATACTTAGATTTAGCAGGACATGCAACTGTGGTGCAATTCACATCTGTAGATGCATAAGGTAAAACAAATGTCACATAAATTAAGTCGCACAAAAATTCATTAACAACAAATTTCAGCACAAGTGAGATATGTCAAGGAATTTTTATAAAACTTATGAACTGGATTTGTTGTTATATTGAAGTTAATTTTGATTATTAAAACACATATTCAGCTGAATTTATTTAATATTTCCCCTGATATTGTAAATACAAAGACTTGTAAATTTAAGAGTACCGGTAGCCACTACCCAAAAATGGTCATATAATCAGTATGCTGTCTCTATTAATGCTGAACATATCTTAACGAAATTTGGTGTACTAGTTAGATAAATGAATGGTATATGATGTTTGAAATATGGGCTCATTTGCTTGTGTATTATCATGGCAATGAATGTTTCTAGTGAGACTGATTTTCACATCCTTGAAAATTATTCTCAGCTAACATCTGTACATGTGATCATGCTGTTGCCAAGAATCATCAGCTAGAATACTCCTTTGTGCAATAAGGTGGTTTTGGGCAAGGATATCTGACTTCACTGACTGTTATTCAGGTATTAGCATTTTTCAAGACTGAAAAATGCTCAAACCTAAAATCCCATCTCACAAAACTCATTGCAGTCCTGGAGTGGGACTGCTTCCATCCTCTTTGGCAGTTACCACAGGCAGTGCCAGGGCTAATTAATGAGACCTCCAGAAACTCTGTCCTATCTTCTTATCAATTCTGCAGTGGATAACAGCTGTTAGTGGTTACTTGCCCCAGCAGGGATTTCAGTGCCTGTTGTCATCTACAATACTTACTAGGGGTAAAATGACATTGCATCATATTTTTATAGTCTCCTTTGATAATTAAAGTGATGTGTCCTGATGACGTAATTACAATACATTAAAAAATATGAATTAGGATGAAGAACAGTTTGTCAACTGAATGTGTTATTCTGTGTGTTTAGATTGAAAGGGTGATCACTCAGTGCAAGGGATGTCATCTGGAGGGTATGGGCGAGGGGGGCGTGGGGCAGCCTTGCTCCAGGCTCTCAACACCCCAGTCCGTAAACCAGGTGAACAGTTGCCACCCCAGCCTAGTGGTGCCACCATGACACAGGTAGGGTACATGTCACCATCTGGTGCCACATTTGGGTGTTAAGTCTTGGGGGGGTACAGTTGTATACTGAAAGTTTGTATTTGTGAAGTCTGTCATTATCTGCTATAAGATTCGTTACTGCAACCAGCTTCTAAATTGATCATTCTGATGGGATAAACATTAATTTGCAGTGTTATTTATTTCATGGATCTTCATTATTTTACTATGTACTAACAGTTATTCTTCTAGGTAAGAAATCGGTTTTGTAAATACATTAGTTTTATAGAGATTTGGGCAGCAATGTCCTCAACAGTGTGCAAATTAGAGGAGATATATAAGCACTAGCCTTGCTGCTATCACAGGATAAATTTTGTAGACATATAAATGTTTGATACACTGAGCTATAAAGAGTGTTTTTTAGTGTATGTTTGTAAAAGGCATTACAATTCTTGCACAAAATCCGCAAGACAACATAATATTCAGTCGTGTGAGAATTTCACGAAATAGTATATACATACCTTTTTTTAGATGGCACTTTTTTATGCTGTTTCAGCCTGCTGCTAAGCCGACGGGTCGAGGTGTGTTCCTGCAGCAGGTGCTCGCACAGCATACCAGTGCTGCCCCCACACAGACATCACCAGCTCCAACCGCAACGTCGCCCGTTGTACCAGGTGGTAAGTAGAATGCAATTACCTCCATTCTCACAATTAAGATGCTGATTTGTCATATGTGGCTTTTACCACTTTCTGTACAGTAAAATCATGTAATTAATGTTACTAGCAAAAATGATCATTGACTAGATGGTCCTTCTTAAATGCAGAAAGTTGCAGATATAGAAGACAGTTTCCCGGAGTATTCATCCTTTTTTATAACTTAAACAAGGTGAACATTTCTTCGCGTTAACACAAGTTACGTAAAGTGTCACCAAGTGGTCGACACTCCTCATGGCCTCGGAAAAATTGCAAGAAATATGTTGAGTAAGAGTTGATTTATGTCCATCTAACTTATAGTATTAAAGTTATTGTTTCAGTCCAGTTGTTAATCTGTGCTGTTGTTCATCGCTGTTTGCAGGTCGCGGTGTGGTGCCGCAAGCGGTAGTGCAGGCCCCTGTCGCGCAGCCACAGCAGTTCTCCCTGATGGCGCCAGCTGCTGGTATCCCAGCCACCACCACACCAAGGCCAGTCGGTCGCGGTCTTGCAGCCCTGCAAGCCCTTGCCTCGCAGTCCAGGTAACATTTTGTGATGTTTTGCAAGAGTGATGTGTTGAAAGAGATTACTATTGATTTGGAAATTTATTTTATTTGTCATGCAAACTGTGCGAATACAAAATTAAGGTGGATAACATTTCATGTCAGGAGGTCAATTGTTAGTCAGGTGCTGCTCATGGTCGTATTCAGAATGTGGGTATGTTGTTGGTTTGATGACATTTATAGATGTACGTTATTGAGTATTCGGACAAAATAAACTATTTTTTTTTTTTAACAAAACGTGAAATGCACAATATTGACAAAGATAAACTGGTTTTGTAAGGAAATTGTTGTAGAAATATAGTTACTTGCCTGTGAAAATATCAGTTACAGTCTGTGTCATCCAGTACTAAAATGACATGATGATGTTGACAGAAGTGCCAGGCCACCCTCTGTCGCTCTCGTGTCACCTCCGCAGCCACCAGTTGCAGCACCTATCCCTGCGGCAGTGCCACCACAGGTGGCACCACCTGTGGAATCAGGACAGCACGCCGATGCTGCGGGCCAAGTAAGAAAGACAGGCCTCGAGATGATGGTATCACGCATGAAGCTGGACGAGGGAGCAATCATCCGAAAGGGAACCCACGGCCGGCCGTGAGTAAAAGTGTTGCTGTCTTTTTTTAGACTCCAGTTGGTTTTGTTTTATGTTACAATTTACCAAAACCATTGAGTGGTCTGCGTTCATTTGAACTAGATGCACTGTGACAGTTCATTTCTTATTGCAATAAAATTTGGATTCAGGCCTTTTATATTTTTTCTGGTAACTTCAAGTGCCTACCTCTTTCTGAGCTGTGCCCACTGATCTGTAGTAGACACTGGGTGGGTCGTGGCAGCGTAGTGGCTGGAGCATTGGAATTGAGAGAAAGGCCATGTTCAAATCCTCTTACTGCGAATCTTTAGCAGTTTTGTTCACTCCACATTTCTTCAGGTCAGGCGGCTGTGTAAATGAGTCTTGGTTATGGACAAGAGGATTGGATACCGTACTATGTAAGAAACATACATTTTGTACATTCTTTCTATTCTATTTCTGACTGTATGAGTGCTTTGTTTTGACAGGGTACCTGTTGTGGCCAACTACATTCCGGTGCGATGTAAGAACGAAGGAGTGTTTCAATATGCCGTGAGCTTCTCCCCTCAGGTTGACAGCCGTAACATGACGTTCAAGTTGCTCTATGAACATCTCGATGTGATTGGAGAGACGAAAGCATTCGATGGAGCGATACTCTTCCTCTCAAAGAAACTGCCAGATGCAGTAAGCATTCTGTCAAACTGAGCAATAAGTTAAATTTGTAACATCTTGAAAACAAAATGTAACCTGCTGATGGAAATTAACCATTTCAGTAACTCCCAGATCACTGAATACTGCATTCACAGTGACTTCATATGAACATCAGTGGCTTCACTTCAAATCAAGATTTCAGCAACAACAATACATTTTAGTAATAGAACATCATATATATTTTGAAAGTAGAATATCTGATAAGTAAAATAAGTTCAGACACATTTCAATTTTGTCGCCGTGGTAACCAGAATCTGATAATTACGTCATTCATCATTAAGGTAATGGTCGAATATACTGCCACTGTTAGTTTCAGGCTTGCCGCTGTAGGTAACGTCTGTAAAACAACTTATTCCGATCGTCACTGGCAACATCCGACAAAATGCATCATTAAACTATAAAGCAATGTGTCTAAGTAAGCTGTTACATGGTAAATTGCCGTTGCTGCCATAACTAACATCGTCCGCCATTACCGCTGTCAAACATTTTTGCAGACAGTTACGCAAAAATCTCAAAAAAAATTGTACTGAGCAGTAATCCATGATTACTGCGGTTGAAATGCTTAGGCATCAGCCTTAAATACGATATATAACGTGCCTCCACATAGCAGAAAATTGTGTTTAAGGGGACACAACACCCTGAATTGAATTTTTCTTATTTCTTAGGACAGCTTGCTGAAATTTTAGGACAGTTTTTATTATATTACAAAAGGAATGTGGATAATTTTTTTAATTTTTTTGGACCCCCTTTTGACCCTTATCGGGGCGGCCATTTAAAATTTCAATGGTACCAGCTGAAAGCCTAGATCTACATAATGGGCTGGCCAAATTCACTGCAACTTTGTGGGCATATAACTAAGATACACCTGCATGTTATAACGTCGAGTTTTTGCTGATTGTTTTTGTATTTTTTTTTATACGATTTTACGAAATTCTTGTTACAAAATTTCAAACAAAATATGAACATTTTGTGTGGTAGAATTTTTGTCTTGCAATATTTTGTCCATTTCTCAATGTTATAACATGGAGAGCAATATTATGGAGAAGTTCTGAAAATTTCAAAGGATTCGGTTGGGAAATAGCCGAGATCTACGCAATAAGAGAAGTCAGTTCAGTGAAATAATTGTATTGTAGAAAAACGACGTCAAAGTTTGTGAACATTTCAACAATGAATTGTATAACAACAAATAGGCACAGAGACCTGAAATTACACACATATGTCCTCCAAGTTATGTTCTTTCTGAGGATGTAAAGTACAAGATTATAGACTGAAAAGTAAAAATGTTATCAAACATATACTTTGTGAAGCACAAATAAGAATTATATTTGAAAAAATGTCACTTGATGTAATGTTCACAGTTCATTATAATTCTATGTGCACTGTTCTGTTCTGCTGGAACCTAAAACATCCCATCACCATAGTTAGTCGGTGCAGATTCCGCCGCCCGTGTCCTTGCAATATGCCTGGTTTGCCTAGCCTCCTTCGACGCTGACATAGCCTGGCGCTTAGCCTGACTGAGGCGTTGTCGGTCGGCCTTCTCTGCAGATGCCAACAAGTGGGCACCTGTTGGCACCTGCATCACCTCACAGAGGTTCCTCATTGTCACCTCGATGCCAGCGTTGAATACCGAGACTGCGCTGCAGGTGGCGGAGACAACGCGCTCTAGTCCAACGAAGCTCGTCTTTGGGCACTTGTGCCACACCACTGAGTGGATGCTTTCATTTGCATTCTGCGTCTTCCCCAGCGTGCAGCGCTTGAGGAGGTCTACATGGGCCAGCCGGGTGTAGACGTCCTTGACATGCTCAGCGACGTCGGGTGCAAGCGGCGTACCCACATTCGTCCGGTGTGGGCCTGGTTCCTGCCCGGTGGCGAGTGCCTTCTGGTAGAAGCACCAGCTGTCAGCTCCCACCGGGCAGCGGTCGTGCTGGGGCCTCTCGTCATTGGAGACGGCGTGGTCGAAAGTCGCCAAGATCGCATCCCGCATCCCGTCGACATCATGGGGGTGGGCTCGCACTGCCTTCCCATAGTAGGCAGTGAGCTTGTTGATTGTGGCCTGCGTCAATTTCCCGAAGCCCCGGCCTCCGAGGGTGACGCCAGCCTTCTTCCCCGATGCCGCCAACTTGCGCAGTGCCGTGCCGAGTCGTTTGGCGACGTGGTTGACGCACTCTTCCTTCTGTACTTCCACGTCGCCATACACACGCAAGCTGGTGAGGTGGTTGAAGGTCCTGGCGTCTCCGTCGGCGAGCATGGTTGTGTAGCGGAAGTTCCGGTTGGTGGAGCGGGTCCACAGCAGCTCCGCAGCCTTCACCTCCATGCCGCCCGACGCCCCCTCGTAGTTGCGGTTGCACTCTGGCTCGTGTGTCGTAAACCAGTCCTTGAACATTGCTGTGTTCATGCCGCCGTGTCGGGTGCTTGCGTACGCACAACGTTGGCAGTACAACGACATCACCTGGAGGTCAATCACCAGGCCCGTGATCACCTCGACGACACAGCCGATCCCGTAATGCGACTTGTGACCACGGGTCATCCACGACCCATCGTAGCTGACGGTCAAGTCGATGACGTCATCTTCCCCGATCGACGAGTCGATGTCCCGGTAGACGCGACGGACAACGCTGGCAGCATCGTCGAGCATCCGGGTCACGACAACCTTGTTGGCGTCGCAAATGGCATGTGTGTGTTTGGTGAAGGAGGTGTGTGTCAGAGGCTTCATGTCGAGAAATCTACACAACTTCACCAACCCCGCATGGCCAACTCCCATGTCCATCGATGCAGCTACTGCCTGGCGCACAACGGAGAAAGGCACGTTCCCTGCAGTTGACCCCTCGATGCGGTCAGACGTGAGGGTGGAGTTGAGCACGGTGTCACACTCTGTGCACACAGTCTCCATCGCTGCAACGAGGCCAAGTCGGTGGTCGGTGACACGGATCACCAACGACGCTGCACCACACTCCAGACACAGCAGACCTTTCACGAGTGTTGACAGCATGCTCGATCGAGTGATGACAGTCGTGATGTCACTCGCTGTCTCGGGCGCATCCTCAGTGTCGCTGCCATCATCTCGAAAAGTCGTCCTGAAGGAGAACTTCTTTTCTGTTGCCGAAGTTGATGGCTGGGGTTCAGTAACCTGCGAACAAATTATATATTATAATAACATAATAGTTGATAAATATATAATATTCAGTTCACAGTAAATACTATATTTGAAAATACATTATTTGTTTTGCAGTTTCCTCAAGTTATAAACAAGTGTGATTTTCCAAATATTCCTGCATTTTATAACAGCCTATATAACAGGTCATTAGTGTGACATAAAGCTAGTATATGGCTGTACTATAAATTACAAGAATAATTCTAGCCTAGCCTGCCTGCCAGCAAACTTGTAATTCCATTCACCATTGAAATTAGCAGTATTATTTTTATGACATGGTAAGTCATTTGTATTCATAGCCTGGGTACATTAGCCAAATATAATGTGATAAAAATGTACGTGCACATGAAATGTCAGCCAAAAGTAAAAATGAATAATACCTGGCTGACAGGAGACTGACGGGTGTCGCTCGCGTCACTGTCCGAGTCGGATCCTTTGCCTTCGACCGGAGAAACTGCTGCCGCCGCCACTGTGGCCGTCGATGGAGCCCGTGCAAGCCTCAGTTGCAGTCGCCTGCGCTTTCGACCCTTCCCAAAAGTAGCGATGTGCTTCTTCCTACCATCCGACATGGTGTCGTGCGTAGAATATCTTTTATAATAGCGGCGAATAAATGGCGTAGAACGATGGCGATTGTAAACAAACTGAGCCGAGTTCGCGCACTTGACCGATCAGCGCATGCGTATCCAGTCACGTGCGCCATTCTATCCAATCACTGCCGTAGATGGGCGGGTTTGGGTCGGTTGATACGGTTAGATTGGGGTCATTCTAACCGGAATATCTCGGAAACAGCCGAATATGCTAGATAGCCAGTGGAACCACGATGCAGTGCGATAGTGAAGCTGTCTGGTGGTATGCGACATGTCAACAAAGCTTCAAGATGGCGGAAAGTACACGCGATCGAAAACAAGCGATTTTTCGATCGGCGCTGCTTCATTGCACATAAACAAAAGAAACAAGATAGTAGGGCTCCTGCTAAATCATGTTTTTATTGCATTTATCGTATTCAGTCATAGTGACAACGTGCACATATTGAAAGTTAGATAACTTTATTATACGAATATCTCGAAACTGGAAATTCGCCAAAAATATATTTTTGGACCACAGAAATGGGAAATCCAGGGTGTCGTGTCCCCTTAAACCGATTTGAATAGTGTCAGTGCCAGAGAACTGGCCTGTCGTACCGAAGTATCACAGACCGCATGGTCGGTAATCCGGCCTGACATTCTGAAATAGTTAAGATTGTTATGCAGGTTTATCAAGTGTACCTGTAGAAAGAAGCATAGTAGTTTTGCAACTGGAAAAGGAACTGCTTTGCAGAAAATTGTAGTTTCACGTATAAATAATGCTTCCTTTTAACAGTATCATTTGGCATCTCCCCAGCTACTCTGGTGTAATAACCGCAAACGACATCCCGCCCATCTGTATAATGTAATTTGCTCCTTTCCTATTTCAAAGGTATTGAGATAAATTGGAATGTGTGTTTATTACAGGAGACAGTGCTGCACTCAACACGGCCAACCGACGGTCAGGATATCACCATCCGGGTGAAACTGGTCAAAGTGCTGCCACACGCGTCATGCGCACAGCTGTACAACGTCGTCTTCCGTCGGTATGTCACACCGAACAACTATACAGAGTTACAAACACAGGAACACAGGATGCTATTACTGATTAGTGATGGGAATGAGGAGGGTGGTCCTAAAATTGGAAGGATGAACTAACAGCAGATGGGAACTGGGAGGGGCACTCTAAAAATGATATGAAGTTTGCCATCAAGGCAGGTCAGAGATGGGAGGTTTAGTCCCTCATTGTTGGGTTTAAATATTTTTTAGAAGAGCCGCAGTATTTTAAAGGCAGTGGTAGAAATTACAGATTTGCAGGTGCCACAGCGCTAGCCTAACGGGGCACTTTGCCGCAGGTGGTGGGAAAAGGCTGCACCAAGAAGTAGTTTTGATACCTGTCGGCAGAATTTGCATACTGTAACGGAAATTACATAGACTGGTGTTTGTGTTGCAGTATCATGGGGATGCTGAAGATGTGTCAGGTTGGACGACACTTCTACGACCCACACAGACCCGAGTCTGTGCCACAGCACAGGTCAGTGTCACATTCGCAAAAATCCGCTAAATTTATTTTTCGTTTTCTTAATTCACAGCTGATGTGTTTTCAGACAAAACTCTTGTCAAGTATCAAGTATGAATTACTTATTTATGTGTTACATTAAATAGGATATTTAAGAAACTCTGATGGTGAAATGTATCCTGCTTGTTTGTAGCATAGCAAAAAGGTGTTGAAAGATGATAATAATAACCCAACATTACGTTGCAGCCTGGAGGTGTGGCCTGGCTACATCACAGCCATACAGGAGTACGAGGGAGGACTCATGCTGCTCACTGATGTCTCGCACAGAGTGCTTCGGACAGAGACAGTCCTCGATGTCATGTGAGTGCCTGATATGGCCCTGTGACTTCCACCGCATGTTGTATCAGTAGTTCTCTTAACAATGGAGACTTTGTTCAGTACATCATTAGAACAGTATCCATTGCTGGAGAGGTAGCATTTTTGAAGAAAAAAAACATGCACTTTTTTACTAAGTGTATTTTACATTGTCATTCCATTCACACAAATATCGAGAAATGTACAAATTTGTTAATGTAATTTTGTTAAATCTTGAGTGCTATTTTCTTCAGTTAATCTTTTATGAGTTTTCCAAAGTCTTGTGTCTGGTGATATGTGGAAAAGGTTTGACAGATGTTTCTAAAATTGACTTATCAGAATTTAAAATAGAAATGTCAGATTATTTACAGAGATTTGACATATTTATCCGTGATGAAAACACGCTTGACATAAAAGGTCATTTATTAAATTGATCTGATGTTATTTCTTTTGATACATATATTGAATTACACTTTACTGGCAACACATATTATCATGAGAAGTATCCCTGACACTGTGTAGTGAAGATGCCCTATGAATATGTCTCCACTGTTAATGTTGTCTGGGCATACTTTGCAGGCAAGATCTGATCCAGAAGTACCGTCACACATTCCAGGACGAGGTGATGCGACGACTCGTCGGCTGCACAGTGCTCACACGGTACAACAACAGGACATATCGCATTGACGACGTCGCCTGGGATCAGTCTCCCATGTCGACATTCGAGATGAGCAATGGCGAAACAAAGTCCTTTGCAGAGTACTACAAGTAGGTCATCACTTACAATTCTGTTATTGCTTTCATAAGTCAATATACGCCCATGGGTTGGTTTCATGAAGCAGTTGCACATTATGAACCTTTGTATGAAGATTTTTTATATCGATTTTATTACTGGGAACATTAGTTGTATATAACTACATAACTACTCTTTGAACAACAGTTTGTCATAATGGGAAGGATATAAATTAAAGATAATTTGACAGACTTTGTAATATGATTTTTATGCAGTCTGTGTTGTTGCTACATGATTGTTTGATTGAATATTTGTTTGGTACGAACAAGTGTAAATAGTTACACTTGCCATAAGTCTGCATTTGTGTAGGATTATTTTTAATCTGCATATCTAGTGACTACAACCAAGAATTTGGATATTGTTGGGTGCTTTCTGAAAAAAGTTGTCTACTCATTGGTTTCACAGGGTGATTTAATAAACATAATAATATATATGATTTATATAGCACCAAATCCAACGTATCTACAATAAAAAATCTGTTTACATTTTCTAAATAAAAAACATGAATTAAAATGCTTATACTATTAGTTATTATCTAAAAATATATTTTGCATAATATAGTAGTAAAATAGTGAAATTAAAAAATAGACAAATAAAGAAAGTATACTGATTTATATAAATAAACATCTATTTCGTTTAGTATCATAAATTGATGTACATTTTCTAAATATTTTATAGTTTCAGAAAACATTTAATTAGTGTGCTCACTATGAGCCTTTGCAGGCAGTTTTCCTTTATGGTACCTGAAGCGTCACAGGACGGATACCCTGTTGCCAAAGTTGGAAACAGATAGATTGTTAAAAGTTTCATATAGTCTGTGATTTGCTTTGTTGGTGGCAGCAGACTGATGTAAACACTGATCTTTGTAGGAGCGCATACAACAAGGACATCCGAGATCTGCAACAACCACTGCTCATCCACAGACCAAAGAAGAAAGACAGAATACCGGGCAAGGTTAGTATCGCAGCTGGTCACTCTTGGTTTGTCTTTTTGCTCCTCAGCAGCTGGAGGAAGGCTGGCGCAATACTTTGCTGTAATAATGAACCTCACTAGATGTTTCATGGTTGTAGGATGTCATTTGACAGATCCAGAGCATTGCACTTTGCCTATGTCACAATCAGAATTATGCATGTGATCTCTGTCAAGCCTTGCCTCTTCAACAATATTTACATTATATAATATGTGCATTAGATTACTACTATGGCATGACATCTGCGATGATCTTTCCCGCATACAGTTCTCGCACTTTGCCTTGTGTTTTTATCATAAAGAAAACGTGGCGTCAAAATTATTGTGTGACACAGAGTGCACGATGGCTTTAGCTGACAGGTAGTCCATCGGACTGACTCAGACACTCACTCAGAAACAACTAGTCCTGATATTGTTTTACTAGTCCTTAAAATAAATGTGCCATGTACCACCATACTGTTATATATGACAGTTATGGCACATAGTAAAACTAAAAGTGGCTTTGTTTCATAAAGAAAACAAACTGTTTCTTAACTAAATGTGTTATTAATAGAAACAAATACATGTGATTTCATGGATCCAGTTGCAAAGTAATCAGAAGAAATAACTAGTTTAATCAGGGACGGCAAACGGCAGTGGTGGACAGGGCGATGCCAGCAGAATTTGAAGCCTCACACCGACGGCGACGAAGGACCGACATTGTCGGACTAAGTTGCATCTTTTTCCTATACTTTTCATTACCATTTCCTTTTTCGAAGCCAACGACTGAACAATCGGTAGCATTGCTGGCGTTTGGTGCCATGCTAAAATAATCACCCAATGCGGGAATAACTCATCTACGATGGGATAGCACATAACGATGTCTGTAACCCGCCCATGTATAAAATGCATGATAAAATGCTACCTTATACTCTTATTTTGTTTTATTCCATCACAACACCCAACTAGCTTGTACACAGCGTAAATTAATTAACATAATCACAGCTTGTCCGATGGGACTGCTCCTGTAAGCATGGACTAGTCCGGTCACTGAAACTACTCGTCTGGGATGATCGGACTGGCCTTATTTCGCAGCCTGAACACAACATCCAAACATTCCACATGTTCAGCATCCATTTTGAAGGCTTGACGGACCTTGTTGCTAGGCAATATGTCAAGGTCAGTTGCCATTGTAAGTAATTCCTGTTTTCTGCAGACTAATTCTGTTTGCGTGTTCCCACAGAAAATGCTGGATGTCATTTGCCTGATTCCGGAGTTGTCCTACATGACAGGACTGTCCGATGAGATGAGAAGTGACTACAAAGTCATGAAGGTAGAGCCATTAACAGATACTCTTCTGTCTGCACACAATAAGTGTGTTCAGTTAATATTTGGTTGTTTGTGATGTTATGTATACCTGCATATATGCCCCGATCTTGCTCTCCTCTTTGACACAGGCGTTGTCTTTGATTTCTGTTTTCCTTCCATCATTATTCCCGTCTCCACCAGCTCTCCCCACTTCCCCCTATCTCTCATTCTCCACTCCTCTCCCAATCATGCTCAAACTCTCTTAACACAGTACAGTAACATGAGGAAATGGGATATTTAGGATAAACCTGGACGCAGAAAGAAGGTAAGTATTCACATAGACATTAGGCACATTTCACTGTAGCCGTGATTTCTATTTATCTTTTTTCTGTGTTTGCTGTGCCATTGTTTTTATGTCTACAATATGTGTGTGTTTTGCAGGATCTCGCGTTGCACACGCGTGTGTCACCAATGCAGCGCCAGTATGCACTGCGCAAGTTCTGTGAGAACATAAATTCTCACCCAAACGCCTGTGCTGAGCTGGAGAAGTGGGGTCTTCAGCTTGACATCGACACGCTTCGGGTACGTTATAATAATAGTTTGCTTCTATGACACCTATATCCTTGTGAACCAGAGCTCAGAGGTGCAACAAAACAAGAATCAGTAGGAATAATCATGAACAGGGGCACGCAAGAGTCCTCATTAAAGCAAACGACTGCCAAAGATTTAAAGTGGGAAAGCTTTTTTTAAACAATTAAGTCTTGAGTTTCCTACAAAAGGTTGCGATAGTTTCAGATGATTTTTCAGGTAATGGGGCATTGATTCCAGATTTTGGATGCAGTTACAGAAAAAGCTTGCTTGCCAATGTTAAGTTTGGTCTTTGGAACACAAACACAACGAGAGGAATGTCTTGATGAATATGTGACCATGATTGACCAAATCTCTGACAAGTTTGACATTTTCTAAATGTGTTTTCTAAATTTTTTGGTCTGAAAATATCTAATTTGTATTATTTTATAAAGCTACTCCATAATTTGGCGATTGATGGCATGTTGCATACTGTAGTGATACTAATAGAGAAAATAGTTGTTGAGTTACAACTAACACAAGTTACTTCAAATATTGACTCTTTCCATTGTAAACTGCAGAATTCAACAATACATGGTTCACTCTCCCCATCCTACACCCTCCCCCATCCTTCACGCTCCACCACCCACACCCTCCCCCATCTTACACCCTCCCCCATCCTTCACGCTCCACCACCCACACCTCCCCCATCATACA
This sequence comes from Escarpia spicata, assembly GCA_963995525.1. NCBI lineage: Eukaryota > Metazoa > Annelida > Polychaeta > Sabellida > Siboglinidae > Escarpia > Escarpia spicata. The sequence goes on from OZ023210.1 coordinate 10,413,714, forward strand.
CCCTCCCCCATCATACACCCTCCCCTATCCTACACCCTCCCCCATCCTACACCCTCCCATCATACACCCCCTATCATACACCCTCCACCCATCACACATCCTACTACATCCTTCCCCATCCTATACCCTCCCTCATCGTACATCATCTTCATTGTATATCCTCCCTCATTGTATACCCTCCCCCATTCTACATCCTCCCCCATCCTACACCCTCCCTCATTGCACACCATCCCCATCCTATACCCTCCCCCATCCTACTTCTTCCCCCGTCATACACCCTCCCTCATCGTACACCCTCCCCATCGTACACCCTCCCCCATCGTACACCATCCCCATCCTATACCCTCCCTCATCGTACATCCTCCCCCATCATACACCCTCCCCCATTGTACACCCTCCCCATCCTATACCCTCCCCCATCCTATGCCCTCCCTCATCGTACATCCTCCCCCATCGTAACCCTCCCCATCCTATACCCTCCCCCATCCTATACCCTCCCCCATCATAACCCTCCCCCATCGTACACCCTCCCCATTCAATACCCTCCCCCATCGTACACCCTCCCCATCCTATACCCTCCCCTATACCAATGCAGTGGTGTTTGTGTGCTTCAGCTGGAGGGTCGACTGCTGCCCACGGAGAAGATCAAGTTCCGAGGACGGACCACTGTCGACGCAGGGCGCGAGGCAGACTGGGGTCGTGCCCAGACAAGGTCGGAGGTCATCAGTGCGGTGAGTTGTAGTTCCCGTCGTCTTCCATCATGATCAACTAAATTGTGTTATATTGTGCCGAGTTGACGTTTAGTCAGCAGTTTGTTTTACAAGTGTCGTGCTTTGTTCAGTTCATGGGCCTGCAACAACAGCATCGTGTATCAGCTGATTTAACCGTTGCTAGAGTAATTTGGTTTAGGTTTGGTTAGTGTTGGTGCATGTACTGTTATGGTGTTATTTGAATGTTTCAACTAATGAAAATTGGAAAATAATGTTGGCTTTATAGCCCACACCTATTTACCTAGCCCCCCCAGTTTGTAAGTTATCCATCCAAGTATTGTTGAATTGGAATTGTTTATATGATGTTGATTCGTCCTAACCCTTTATGTTGACATGTCTCTTGAGTTCAAGACCTGGATCAGGTTCATTTGGTGTAATTCCTGGCTCAATATTGGAGCATGTGTATCCTTCATGACTCGGAGATCACTTTAATGTCAGTCCCATCTCAATTTGGTGACATAAGGCCAGACATCCCAGGTGAAATTTTTTTTTTGACAAAAAATACTTTGGATAGAATACCACCTTACCATCTCTACACATAGTACATCCTCATTCTCTGATAACCATGACTTATGATACCCAAACATGGCAACAGGCAGCAAAAAATACTTTAAATGGTTTTCTGCCAAATTATACTACCTTTGTATGCATGCTATCAATAAAGTTCACTATTATTCACTATTACATACCTCTAAGTGAGTTTTAGTGAATAATGTTTTCAGTGTTGCATTCAGCAGATCCTGCTTTGTGCAATGATGAGACAGTTTTTTTAAATCATGAATAGTTTGAAAGATATAGCCATATTTTTTGCCAAAAAAAGCAAGTTTTTTTTGTATTTGACCAAAATATTAAAAAAAAAAAAAAATGCTATGATCACTGCACAATAGAATGTATAGAGAACATGGATTTGCAAGAATTATGACTATATGGTTCAATAAAAAATGGCATTGTTTCCAAATTTGCCAATATTTGCTCATAATGGCGGCCACTTTGTTTGTTACCATAGAAACGGGGGTTCTGGCTGAAAAAAAGTAAAATATACTTTACTCAGTAAGACCCATTTCATGCATTGGGCAGAAAAAATTGAACTGTTTGCACATATTAAAAAATAATAATACCTGCCGTGTCTGGCCAAAAGAACCATTGAGGATGTCAAGCACCCTGGCAGTGACCACCCACAGTGCCAGCATATAAAGTTGTAAACATCAGCTTGAACTAAATAGGATGATCAGTTGAATCAGAATTCGAACCTCAATATAATACAGACACTCGGTTAACAGAACATTAGCGAGTGCTGAAAGTAACTATCTTTGTTGACACGAGGGCGGTTGTCTTCAGGTGGACCTGACCTGCTGGATGGTGGTGTTCACGAAGCGTGATGCGTCGAAGGCCCAGGACTTCATCCAGACGATGAACCAGGTGTGTCCACAGATGGGAATACAAGTGAGAGGACCACGCGTCTTTGAGCTCCAGAACGACCGCACGGAGACGTACATCAGAACGATCCGAGATAACATGAACGCGCAGGTGAGTAGTAGTAGTAGTAGTAGTTGTCTCGATGGTGACCGTGTCACGTTTATAGCATAATTTTTAGTGATCCGTCATTATCTCATGCACTCTTACATCCACAGTATACGTACATCAAACAATAAATGCGATTTGCAACAAAATCTATATTAAACAAATAAAATAAATATAGAAAATGTCATAGTTATAAAAACAGCCAGTTTACCAATTGCAGAGCAAATAATTTGCCAATTGTAAAGTATCAACATAGACATATATCGATTTTCCGGCATGGTTGTTTTGTTTGTGATGAAATCTGTCGGAGAACTTGTGATTAGGCTACTGTGAATTGCTACGTTTTAAAGCAGCAGCCAATGTGAAAACTACATACAATGCCAAGGAAACCATTGTTAGGACTAGCCAAACAGTGATGGAATAATGCTTGTGTCGAAGACGCAAGAAACCATTCCTGTACAGTGGCTGTGTAACCTTTCTGCCCATCCCAATATTCTCTTAGGCCTGCCAGAATCATCTGACAAAGTAGCCACTAGGTGTGCCTTTAGTGCAGCCATGTGCAACATTAGATAGAACAGAAGTAGATGTATTTATCCAAACTGTATAAGCTATCAATAATAATATGTCTGTGTGTAATTGTTTGTTGTAAAATGTTACATTCAGACCTGGGGCCGAAGTACTCAGTACTCGTGTACTCATGTACTTTCTCAATATGTACTGGGGAAAATAAATATATTTGGTCATAAAATGAAACTTTCCTGAAATATTTAAATGTTCAACTATTTTTAAAATACTTTGTTAATTCTGATAGAATACCACCTTACCATATATACACATAGTACATCCTCATTCTCTGATAACCATGACTTATGATACCCAAACATGGCAACAGGCAGCATCTTTTCACAATCAGAAGCACCCTCTTCAGCAAACAATAATTGTAGGCTATCAGTTCAGGCCATAAACCAGTTTGTTTAATTAAGCCACCAGAATGTCCATAAAGAGTCAATTAGCAGTTAACCCACCAGTTAGACAGGAAATGCCTTTGATGTAGTCTGGAGATCATGCCACTTGACAGTGGCTGACAATGCGAACTGCTAAGAACAAGAAATGCCAGTCTTCCTCTGTAGAAGTAAAGTGGCTCAAGTCAGACATGTGCTAACCCTCTCAACAATTAGTAGTCTACGATCAGAAAATATAAACTGCAAACTTATAATATGAGCAGGTTTGCTAATTGTAGAGGTGAACGAATACCCCAGTCAGCCATGTACAGATCGTCACAGTGACCCACTGCAGTTCTGAGTTTTCGAACTCTGGCTCAGTTGGTCCCTCACCATCTCAGCATTCCGGCCTCATCAGCCCCAGTTGAAAGGGTACTCATGTTCATTCGGTGCAATGGCAAATATATGATAAGATCATACGATGCCATTGAAATGAATGCCAATGAAGTGAATTTCATTGTTGATGAAAGAGAGGTTTTTCTGAGTTTTCCTCATAAAAAATGTATCATCTGCCATTGCATATTCACTTGTGCTGAGTTATATAAATTAGATTAATTAAATAATTTTTAAATACGTTATTATTTAATATTTATATTTTAAAAAATGTACTCGTACTTTTACTCATACTCGTGAGAATGTACTCGTACTTGTACTCGTACTCAGCTTTTAGCAATGTACTCGTACTCATCCATCATCAAAGTTCTCGTACTCGTACTTGTACTCATGAAAATGTACTCGGGCCCCAGGTCTGGTTACATTATATAGAGAGGATCATGGAGATTTCCATTAAGACTTGTTAAAAGTCGCTACTGCAGGAGCCACCTGTAATAAACTAATCACATTAAAAGTAACCTAAGAACTGCATTATTGCTTACCATCTTATAGGAAAATAATTAGTAGTTCGATGATTTCATCAGAATAATACAAGCAAGCTGGCATGCCATAGTGGATACTACATAGGTTTGATTTTATTCGCAGAATGATTCTAAAACAAGACAAGAAAAATTGAATTGCAGAAGCGTAGTTTAAGGCCAGACACCCCAGGTGAAATGGTGTTTTTTGAAAAAAAATACTGAAAATGGTTTTCTGCCAGATTGTATGCATACTATCAATAAAGTTCACTTCTATGACAACTACATACTTCTAAGTGAGTTTTAGTCATGGATCAAGCACGTCGATATCATGTAATGAAATCCATTATGCAATCTTTGACAGCCATTTTCTCAAAAACATTTTTCTTCAAATTTCTGCATTTGGAAACAGGATATCTCTTGGACTAATTATGCTATTTAAATCATGTTTTCAGTGTTCTATTCAGCATATTCTACTGTGTGCAATGATCAGACACTTTTTAAAAATCATGAATAGTTTGAAAGATATAGCCATATTTGTTGCAAAAAAACAAGATTTTTTTTCGTATTTTACAACAACAACAAAAAAACTACATTTCAAAATATGCTCTGATCATTGCACAATAGAATCTATATAGAACATGGATTTGCAAGAATTATAACTGTATATGGATTAAATAAAAAATGGCAGCGTTTCCAAATTTGCAAACATTTGCTCAAAATGGCGGTCATTTTGTTTGTTACCATGGAAACGGGGGTCTGGCTGAAAAAAGTTCAATATATATTTTACTCAGTAAGACCCATTTCATGCATTGGGCAGAAAAAATTGAACTTTTGCACAAATTAAAAAATATTCCCATCTACCTACCGTGTCTGGCTTTAAGCTAAAGGTGTTTGAACCCCCTGATAACCAGCTATGTCCCTGTCTTTCAGGTCCAGCTAGTAGTGACGATCTTCCCAACCAGTCGAGACGACCGCTACAACGCCATCAAGAAGCTCTGCTGTGTAGAATGCCCCGTGCCATCCCAAGTCATCAATGCCATCACGATCTCAAAGAAACCTAAGCTTCGCAGCGTCGTCCAGAAGGTGGCGTTGCAGATCAACTGCAAGCTTGGTGGCGAGCTGTGGAGCGTCGAAATTCCATCGGTCAGTTTTGATGAATTGTTATAAATTAATAGTGCATGTTTGATTGATTGTGTCATGTCATTTACAACAAGACAATGGCTTTATGTGTTATTGTGACAAAATGGTTAGCTTGGGACTATAACTGCATTTGCTTATTTCCATGTCATTGAGATTTAAAGAGTAAACACCTAAATCTGATAGCATACAAATTTAACAGTTTTTATATTAAATATATGGGTGTTGATTGATATTCTCAAACAATATTTTAGATAGTTGTAACCATTAGAAAATATAATAACTCAAATATTTATTTAAGCATTGTTTGGTGTAATACAACAAACAAAGAAATTATAATCACACATATTTTGAAGGCACTGTATACATTAGTTATGGGTTTGTAATTTATAATAATATTTTTGTATTTGTATCATAACTATACTGATTGCGGATGAACCAAAGATATCTACATACTTCTATTCGCCCATTTTTACTCCACCATTTAATTGTTTTTATTTTTACATGTTGCAAGTGGTGTTCAGTTTTGTAGAAATTGAATGTGTACATCTGGTTGTTGTTGAAAATAAATTGGTTGGTGAATGTGCATGCAGGACCACCTCATGGTGTGTGGCATCGACGTGTTCCACGATGTTGCGAAGGAGCGCCGGTCGATCGGTGGCTTCGTGGCGAGTCTCAACAAGCCGTGCACGCGCTGGTACTCGCGTATCTCCTACCAGATGCCAGGCCAGGAGCTGATCGACTGCCTCAAAGTCTGCTTCACAGCCTCATTAAGAAAATACCATGAGGTCAGTGACAGCACATGATTGTTGACTATCAAAGGTATACTGTAGTGTATTGTGGGGTGCAGTAGATTGGTGATTCAAGCACTGGACGGTTGATTGAGAGGACTGATGTTCTGGTCCACTTACTGCCATTTAGAAACATTGCAAATGTTGCTCACCCCATTTTGCATGTCTTTCTGAGAGTTGTTGGGTTCCTTATTACCTGGTGTTTATGTCATAGGAAGTAAAGGATCCCACACAAAAAACTGGAAACAATTATTAGAGCCAGTGGTCAAAATTAGATGTAATTCATTTTGAAACAGAATTAGTGAGAATTGTGATCAAGTAATGACCGTGCGTCAAGCAGTAGATGCCCACTTGATATTGATCTGAAAATATGTATTAACAGTACTATACATCAAGGCTTAATCTTAACTGCTGTAGTGTAGTTGCTATTAAAAAGTGTGTGAAAGAGAATTTGAAAATGCTGGACCAAAAATGAACTGGTCCTCCATACTTGCTGAACTAAATAATCTTTTTTACATTTTGAGTGATGACTGTTTTACAGCTGAACATTGCGACAGTGATATTTATTACTATCTTATTAAATTTAAATAATATTTATATAAAATGTTTAAAGACTTGTCATCTCCTTATAATTTGTCAATGAAATTAAAGAACAAAATTTTACAACACACACACACACACACACACACACACACACACACACACACACACACACACACACACACACACACACACACACACACACACACACACACACACACACACACACACACACAATGCAGTTCTGTATATTTTGGCCTGCTAGTAAATCAGCCCGTGGAAATTGCCATTCATTACTTGACCGAGAGACTGGTGTGACTGTAGGTTAATCATCGCTTACCGGATCGCATAATCGTATACCGGGACGGTGTTGGTGATGGACAACTGCCCGTTGTGGCCGGCTACGAGGTGAAGCAGCTCAGCGAATGCTTCGCATTGTTCGGCGAGACGTACGAGCCTCGACTCGCCGTCATTGTCGTCCAGAAGCGCATCAACACGCGCATCTTTGCACGGGTGGTGAGTCTTTGGCTTTTGTTTGTTAGCGATCTTGCTGTCTCTGCCCATGTTGTGTTGATTTTGGCATAGTGTGTCTTCCGATAAAATAGAATTTGTTTTCCCAGAGTTGTGATGTAATGACAGTTATATTTAAAAATAAATAATATAAAGTAATAATTTTGCCTACTCATATTGTAGCAGTTTATATTACCATATTACCCAGATGACTTTCACAAATGCCTATCTTTGTTGTTGGTTGAAGTAATAAAACTTGACTTGAGAACAGTGGCCTAGTGGTTAGAGCATCCAACTGTCGATGAGAGAACAGTGGCCTAGTGGTTAGAGCATCTAACCGTCGATGAGACAACAGTGGCCTAGTGGTTAGAGCATCTAACCGTCGATGAGACAACAGTGGCCTAGTGGTTAGAGCATCCAACTGTCGGTGAGAAAACAGTGGCCTAGTGGTTAGAGCATCCAACTGTTGATTAGAGAACAGTGGCCTAGTGGTTAGAGCATCCAACAGTCAAGGAGAGAACAGTGGCCTAGTGGTTAGAGCATCCAACTGTCGATGAGAAAACAGTGGCCTAGTGGTTAGAGCATCCAACTGTTGATTAGAGAACAGTGGCCTAGTGGTTAGAGCATCCAACAGTCGATGAGAGAACAGTGGCCTAGTGGTTAGAGCATCCAACTGTTGATGAGAGAACAGTGGCCTAGTGGTTAGAGCATCCAACTGTCGATGAGAGAACAGTGGCCTAGTGGTTAGAGCATCCAACTGTCGATGAGAGAATAGTGGCCTATTGATTAGAGCATCAAACTGTTGATGAGAGAACAGTGGCCTAGTGGTTAGAGCATCCAACAGTCGAGAGAACAGTGGCCTAGTGGTTAGAGCATCCAACAGTCGATGAGAGAACAGTGGCCTAGTGGTTAGAGCATCCAACTGTTGATGAGAGAACAGTGGCCTAGTGGTTAGAACATCCAACTGTCGATGAGAGAACAGTGGCCTAGTCATTAGAGCATCCAACTGTTGATGAGAGAACAGTGGCCTAGTAGTTAGAGCATCCAATTGTCGATGAGAGAACAGTGGCCTAGTCATTAGAGCATCCAACTGTCGATGAGAGAACAGTGGCCTAGTGGTTAGAGCATCCAACTGTCGATGAGAGAACAGTGGCCTAGTCATTAGAGCATCCAACTGTCAATGAGAGAACAGTGGTTTCATTCCACTAGCCACCATTTTAAAACTGACAGTGTCAGACTTTGCCTGTGTCTTTTGGAAGATGTGTTAAATGCTATTGATCCCATATATGGAAGCGGAAAAACCTGTCATGAACTTACAGAGTGGAGGTTTCTATTTCTAACAGCTCTTCACAGTGGTATGGGCTGTAATTGAAGAAGAAGAAGGTTAATCAGTGTTTGTGAATGTTTTGTAACATCACTGACATTGTGAGCAAGTTGCTATTTGTGCGTGTCTGTATGTATGACTGCTGGCTACATGTTGAGTGCTCCAGCCAGTTGCATGATGTTATTGCCTGTTGCAGGGCCATGGGAGAGATGAGAACCTTGACAACCCTCCGCCCGGCACCATTGTTGACCACACTGTCACACGCAAAGAGTGGTGAGTAGCAGACGTCAGCCCCTAGAGTCATGTGACTTCTGTGGCTGGGCAACCAGCTCTAGGTGTTACCTGTGTTCACAGTGTGATTATTTTGGGGGTTACAAGTTCTCATGCATTCTTTACAACTACTTCGTCGATTGATCTAACACCGGCAATATCCAACAAAATATGTCAACTGAACTATAAAACGATCTGTCTAAGTAAGCTATTACGTGGTAATTACTTACATCGCCAGTGCGGCCACACCGGCTTGTCGTACTGTAGCGACACACCATGCGGCCGGTGTAGCTGCCTGTCATAGTGAAATGGTTAAGGGTAGCCACTACTCGAAAACGCCCATATAACCAATATGCCATATTGAACATATCATAACCAGATTTGGAGCACTGATTAGAAAAATGAATGGTATGTGGGCACGTTTGGTTGTGTATTACCATGGCAATGAACGTTTCAAGTGAGATGGATTTTCACATCTTTGAAAATTATTCTGAGCTAACAACTGTATGTGTGATCATGGAACTGTCAAGAATCATTAGCTAAAATACTCCTTTGTGCAATAAGGTGGTTTTGGGCAGGATATCTGACTTCAGTGACTGTTGTTCAGGTTTGAGCATTTTTCAAGTAGTCATGAAAAAAGCTCAAACCTAAAGTCCCATCTCACAACAGTTATTGCAGTCAAACTTCCTTGCCCACAACCACCTTATTGCACAAAGGAGCATTCTAGCTAATGATTCTTGACAACTGCAGTTGTTAGTTCTAGTTCTAGTTGTTTCCAGCACTCGGCAACGTTCTATTAACTGACTAGTCTGTATATATTGTGGTTACAGTGATCTTATGAGGTCTCATTCAACTAGTCAGCCTTTTTCAGAACATTATCGCCAAGCCAACCTTTCTATGCTGGCACTGAGGGTGGTCACTGCCAGGGTGCTTGTCGTCCTCAGTGGTTCTTTTACGTCCCAAATTGAGCTCAGAATAATTTTCAAGGATGCATGCCCCTCTATCACACTAGAAATGTTGATTGTCATGGCACTGCACAAGCAAATGAGTCCACATTCCACATATTATATACTATTCTTTTAACTAATTAGTACTCCAAATTTTGCTTAGATATGTTCAGTACTAACAGAGATATGGCCTATTGCCGTTTTCGAGTAGTGGCTACCCTTAAGGATTGGAAAATCACACCAGCCACATGTTTGGCAACCGATGTGTGTGAGAGAAGAGAGGTTGTCCCATTAGTCATGCAGTAGAGACATTGTGTGTGTGTGTGTCGCAGGTACGACTTCTTCCTAGTGAGTCAACACGTGCGCCAGGGCACCGTCTCCCCCACGCACTACATCGTGGTGCACGACGACTCTGACTGGAAGGTGGACAACATGCAGAGACTCACCTACAAGATGACACATCTGTATTACAACTGGCCCGGCACAGTGCGTGTGCCCGCGCCATGCCAGGTACGTGTGTTACTGTAGGGCTACACAGGGTGGGCCATATAATGGCGACGGCACTGTGTGGTGATGCTCTGTGATGGGGGTAGGAGAAAAGTGTTGTTGTGATAAAGCATGTTGCAGATTATCAGTTTGTTGCGGTAACTCTGATTCTGCTTGCTATCTTATTATCTGCATTATGATGGGGCACAGTAGCACAGTAGCACAGTAGCACAGCAGTTAGAATGTAGGATTCTCAATCGAATCCCCTTGTCATCGTATTGAAGCTTGGCAAGTTTGTTCCCTCCATGTTGAACAGGTCTGCCAGGGAATCGAGTGCATAGTGCTTGGAGCAGTCCCTAGGACCTGGATACAGCGTTATTTATAAGAACTCACGTTTTATTATCTAGATGTTTGTTATAAAATAGTTATCATTGAAAATTATAGGGTATGTACCAAGTCTGAGAATCTTAAATGGTCTTAAATTGTATCATGCTTGCCTTGAAAGGTATTAAAAGGGTAATTTTTCATGAAAGGTCTTAAAAATGTGTAGACCTTAGGCTATGAATGAACAAAGGGGGATTAGACTGCATATCGCTGAGTACTATATTACATGCTGCTTTAATAAAATGATGAGGTTTGATTACAAAATAAAACTTGTGGAGAATTTTTTAAAGAAATTACGTTATTGTGTGTTGAATTTGTCATGGAAAATGGTATTAAACTTTCAAAAGATTGATCTTAAAAAGATGTTAAATTTGATCAGCCGGACACAGCAAACACCATGTATTATTTGGACATGTTTCTACTACATGTATTTCTTCATTGCTTGCATTACTTGGGGACCGTTTCACTAACATTTTTATGAGCTCACTAGGACATTATTGCTCTTTAAAATCGATTTCACTCAACAGTGATGTTGTATACTGAAACGTGCCAACACACAACGTACCACTGGGACACTTGCTGGTGTGTCATGAAGACATGTCCCTGCTGATACAGCAGTGGCTTTTGGAATCTGGAAAAAGCCTACCTTTAACAACAGATTCTGTTTAATGACGGCTTTTCCCTATGAGCTCATTGTCTTTGTGAAACTCCCCTGGTCAGCTGCCTCTGTGAAATGTCCACTTGTTGTTAGCTGCTTGTCACTTCTGTTGCAGTACGCCCACAAACTTGCCTACCTTGTCGGTCAGAGCATCCGCAAGGACCCGAGTCTCGACCTGGCTGACCGTCTCTTCTTCCTGTAAACGAATCTCAACAGCGGAAGGACTGATCTCAATGGAGTCAGCACAACGGGCAAGACAGTCTCGGTACAGCGAAGAGACTGTGCAAGACTCAGGGTCTACAATATATCAGTCACAGTGTAGATTTGAATATCACGCTGGGCATGATGCACACCAGGGTAATGTGCTCCGTAAGCGGCCCGTTGGACAAACAAGTGTTAGCAGGCAGCTGACTGCACTGCAGTTGGCAAACTAAGGCAGCACGGACTACTACAATGGGACCATGTCATAGACAGTGGTTCAGTGGGCATTGTTGATCCACTCGCAAGACAGGAATATCATATGCAGCTACATTTTATCAAGATTATTGCATTTTCAGTTCCCTATGAGGGCCTGAGTTTTTAATCCACTTAGTTTGCTTGCAAGCCTCTAGGGTTAGGTTTTGTTGTAGAATGCACCAATATTACCTCAGATCGTAGGTTAGTGATAACCAATTAATTGCACCACGGAACACTGAAGAAGTGAGCCGTTTGTGTGTGATGTAGAACCCGACTGTTTGTTGAATGTTTAATTATTGTAGTGGTGTGTAGGGCTATTTTTTCTGTTGCCGTGACGACACCTTATATATTCTGCCGGAATGTGTGCAGGTAGCATTAGTTCGGCACTGTGGCACAATGCAACGACTTGCAAACAGTGAGGTGCCAATACTTGCTCATGTACATAGACGGTACAGAACGTCTGCTGCAATCCGAGTCTAAATTTCACTAGTGTGAATTGTCCGACGTGCCTGAAGTTTTACTTTATGAACATGCCAGCGGAAGATACGGTACAAACATGCTTGATTGAAGAAGAAAAACGCTATGGTTTTGACAGGGAGGATATTATGTGCTTCCAGTGATATTAATTTCAAGATCGTCCATCGGCTGCGATGGTTGTGCGTAACTGATAGGTATGCGTGTGTATTTTAGTTTTCTCTGTGTAGATTTGCTGTGTCGTAGTTCCATGTCACTGGTCACTGGGAAGAGGGTTGGGTGGGGAGGGCGGCTGGGAACTAATGATTACACTCTCCAATACATGATGTAAGAAGGCAGACAGGCAGACTCGGGGGCACCAACTGGACAGTCTGCAGTAGCCTTTGCTTGACAACACGTGTATTTCACAAACGCCCCTGGTGCTATTTTAATATTTTCACTTCACTTGTAACAGTGTAACGGATTCAACAACTTGTGGCTTGTTTTGTGACAACAGCGAAGTGTATCTTGGTGTGTTAATTATTTACGAGTCGATGAATTTTTATTAATTTTGAAGGACAACACTTCAATTGAATAGCATTTAACACTATTTTTCATGACTTATTCATTCCTTCAACCTTTTCATTCCTAAACCAGTAACAGTCACAACACAGTTTAGTCGGCATGGAAGCATCAACAAATAATGTAGAGTGAGCTGTTTTTTTGAAAAGGAAAAATTGTGTGGTTCAAGAACAGTTGATAGCTGACTAATTTCTTTTGGTTCAGCATCAACTGTAGACATGGTGTATTTGACGAGTGATGCGGTGAGACAGAAATGTGATGACAGAAGGCATGAGTGGATAGAAGAGAACCTGTAAGGTAACCTGTCACGTGGCGCCTGCTGTAGTGTGAAACATCAGGCACCCATGAAGGCAAACAAGACGCCACTCATTTCATGGAAGTGAATTATGACTGTCCAGTGGGGAGTCTGCCTGTCTGTTTGTGGGGCTTAGGGGGCAAGGGATATGGGGAGGGCTCGATTTGTGACCAGGGTGATTATATTGTGACTAGTTTTGTGGTGGTTATGTTGCGCATAGCAAGTAACAGTCACCAGAAGAACTGCATTCGTTAAACTTGCACATTTAATTTAAATGCTGCCTTTTTGTTTTGCTGTTCATTAGTAGCATTTAGTTACATAAGTAGTAATTGGTTAAGATAAGTATCTGAAAGTTTGTAACAAGCCTGTCATTGCTGCTGCTTTGTTAAGTTGTTTGTCACCATTATAGTTTTAGTTGTAAGTTTTCTCTAACTGCATGCAGTACATGACATTGTCATTTGTTGCTGCACTAATTATTGCATTGTAGGTTCCTTTGTTGAATGCAAAGGTAACTGATTCCATGTTAGATGGAATCGTACTGTGATTTTATTTACACTACTACAGAATATTGTGACAATTTATATTATAGAAATAATTTTTTACTGATACGAAATGATTATATAAATGTATTGCTTGAGGGCATTTGTGTGTCTGTGTTTTTATTTTATAATTATCTACATTGTCGGTGGTTTTGTTAAGCATACTATCCATACAAATAGTGGCTCTTCGTAGCACCAATCCCTGTTTTATAAATACAATCGGTAGTATTCTCTGTCAAACTTACCTTGCAGAAGAAAACATACACATACCTTAGCCAGTTGCACATTTTAAAGATCAGAGGAATTGCATAAGTTTTGTTAAATTTATATTTACTGCACACATCCTTTGCATGACAATTCAAATTAAGAACTCATCCCACATCAAAGAATTATTTTCTGTCACCTGATTGCTCCCTAAGTCAAAGATTAGGTGTCCTTTAATTTATGAATAGTATGTGTATCACGCATAATTTTCTCAATTTAATTCTCTTTGTGGATGAGACAGATATATATTAAATTAATTATGTGAAGGAATAAGATAGTTTTACAAGTTAATTGAAATATTTATGAATCGAATTTTATTAAAATGATTAAAACTACACTGTCCTACGATAGAGGGCGGCACTATGTAGCCCACCTCGTTGGTCGTCATCGAGAATAAAATGGCGGGAGTGATGAATGTGAACGAAGGTGTGACAAAACAAATTCTGCGCGAAGGGGGTGGACCCCCAGTGCAGAAAGGCAACAATATAACTGTGCAATGCACGGGGACGGTGGCTGAAGGAAATAAGAAGTTTTGGAGGTCGGTAGTGATGAATTCGTGTGTAGAATTCAATCAATTAAAATCACCTAAGATTCTAGAATGAACCGTGCTTGCCTTTTCACGACACAAGGCACAATCGTTATTACAGAAACACCGATCACACTGCTTCCCCCTTGAAACTAGTTCAGGTCAACTGGCTCTACTATGTTACGTAGACAACAGACTCACAAAATATATTGACGTGGCCAACTTTCAGTTGACAGTAACACGACTAGACATTCAACCCGAAAGGCGAAATAATAGTCAAATCAATAATAAATTGTTAGGCCTGGCATAGCAGTCTACGGCTACGCTAATGCTAGGCCATATAACAAATAATGGTTTCTTATCAGAATTTTGGTCAGAAAGTAAATGAGGGATGCTATTTTATTATGCTGATGGAGTTGTTTGTGACTACTAAAAGGGGTTATTCTCAACAATCAACTTAAAATCTGAATATGTCAACCAACTATATTTCTTACAAGACTTGTTTTAATTTATTTTGCTGGAACATTTACAGGAGTGATTATATTTTAATAAATAAACTCTAAATTTAAGCTCAGCCTATGAAATCGCTCACTAGATCAGGTGATCATAATAAAACTAAATTCAGCCTACCGTGGCTGGGGTTACATGCAATGTTTAGGAAGTAGAAGCAATTATTCGAATACACAATAACGGGTCATTATATATTGAGATTCCCAGAAGTCGTTTATCCGTCTTCAGATTGGGGCGGGTATTTGCGCTGTTCTCACGGGTGATGCAGTCGTGACTGGCAAAGTCAATTACTAGTTTGACTCGGATAACTTTCGCACTTAGCATAGAGGATCAGCCAGGGACCCCATGGGCCTCAAAAATGGGGTCCCAAAAACAAAAATGGGGTCCAAGGATGTGGACTATCAAATGGACTAAATTAATATGTGGCCTCGACCTCGTTTTGGCTTCTCAGCCGCTGTCGATGCCATGATGTTAAAAAACGCTGACTGGACGCCACGCTAAAGTCGTTCTACCTTGTTCCCGAATTAGCCGTTAGGTGGTACTGACGCGCATTAGTGGTAACTACTATACAGTGTTCCATTTTTCAGTTTGGTCACTAGGTGGCAGCACCATTTCTTTGTGACAAAGTGCGATTGTCGACACACAATTTGGATATGTCGTATTTCTTTGTAAGCGACCCGTCTAATGTGGGACTAGAAATAACTTTGAAGAACCATAGAATTGTGTTGAAGGGATGCAGTGAAATGTGAAAAATGAACACTGGTATACCAAAAAAATATTTTTACTTGTTTCTGAAATGAGAAGTTTACAAGTTACACCTCTTAAATTTGCTGAATGGGTAGACATCTGTGCAAAGTTTGACATGTTGTAGGACAGTGGGTATAACAGGTGCACGGAAATGGGAAAAACATTTCATTATTTCGAAAAAAAGTTATTTCAGCAGTCTGTATTTAATTGTTGCAATACAATATAACCTTTGTCCAAATCATTACTATTTATTTCATGGATACTGGAAATAATATTTCAGTTTTGTAACTATCTACAAATACCCTGGTACTTTCAGAATTAGGCATTAATTTAACTTTTTTCACAATCTGAATTATATATATACTCTACAAATACTATCCTGCTATTCAGAAATGTTTTAACCCTTTTGGTCAGCCTGTAAACGGTCCCTTTTGGTCATTCTTAGTTTCAATGTAGTTTCAGCTTACAGAATGAATGAACGAACGTTTATTCAAAACATTGGCAAAAACAATATATACTTACAAAACAAACTAGTTTAACTATAATACAAGTGAGAATGTGCACTGTACAATGTTTGAAGGGGAACTCATTGACTTGTATGTAAGTGTACCCCTGACATACACATTTAGACAATTGAGTTATGTTCATTGATCTTGCCATTCCTCAACTCTAGCAATCATAATCAATATCATGTAAGGGAAGATACACGTTCAATATTTTAACTATTGTAATATGATAAGATATATGTTAACGTATATGGAGGTTACCACAATTGCAGAATCACATTTGTTGATGATTTTATTTAAATTTCTTTGACCAGATATTTCTTAAATAAAAGATTCTCGCATTTACGTTTAAATGCAGTCATAGTATTAGTAGTCTAAATGATCACATAGAGAATTCCATAATCGCACTCGATTTACACAAAGAGATATTGATCGCATGGTGGAATAAACACTGTCGTTCTAACTCATGATTAGTTTGCATTGTGTATGATGTTTCCTGCACTGAATATTTGATGGCAAACTGGCTGAAGCAGCTATAGTAAGCTTCGTACATAAATAATAACGTTTTAAATTCTATGATATCTGGACATTTTAGAATATGTAATTATTGGAAAAGTGGGTTGGTATGATCCGTCTTGCACTATATACCAGGTATAATACGGATAACTTTTTTGTAATAAGAAAATACAGTTACCAGTGGTAGTCGGGTATGTGTTTCCCTATATATCTCTGTGCAGTAATTTAAATACGGCAAGAACTATATAAAATACACCTACTATTCCTATCAAGCAGATGGCTGCATCTATGCATTATTTCTGTACTTGTTGAAAGCTTTGATTGTACATATTTTATATGAGCTTTCCAATTTAGTAGATCATTAATGAACACATCCAAAACTTGGTGAACTTTTTACTCTTGATATTAACATTTTTTATTTTTATATTACTTTTTTGAGTATACCATATCATACATATCATACATAGCATACATAGCATACATATCATACATATCATACATATACATATCATACATATACATATCATACATAGCATACATATCATACATATACATATCATACATAGCATACATATCATACATATCATACATATACATATCATACATAGCATACATATCATACATATACATAGCATACATAGCATACATATCATACATATCATACATATACATATCATACATATCATACATATCATACATATCATACATATACATATCATACATATACATATCATACATAGCATACATATCATACATATACATATCATACATAGCATACATATCATACATATCATACATATACATATCATACATAGCATACATATCATACATATCATACATATACATATCATACATAGCATACATATCATACATATCATACATATACATATCATACATATCATACATATACATATCATACATATACATATCATACATAGCATACATATCATACATATACATATCATACATAGCATACATATCATACATATCATACATATACATATCATACATATCATACATATCATACATATCATACATATCATACATATACATATCATACATATCATACATATCATACATATCATTAACGTATAGAATAAATAGTTTAGGGCCCAAAATCTAACTTTGGGGGACACCACATGAGAAAATGCACACATCAGCATTACTTTTGTCAATAGACACAAATTTTTTTGTTTTCAACAACTATTTAACCACTTACACGCTACACCACAAATGCCAAGACATTTTTTTTTACATAACGGTTGGTGATTGACTGTCAAATGCCTTTTTAAAATCGATAAAGACACCAATAGCATACTTTTTTGTATCCAGTAATTGGGTTATTCCCTTATCTAGATTTAGTACTATTAGTGCATGACATGTTGACATATTGAAACCCATATTGGCTTGGGTTTATCAATTTGTGTTTGGTAATAAAACCATCTAAGCAAGACCCTTGGAAAATTCCAGGCCGATATTAGTCACATAATTGTTAAACATATTCACTACATCTTCCTTGTTACTAATGATCACACCATTATTAACAAGGTGATCTGGGAAATGATTTCCTATGCGATGTGTTTGCATTACAGTTTAGTTTTTATATGATTTATACCTGGTTTCCGAGGTGATTGATCTACATGATAGAAATGCTTTATACAAATAATTTTTTTAATACATGTGTTTTTTAGTCCACTAGTAAACCACGGTTTTCTAAAATTAATTGTTGATACTTTAGGTCACACAGGTGATACTGGACAATGTTTGTTGAACTTTTGAGTAAAATCATGAAGAAAGTTGTCATATGCTATATTTTCACTACCATTGACAGTATACCAAGAATTTTGCATTAATGATTAAGTCACATTTCAATGCATTTATGTTTTCTTCGCTAAGATGACAAATGCACTTGCTAAAAGGTTTGGTCACATTACAGAGCAAATACAGGAAGATTATCACTGATGTTATTTAACAATAGGCCACTATCAATCTTGTACACAAGCTCAGAAGTAAACATTTTGTCTATAAGGGATGACAGATGTAGCAGTAATTCTGCTAGGTCTGTTAATTAATGGGTATAGACCAAGACTGTACATAAGATAAACAAATTGCCAGGTTCCACTATGACTATCACATTTAAGCAAATCTATGTTGAAATCACCACATGCATATATATGGGTTTGGTGCAACGTAAACAACCAAACAACAGTTCAATATTATCTTTAAATGATACCATATTAGAACCTGGGCACCTGTATATATATACATATACAACTGACTAGTGCAGTTTTGTTTCGATTAATTGCAAATTCAACGGTAATACATTTTAATATATAATCAACTACTTATTTGGCTTTACATAATCACCAATTTAGCTTCTTGTTAACAAAAATTACCACACTACCACCTTTTCTATTGTCTTGACATGAAAAGCATCATAATCATCAAGCGTATATAAAAGAGTTGAGTCCGTGCTCAGCCACGGTTCACTTATAGCTCTAACGTCAAACTTTACTGTAAGTAATTTAAGAAGACCTTGTATTTCATCGAAACTGGCACTAAGACTTCTAGCATTGAAACATACCAAAGACAGACCACCATCATAATTTATATTTAGGTCATTGAATTGTTGTTCTGTATAATATTTACAAGATGTTGGGATGTTTTTATAATAATTATTTTCAGGATTGACATCATTCTCAAAATGACACCTGTGCTCTGTATATTTATAGCTTTCAGATATGTTTTCCATATCACAAGGTGACAGTAGGTTATTTTCTTTCACGGTGTTAGCCATGTAAATGGTAGGTATTGAAATGAAGCAGAAACAAACAGGCAGTTTGTTTGCCCTAACAAAGTAATACACAGTTTTGATCAGTATTAACAATAAGAACAAACATGCAGTATGCAACAGTAATACAGTAGATGCACAACATAAAAAAACAGCAGTGTGATGATAGCCGTAGAGTTCATTTTGGTGGAATCAGATACCAAACTCAGCACAGTCATAGTGTTAATTTTGGTGGGATCAGAGACCATCTTCCATGCACTTGATGAATCCAATTTTTGCATTCGCAGCTTCAATATAAACTAAATGAAGCAGAACATCATCTTGAAATTTTAATATGTTGATTACCTAACAAAGGATTTTAGCACAGTGCAAAACTTGTCTAACATTACCATTTTTGGTAACATTAAAAATATTAGGCTGTTTAAGTACTTAGCCAGTGTTCAGACAGAAATTGGAATATACGTCAATTGATTAGTATCAGAAATATAACACCATGTGTTATTTTGCAGCACCAAGGACCCTGGTCAGAAACCATTTTCATTCCAAGTAGGCATGGGCAATGTTATAGCTGGTGAGTCTGGAGTTTAATTTCACTTGTATATATAATGTTAATTATCTCGTGATTTATTGACGACATGATATAATTTATATGATACACACAGTGGACACACAAACAAATGACAGTTAAATAGCTCGCTTATATTGCCACACCTAACAAATGTAATTTATGATGACATGAAAAAAATTTGTTTTGTCAACAAGTGCGTATTATCATCGTATAATAACTTATACAATTGCTTGTTGTGTGTGATATCGTGTATAATGACACTATTACATGGCAACGTAATTTTTCCTGTTCAGTTCATAATTGTTACTGAAATGTATTTTCCTTCCTAGGTTGGGATGAAGGCTGTCTGACAATGAGGAAAGGAGAGATCGCCAAGCTAAACATTGCAGGACACAAGGGTTACGGTGCCCAGGGCTTTCCTGCGTGGGGATATCCTTTGTTTGATGCTCACTTACCACATTTCTGAATGCTCCGTTTCATAAGAAAATGTACAGTAAGGTGTACTTCAAATGTGGGTTATGGTGGTTTCTATCTGGTCAAATGTTGTTAATGTTTTTAGTTGTTCAAATTACCAAACTATCCTGGGATATAAAAATCGGTCATTACAGCAGCATGCGGTTCAACAGTGTATGAATAAATTTATTACATTTTTGTAAACTATAACAACAAATAATATAGTTTAATAAGCCAGGCACTTTTAAATTTGAATTTTCTGTGAGTATGTCTGAGTATTATGATGTTCATACTGTGCTTGAAGTGGGGTGGGGGTGGCATAATGTTGTGAGTTAATGATAAGCGTATCACTTGATCCCTAGCTGATCCCAGTGTTCTCGAATTCACAAGTATTGGCAGTTGTCAGTTTATACTGAATGGCACACTGCTATATATACACCGAATGCTAAAGTTGCGTATAAGCACTATTCACAAACATATAATTATCATGTTTAATACAAAAATTGTGTTTGATTAATTTGTACACTTATATGGTTAACATTTTAGAATGTATCAGCTTCTGCTAAATAAAATTATTCTATGATGACATTAAACATGGACCAATCACCATCCTATATACCTGTATGCATTCATGCACCCCTTCTCAAGGCCAAGTTCAGTATCTCTCATCTTGCCTACATGGTTTTCCTTGATTGTGCTGTACGATTCCACCGAATGCAACCCTTATCTTTGAGATCGAGATTCTGTAGATCGACGGAGAAGAGTGAAGATGAAATCTACTGGTGTTTCTTCCTAGCTCCAGAGTATGGCCTCACTAAACTTGTCTACCATTAATCTAAAAAAAGTATGAAAAGTTGTTTGCAACGTGACATAACTGTCTGTTGCAAGAAACAATAAATTTGTCTTCTGAAATAATTTACAAGTGCATTGTATTTAATTAATTACTTATGTAATTATTTTCATCATCCAGGTCGTTTCAAACTTTGTACTTTTGGAAATAAGTCGCAGTTAATGGAATTGTTGAATACTGTTTTGCCTTGTCAGTGCGCACTATACAGATATGTGGTCATGCACGTGTTCATGGTGTTCAGCAATGAATCTCATCAACTACTTTTAAATAACAAATATAACATTGACTTAACTACAACAGATCAGTTGATATGTGCACGTCCTTTAGACAGACACAATGCAAATTGATTGGTAATAAGCACACATACCCAAAAGCAATGGAATATGTGAATTACATCAGCTTATTTTAACACCTGCATATACTGCTGGTACTTTAATTGCATTAGACATTGTTTCACCTCTTCATTGTATAATTCATTGTCATTTCATAGTACATATTGTACATGTTCAGGTTTAAACATTTAGAATAATATATATATTGATGCACTGTACATCCTTGGGTACAATAAATTTCCATTGTTTTCTGTCATCAGCTTTGTCCCTGCATCTGGTGATGTCGACCTTGTGAGCCAGTGGTGGTAGTTGGCTTCACTACTCCTGGCCTTGATCCCCACAATACAATTCAACAAATATCGTTTGTGTCCCGTCATTTCCGTGGTTCCAGGAACTAGCCCAGAACCCAGCCTCCCGTGATTGCAGGTGTTTTGTACAGCCTTTGTGAACCTCGGGGGGTGGAGTTGGAAGTCCCAATGAGGTGCAGTTAAGAGGTTTGGTGTCGCTCAAGGAGGAGTGCAATTGGGGGTCCATGGGGGTGCAGTTGGATGATTTTAGTGAGCTTGAAATTCTGGCTTTCGAAAGTTGATAAGTATAAAATAGCAATCTGAAGAATTGTCTATCATTGTTTGTCCGACCAGCAACGAGATGTAACATAACAGAGATGATCAATTGTCCTTATATACCACCAAGAATCCATCTATTGAGAGGTCATTCATTGTACGTGAACAAACAGTATAAAGAGCACTCCTGGCCGCAGGAAATACTTCTACTTATCAGAAGTTGCACTAGCCAGTCTGCACTCTCCCCCAGCCACACACTAAAAGACGCAGTGCGAAAAATGTTGATGTGCAAGAGTAACCGAATCCTTAAAATTACTATTCCAATAAGGTAACACCGTTTTATATTCATGCGGGCAGAGTTTCGTTGTTTTGTAGTGTGAAAATTCACAAAATGCGAGTTAGCCGAATGCCAGAACTTTAATGTGAGCATGCGGATGAAATCGAGTCGACTTAAGAAAAGTCGAGGTAACAGAGTTATGTGGAGTGCACTGTATGTTCAGGAATTGCATCGTTGCTAAAACCTTCCTAGGGAGGTGAGATTGAAATATGTCTCTATAGGAAATTTGTGTTCCGGACGCAACATATTGTTCTCTCTGTAGTACGATACTGTAAGAGTGAGGTGTAAAAAGTAAAGGTAAGTTTTATATAGTATGGTATCCGTTCCGTAGGACTGCTCGGAGCACTATACTCCCAGGCAGACCTGTACAATCGAACATCACATATTTTGTGGGAAGCATTCGGCCACGCTGCAATTATGGCCCAAAGAATATTCATACACGAATATCTACCAATGACAGGTACTCATTTATACTCAGATGAGTGACCTCTATGTCCTATGAAGAGCGCACACAATCTAATAGAGTTGTGGTAAAACTAAGTTTATTATAGCAAGTTGCAACTTGCGAAATAAAAAACGTATTATTGGTAACAACAACCTTAATAAAAGTAACCGCATAAAATATATAAACACCCTATATTGATAAAAACCCTGAATAAATCTTAACTGTGTTTTTCACCATTCTGCCAGATGCCAATGGAATAGATATGCCTAAAATAAACGCGGTGCATACAAACTCAAACGTTGCAATTGACTCAAGTCACAACTAGTGTAACATTCCCCCTGATAACCGCAACATAACAGAAACGTTCTCTTGCCGCCACGAAACTCGGTGATAGTCCCCGTGTTGCCTTGTCATCGTGATACCCCATGGACTGAGCCGACATCGGCCGAGTGCGTTGCGAACGCCCGCGACATGCTCTCCAACTGCACGAGCTGCAGCAACAGCGGCAGGCACTGCACGAAGTCCTCGTCCGCTTCCCGGCTCTGCAAGAGCTCGTCGAAGCTGTTGCCAAGCACGACGGCACCTTTCACTGCGGTGTAGTAGTCGAGGAATCGTTTCGTTTCTAAACGCCCTTGTAAGACGCAGCTCAATCTGTGCGTGTTGAACACAGCGTCGGAGATGACACGTGGGCAGCTTTCGTACAGTTGTCTGCACACGTCCTCCAGTTGGCAGTTTTTGTTATCTACAAAAAAGTAAACATCTCCAGTTAATCGTATCCTAAACAACATTACATTTTATTAAACAACAACAACAAGCTAATTTCATTGTTACGCGAAACTGTTTATTACATGGCCTACTATTAAATCTTAGATGCGAAGAACTTTTGAGCGAAAGGCATGTAGTACGTGTCACCATTTTATTAACTACATGCTCCTGTGTAGTTTGAAGGTAAACTTTTCTGTCATACAACAACGTTTTCTAAATGTTTATGACTTGTAGTTAAAACTTGGTCCTACAAAGGGCCAACTGGGTCTATGTTTCTTTATACAAATGTCGGTGCTTGCGAGGTTTAAATACAGCTACATATAAACAATTGTGAGCAGACAATAAGAAGAAAGGAAAAAATAACAGAAAGTGGATTATGGGAGTGTATCTGCCAATGTTCACTATCGACAACAGGTGATTGCACAAGAAATTCAACTGAACCTTCAACTGCAACAAACGCCCCATGTGGTTCACCAAAAAAACAACTGGATCCCCTCAAATCTCACAAAAAACCTCCAACTGCAAACCTGCCTACCATTCCGGATTGTCCGGAATTATTCCGGAAAGTCACCTCAAATTACGGTATTACGGTGAGGGATGAAAATATTACGGACTGTCACCATGTTCGCCAATCACTCAAATTTAGCTTCCACTATATTCAACAGGTAGCAGCATATGTATGCAGCATGTTGTGACATGGTTTTTCATTCGCTGAGTCTGGTCGTAATCTAACCAATAGGAAACATCGTTATGACAAATTCGCATTTCCGCGATCAAACAAAACGAAGTCACGCTGCCCGAAATGATGGCTGACAGCGAAACGAAGCCACCGCCAACCAAAAAGAAATGTGTAATGCGAAAATTTAGTGAGTGTTGTAGTGTTAGGCCAACTGACTGTACTAAGACTAAGTTAGTGTATTTATTGAGGAGTTTAGTCTATCATTTACAGCCTATCATACAGAGATACAGTCACTAGAGTCTAGGCGATGTCGATGACAGTGTAATGTAATGGTTTTGGTCCGTCGCTACCCCCCCCCCCCCGTCTATCATTTATCATTCTATACTAGAGTTGAGTAGGCTAGAGTCTAGGCGATGTCGATGACAGTCTAATGTAATGGTTTTGGTCCGTCGCTACCCCCCCCCCCCCCCCCGTCTATCATTTATCATTCTAGAGTTGAGGAGGCTAGAGTGTTGTCGCTACCCCCCCCCCCGGTGACAATATCTGATACGGTTCTGAATTACTGACAGGGAGCCTATATTCCTGAAAATCAGTGTAAATGGGAAGATGGATTACTGACAGGAAGTTTTTGGGGTAGGCAGGTCTGCAACTGGTTCCTTCATTGAGGCTCACCGAAAACCTCAAAATTGCCCCCCCCCCCCCCCCATTCGGACTACGATCTGGGAAATATTCTTCTTCTTTTTTGGGACGCCGGGAGTTACACAACACATTTAGGAGACTGAAAACCATTAACCCACACGATGGTCACAAAAAACGTCCAACTGCTCAGAAAAAGCCTACAACTGCACCCCCATTCAGACTACAACCCGCGTGATGTTCTAGTACGGGAGGTCGGGAGTTGCACAACAAATTCAAATTACTCCCGGAAAATTTGGGAGGGTTGGCAGGTATACGGAAGTTGCACATTTGAGACGGTGCGTGTACAAATCAAAGACCATTACCTTCCTTCCCACGGCTTACGTCGCCTTCTCGTTTGTTCTGTGCCTCGGACGCGATGGACACCCCCGCCGTATGCGCCTGATGTCTGTCTGACGCATCTTGTTGCCCGTCCGAGACGTGTTCTCCAGACATCTGCTCCTCTTCAGGTTGCACGACATGTGGTAATATGTTGTACGTCACTCCGTTGTAGGCCAGTTTAGTGGGCGGTGTGAGTTTTACGTCCCCTTCTTTAAATCCATGTTTATTGCTTTGTTTCTTCGTTCCCGAATGTGTACACTTGCTGGATCCAACATCCGTGTCACTAATCTCGGAACCGTGCACCTTCTTGTCTTTGGCAAACTTCTTTTGTAGTATCCTTCTGAACAGCTGAGCGTTCGGAGCAGCATTTCTGCCAGGGAGCTGTAGACAAAACACCCATCCACATATTTACAAGACAAAGATGGCAGATGAGACGTTGTTGTATATACTTTACTAATTTTATGAACGTGGACATTTCTGAAGAGAGAAGTAATTTATTTGAAAAGAACATGTTAATGTTTACTATTGTTAATAATTGTTAGGATTCAAAACTAGCACACATGCTGCAATTACGAGTATATATATGGTAAACAGCCACATGTCGGAGAGATGGAGGCAGGAGATTGTCCTGCTGGCGAGGAAATCAAGGAACTATCGCAGAGCCTGAAACTCTGGGAATTGACACTGTTGCAGTAACAAAATGGTGGTGCTACGCGTGCCAGTTTATGCATTAGGCTATTTTGCATATCCTCACTTAACTGATTTTTCTTGTTAGATATAGAAAACGAAACCACGCAATGTACAACAAAAGTATAATTAATTGCTTTGTCGGGAATTGGTTAAGAAAAAGGGATATTTATCAGTAAATTAATTTCCTTCGAATAGTGTGTTAGCATTTTCATATCGACAGCGTTAGTTTTGAGCATAACAAATGCGCTGACCATTAAAGACTAAGTGAAATTAAATTTTAAATGTCTTTGAAACTTCATATACGTAAACTCAACGCTCTTGTCAAATAATGTGCCAAATATGAAGCCTGTTCATTGCAAACTCATGTTACTAAGCCCGCTCAAATGTGTCACAAAGCAACCAGCCCATCAGATGTTGCTGACGTCACCACAGGCAATGCCGCTGAGAGCGCCCTATCGTTTAGCCCGACGGGCGGCGGTGCGGCTTGTTGTTTCAGACTGTACATGAAATTGCAATTGCGGAATTATATATTTTTTGATATCACCGTAAATATAATAACCTTATCTACAAGTTTGTCGCTGGTTGTACACAGGAATAGTGTTAACTTTTTGTTTTAGTTATTGCCGTTTAAACATTGCGAATGCTCAGCCTTTCATTATATCTGCTAAGAATTCGAGATGTTCAAACGGCAATAACTAAAAATAAATTACGGGTACACCCAGCTGCATATTTGTACGATTATTATCTTCAAACGACAACTAAAAAAAAAAAATTCCTGTGTGCATCCATCGACACATTTGTAGATAAGATCATTATCTTGACGTGACGTCACATCGACCGGTAGGTGTCGCAACAAACTGTGCAGAAAAGCGCGACCAGACGGGGCCTTAAAAAGGATAACGCAGGGGGTCACACATTACTTTAATATCAGGACACCATTTTTAGAGTATATTTTATTCAGATTGGGAAGAAAAAAGGTTCATTTCACTTAGTTTTTAAAGGGCTGTATAGTCTGTTCGTGTATCCGGAATGAGCGGGCGTAGTAATTTGTAACATGATGTCTGCAGTGTTGAACGTTGAACGTGGGAAAGTTGAACACCAAAGGTTATAGCAGTTAACTCTGCCCGATTCGGCGGCATTGCCAAAAATCTTGTTTTGAAATTAGATAATTTATTTACTATTAGAACATCTACACATCCGTGGTCATACATTCAAATTACGACCGTTGTTTCGGGCTTGCTAAACACAAGTTGGCGGTCAGTAGACTCTATACCTTCAACACGGTTAGTATAGTCTTAAGAACATTATACTAATTAATAAATGAAAAACTACGAACAGACTCCTGCCTCCTTTTAAAATATGCATAAACGTGGAGCAACCATACCGCGTGCTTGCGCTTCGTCTCTGCGTCGGCTGAGTTAGGAGCCTTGGTGCAGTCGACGACAGCCGAGACGCGGGGAGACACCCACGATTGGCAACGCACTCTCTTTCGACTCGACGCACTTGTGCGACCGGGTGGAACCGCCTACAGCAAACATTGTACTTCGACTGGGACTCACATAAGGACTTCGCACACATACTATACTCGTTAGTTCAACAAGGCTACACAATATTCACATGGTATGCGACATCATTCTGTCCTTATGAAAGCTTATTGTGGCTATGAGGCAACAACGTTTCTGTAAATTTGCGGTTGCCATACTTGGGAAGCAGCATCAGTCTTTCTGGGGGCACAGAAGAGGCAGGCATGGGGTCAATTACATTGTTATTACATTGTTTCCTTACTATTACATGCAGAATTCTTCATATTACTACAGGTATTACTTTTGATGCAATTACTATTACTCTTACATATGTCATCGGAACATTTCATGGTATAATGCATAGTATGCATAAATACAATAAGTACATTTGTTTGACTCACAGTCTCAAGAAGTTAAACAAGACAGATGAATACAAAACGTAACTTACTATTTATTGATACCCATGCCCAAAGTTTTTGAAATAATATTTGAGAATGTCAAGTACTTTCGTCGTCATCATCATCTTTAGGGAAGTATTATAAAGTATAAAGAAATCATAAATATTTACAACAAAATGTATCTATATAGTATATACCATATTTTGTATAATCTACTTACTTCATTGATTAAGGATATAAAATATATGTTCCATTTTATATTTAAATACCATACTGGAATGAAAGACAAAAGCAATAGTCAATGCCACATAACATGGTGGATTATATTGCAGTATAATTAAACCATAGTGCTTTACTGCTGGCTGGTGGACAGTTAATTGTTGGCTTAAGTACAAATACGTCAGGATGTTTTTTACACCCGCTGCAGTTTAGGCTCAGTTGTGTGCACCATGGAGGCAGTCACTAAACCCGCAGGCTTACTTGAAAAGGGTAGTTGGCAACTTGGCACCTTACTTGGCAGAACTGGCTTCAAAGCAGTGAAGGTCCAGTTTAATCCCATTAGTCAATGCAGCAGTCTCATTGTACCAGTGTCTCTTGCTATGTAAACACTCATAAAACTCTAGGGTAAAACTTCACGAGGGCCATGCTCAAGTTGACACGGGGGAGCAACTATAAAACCTGGAGAAACTAGTGGAATCTACAACCTAATCAGATGGAATTGTTATGTAGTTGAAATTCGGTTGAAATGTTCAATAGTAATATATACATAAAAGTAACAGGTCAATTACTATTACATTGCTTCATATTACTATTACAGTTAGCTTGATTTTTTTGCTCAACCTATTACTTCAATATTTGTAATCGTTACTCTTACTATTACATATTACTATTACCCCAGACCTGAGAAGAGGACTACAGTGACTTTTTCTCCAGAACGACCATTGACCTACCAACGAAAACAGCACTGACTTGGAAACGCCCGAGTCTAAATTAAGATGGTTTAAAATATTCCACGGTACCGGATATATATCCATTCTGCACGCTAGTACGCACGCACCCCACACAACCCAATTTGACTCATTGGTTAGACGTTACGTACGTTTGCATTATCTCTTCTTGGACTATCACATGCCTTGTCGTGGTTCCGTTTTCGCCGATTTATCGGTGATGGTGTGTAATGTTCTCGGATGTGCGAAGTTCGTCTGACATAGTCGTTGACGTGGGTCTGCAACATCGGTATACATAGGATCTGTTCGGCGGATGGCCTTCTCTCTGGTTGTGTCCGCAGCAGCACCGAGGTAAGATCACGCAGTAATTGACCGTAGTTGCTGAAACAGATGATCGGTTAAATTGCGTTAGCATAACCGAAAGCGAATTAATACGACGCAATGTATTACAACTGAATGTTAATCCATTTAGTATTAAATCGACGTTATCTATTCCGTTATTAGGAATCACCAAGGGTGGCAGAGCTTTCAAGTTTAATGAACCCAAAATAGGGAGATCTCCCTATATTATCAAAACACAATAGGGAGATTTTACAGGTAATTTTTTTAATGGGAACGCTTATCAAAAGCCACCTAAATTGAAACACGCACACACATACCAGCAAAACCTACAACATTAAAATATGTAGATGTACAGTGCAAAAAATGCAAAATAAGACAAACAAAAGACCGTGATCGCCATGCAATCGTCACTTTGTTGCTTCTGCAACATAGTGTTGTAAAGGTGAGTTGCCTTTCCAACCGAATCCAGCAAAGCTGGCGACATATGCGACTGGTAGCATGCAGAGGAAACATTGATTTTGCACCCCAGCAAGGCACACAGGGACTCATGCCCTAGCGACGGCCGAAACTTGGTGTCGATCTTCCCCATCATGCTGAACACCTTTCCACCGGAGCCTGGTCGTAGAGGAGGATGAGGAGCGCCTGGACGAGGCGGCCTAGGCACTTGAAGCGCCGCGTCATCTTCAAGACGGACGCCCACCGCAGGTCGTGTGGTCGTCGGTGAAGGAAGGCAGGTCTTAGGCCACCTGGAAGTCCTGCCACTCCTCCAGCAGCTCACCCGACTCCTCATCGGACAGTGACTGGAAGGTGTCCGCGATCTTCCGAACTGAAAATACATTACTGCTGAGTTAATGACCATGCATTAGTCGCATGATGAAACCAGCAACTTTGTTCCACAGCTGGCCATGACGCATTCAGATTTCACACGTTAAATATATATATAATCAGGTGGAAGCAGAACATTTTTCGGACAAATGTGTGAACAGCCACCTAAAAATGTAATTAAAACATAGCAATAATTAAACATGAAGTTGTATTTACAGACATGATGTGTATAGGCAACCATACTGTTGTATAACAGTACAAAAGTTAAAGCAAAGAATACAACCAGCTAACACTATACCTTGTCGTTCAGAGAACCACTGCCTGTTGTTTACATCGAGCAGAGGCATAGGCTTGAGCACCTCACTCTCAAACGGAAATTTCTTCAGTAGTTTCTCCACTGCTGCAGTGTAGCCAGCCCGGACAGCCCTTAAATGTCATTTGGCCAAATAAAAAATATAAACAGCAATACTTGGTGAATACTTTTATTGTTTTAATGACATAAATCTAACTACAATCTTACTTGGTGACTACTTTTACTGTTTTAATGACATAAATGTAACTACAATTTTACTTGGTCAATACTTTTACTGTTTTTAATTACATAAATATAACTATAATCTTACTTGGTGCATACATTTACTGTTTTTAATGACATAAATCTAACTACAATCTTACTTGGTGAATACTTTTATTGTTTTTAATGACATAAATCTAACTACAATCTTACTTGTAGAACTTCCTCGCAATCGCAGGGTCTGCGTCTCCTTCTAGCTCTGAGAGGACATTGGATGCCTGACGACCGATCGTGAGATTGTCGTCATTCTTTTGATTGGCTCGGAGGCGAAAGTCTACCGCTGTCACATCAGCAGCCGCTGCGGTGACATCGGGCTTGACGAAGTTGCCCAAGCAGGCACGGATAAGAGAGCGAACCTCCCCTGCCATCTTCAGCACGCAACAACCCTCCGCCTGTGTGCACAGTCGCTGTTGATTATAAAACTCTCAAGACAACACATTGAAGCAACATCCACTCACTTTAACTGTTCAAATGAACTATCAACTAGCATTTACCACTAATTACTTTGAATGTGAATATCCATGGCGTTAGTTATTATTATGGCAAGTCCAATTGACATGAGATACTCGCAGCCATATTACCTGAAAAAGCACGTTGAACACATCTACCGATTTGACTGTCAAAGGTGATCATTCATTTAATCATGTTTAATTTGTAGAATATTAATTACTCTCCGGTACTTGTATGAAATGTGGTACAACACTACGACTGATTACCTTCCAGCCAGGTAGTAGCACGTGTCGATGAGGAGGACTTCGACGGCAGGTGCATAGCCTTGTTGAGGCTGTTGGCGCAGAGGTTCGCCATGTGCGAGACGCACCCAAGGCTGAACACCTTGTTGCCGGTCATCTCACGCACTCGCGACAACACCGAGTTGAGGCTTCCCGCCATCACAGCTGCTGTGTCAGACGAGTAGCCCGTCACATTGCTCCATGGAATACCCTTCGCACTGAAAACAACCAAAATCAAATTAGTATTACTTATTCAATAGTGAGTATACCGACTACCGTATTTGCCCAAAATAAATAACAGGACAGCTTAATGTAAGCTGAAAAGTAAAAAAAACATCATTAAAAGTAAAAAAATTAAGATAGGTCAGAACTGAACATTATTTTAAATGCCTTAAAATAGTGGGTCATATGCTAGTAACGAAACCTAAACCAGCAGGGCTTTGGTAATTTGTATTTTTATAGACTTTGAGTAGTAATAATTTAACATACCTCAATGAATTGTCGATCACCTCGAACAAGTTAGCCGCACTCGGAACGTTAGAAACAGGTATGTCCAAGTACAAGTTCCGCACTTCTCCGCTGCTTCTGTCGACGGTCCGAAGGAGGATAGCATAGGCCTTGCTGTCAGTCCTCTTGTTCGATTCATCAATCATCAGCATCACAGGCTGCGTCTAGTCGTCTGGACCACCTCCTCCATGAATTTTGGGGCCAGCGAATAGTTAACCACTGCACTGACCTTCGTTCGGCAACAACTAAACTTCTTGGCGATTTCGAGATCAGTGAAATGGTCACCGACAGCGAAGGGTAGGTTGTGTTTGGCGACGAACTGCCAAATTAAGGCCTCGACCTTCGTCACCTTCTCCGCAACCGTACCGGCTTGCACGCCACACCACGCTTGACAACTCTGTCCTTGGGTTTTTTCCTCGACACGTGTTTCTCCGCATCCTTTCTGCCCCCATGACTGACGGAGAAGTCGTCCTGACAGATCGTACATAAAGCAAACGTGTCGCCTTCAGAGCTTTTTCGAATTCACGCAAACTTGTCCGCCCATGTTTGCTGCCACTTGGAAGCGTACTTCCTCGCCTTTCTCTTTGCATGGTTGCCATCGTCGTCTGACTGACGCGTCTCGTTCTGCATTTTCAATTTCCAATGAAGAGTAAAAGTCGCGATCGCGGCCAAGTATAGTACAAAGGCGTCGACCGGAAGTTTCGAGCGAACAAAAAAATTATGCAGTGGGGTCAAGTTTTCGAATAAAATCGGGAGATTTGTATTTTAATTCGGGAGATCGGGAGATTTTCTAGATTCTGTCAAAATTCAGGAGATCTCCCGCCAAATCGGGGTACTTGGAAGCTTCTTCAATGTGGGAACAACGCGAACTCGCCGAACACATCAACGGGTATTGTGGAATAGCCACGCTTAGCTGCATGCCTTTGCAATACTGCCAATAAAACGTGTTTAGAAACCGAACGGTTTGTTTACAGTTTAAATGTTTCGCCGACGCAATATTCAAATTGCGAACAAAATTTCGGGTTTATTAAAAATTAGAAAGAAACAGCCACGGTTAAGGAATCATCTCAGAACGTCGATGTCCAAAATCAAACAAAATTACTTTCATTCGACTTCAACCTCCCATCTCTCAGACGAAAGTTTGTAAACACTTATATGATTATATAAATATATATTAGTAGTATTGGTCCGAAGCGTAACATATCTATGTCCGATGCCTAACGAAACTGCCTCTTCTGACCCACCAACGACAGTAATTTCGTCTGATATCGGACGTCGACTTTTTGAGATAATCTCTTATGCTATCGTAATTATGACTAGTTGTACCAATTCGATGCGTCGACAGTATAACTTTAGAGTATTCCTAGGATAGATCAGTATGCAACTAAAGCAATTGCGTTTAAAATACTCCTGTTAGCCCAGAGTCATAGACGCACCCACCTTGGGATGGCTTCATAGCGGCCACGCATTATGGCAACGACGAGAGCGCCAAGGTCGGCACCGTCGAATGGATAGCGCAGACAAGAGAGCTCATAGAGGACGCAGCCTAGAGCCCACATGTCGCTCTTGTAGTCATATCTGCCGTGGTTAAGGCAGTTCGCACAATACCTCATGTCAAATAGCAGCTATGGTGTCATTATCGTAGTCGTTGGTAGCCAGAAAACAATTAAAGCACAATAAAAATAAAATGCTGCTACAAAGCCGTGCAAACATTTGAGTTTCGAAATGCAAGAGAATTCATGGCTAAATAAGAAAAGCAACCGACAGTTATACCCGCCCTTTGGGACCTCAACCATCAGCACCCCAATGATCAAGGCTCACCAAAACCTCCATCTGCGCCCCCACTGGGACCTCCAATGGTATCCCTTTAAGGCTAACCAAAAACACAGTTGCGGGTCATTTTATTTTTTCTATCAGTTTCACAACAAATCCGGGAGACTCACGGAAGGGTGGTTGGCAGGTATTTGCCAATAGAAGACATATCATAGTTTTACTGCAAGGATACGGCAGTTGTTGACAGATCTCGGGACTGAGGTAGTACGGCGTGCCGATTGACGTCAACGCGTGGTCACTGCTGCCCTGGAGTATTCTGGCGATGCCGAAGTCACCCAGCTTCAGCAAGCTGTCATTCGTCAAAAAGATGTTCTGGCTCTTCAGATCTGCAAAATAATGTTGACATAGTAAATTTGTTCTGCTGCATGTCTCCATTGTATGTAGTAGTTTTGTCCATTGCGCATGGCATACATCGTTGTGTGTAGCTGCAAGACGGTTGTGAAATGTGTGTACATGCGACTGTCATGAAATGGCTGGATAAGAAACTTCGTCAATGTGATGGCTGTCGATTGTGGACAAATGATTTGCTGTAGTACTGTTGTGTTCCGTTATTTTAACAGTGTGCCTTTAATGTTCTTGATCAGCTGACGTCAGCCTCGTTCTGAGTAAAACGTGGCTCCGCCTCGAAATTGTATTATTACCGTCAGTTCCATATTATGACAATCTGGTGTTGTTTGTGATATTTCCATGTTATAGACATAACATAATTTGGCGACGAAGATGGCAGAAGCAAATTTACCGCCCCCACAAGCGTTTCTCGCTTCACCAGGCGAGCCCACGGTGCCATGGAATCGACTGTACGTGAATTTCCAGACATATTTTGTGGCCAGCGGCCCTGAGGCTTGACAGCACGAATGTAGCCGAGGTCTGGCATCGAACCATACTAATCCACTGCCTAGAAACAGAGGGGCAGCGAGTGGTTGTCTCATTGGCAAACACGGACACGTACGACAACCCCGTAACAGCGCGTTACGGAACCATTTCGACCCGAAGAGGAGTGTCATGGTGGAGCGATATGTGTTTCGCCAACGCGCACAACGTCCGGGCGAAAACGTGCAAGCGTACATAACGGCACTGCGC
Organism: Escarpia spicata; assembly: GCA_963995525.1. Classification (NCBI taxonomy): domain Eukaryota; kingdom Metazoa; phylum Annelida; class Polychaeta; order Sabellida; family Siboglinidae; genus Escarpia; species Escarpia spicata. Next base: position 10,448,551 of record OZ023210.1, read on the forward strand.
GAACTGGTAGTGAACTATAGTTTTGGGGATCATACAGAAGAACTAATTCTTGATCAGTTGGTAGAGAAAACCAGCAATCCGCGAATTAGGGAACGATTGTTAATGGAACCGGACACTCTCACGTTAGCTAAAGCCCTAACACTGGCGTCTCGTATCGAAGTTGCAGTAATCGAAAGCACACGCATTCAGAGACAGGATGAACCTACGACATAAGTTCAAGGTGGAGACATAAAGACAACCTTCTAAGGTACAAGCGATCGGGGAAAAACAAAACAAAGGTATAACCGTAGAAGCAACCATGCGCACGTGCGCCAAGCATATGGCAACTGTGGTTATAATTCTCATGCCACAGGAAGTGCTAGATTCCCTGCCATAGGACAGAAATGCGGTTGTGCTCCAAAATGAACCATTTTCAGAAATGTTGCCGGTCTGCAAATCGGGGTAGAGTCGGGCAAATTCACCTATCGGGCAAAACTGATGAACCAGATATACTGATCTTCACTGTTAAAACTCAGTGAGTGGAACATCGAAACCATTTAAGACGTGAGATCTGTTGCTGGCAAACACACCAGTGACACTAGTAATGGACATAGGGGCAAAAGTGTCAATTCTCAACTACTATGTGTGAAACATTTCCAGGCCTATCCCCTGTGCAAACCTGACAAAACATTATCGACATATGACGGTACGGAAATTCCATTGAATGGGATTGTCCACCTACCAGTGACATACCAGTCAGAAACTGTGAAGAGTTTCCCATTCTATGTAACACAGACCAGATCTTGCCTACTGGGAATATATTTGTTCAATTGTCTCAGATTCACAGTCACAAGGAAGTTAGTTGACATTGTTTCTGCCTTTCCCACAGTGTTCTAGGGGTTTGGAAAAATTGCAAAGTTTGTACACCGTCCAGGAGTCAACCCAGAAGTTAAACCTGTGTCACAAGGTTTACGTCGTCTTCCACTCTCAGTGCGTGCGAAGTGTCACGTGAACTTAAACGTCTACAAAACGATGGCATGAAAGAACCAATACATTCATCACCCTTGATTTCAAATCTTGCCCTCCAGAAGGTTGTGTCTTCTGTACTGAAGGGGATAGATGGCTGCACCAACCTCTTGGACGACATTGTCATCCATGGACACACACACACGAACAGCATGACACGACTGCAGCTACTATTTAACAGGCTGGCTGAGTATCACTTCACACTTAATCGAGAGACGTGTCAGTTTGCCAGGACGGAACTCGACTTCCTGGGATACCTTGTGTCTTCCAAGGGTGTCATACCACTACACGCCAACAAAGCAATAAAGGATCTACCAGAACTAACCAATGCAAAGGAAGTTGCTTCGTTTCTGGGCACGACGAATTTCTACCTGAAATATGTCCCACATTACCAGGAAACTGCTGAGCCACTTAGACGGCTACTACGCAAAGACGCTCAGTGGGAATGAACAGCCGAGCAAGACCAATACTTTCGCGACTTGAAGCAGAAAATCGCGTCTGTTCCAATTCTCGCACATTTCGATCCAGATGCACCAACGATCGTGACGACGGACACTTCAGGAATCACCATTGGTGCGGTATTATCGCAAGTGTCAAATGGCAAAGAGAAGCCAGTCGCGTATGCATCCAAGACGCTTTTAGCAACAGAACGGAAGTACTCCACAGAAGAACGCGAAGCCCTGGTATGTATTTTCGCATGCGAATACTGGCATGTGTTTCTCTTCGGTAGAAAAAATCACCAGGCACTCACCACGCTGTTAGCGACTTCCGGTTCGGGCCATAGGTCATTGCAAATGTACCGATGGTCTGATCGCCTACACCGGTATGACTTTGACATTCAGTACGATGCTGGTACCAAGAACCAGGTAGCAGATATGCTCAGCAGGTTGGTAAAAGAAGAACAGTGTGAATCGACGACAGACGAATGCGTCATGGAAATTAAGTTGGACAACCTCGTTACTGCAACCGAGTTGAAAAACGCTTCTTCCGAGGATGCCACTTCGGCGCAGGTCCGTCACTTCGTACAGAAGGTTGGCATTCTGAGGTATGTTTTAAACTTTACTCTTGAATATAGAAAGGAAGATAAAAAAGAACAAGATAGCATGTAAACATGTTTATTACCCTACTAGTAAATGTAGTAATCATGATTGATAAAAGTCGGTAAAGATGTGTTTTCCACTTGACAACTGGTACTCAGTTGAAGTGTGGTTTCCACTTGACCACTGGTACTTGGTTGTGGTGATGTTTATTTTGCCCTAATCCTAGGCCTTGTTACCACGCTGACAGAGTCAGTGACAGTGGTATCATCGGAATACTCTTTCCCCATCATCACCTCAAATGATTATAAGTTAAATTGGTGGCTTCTGTTCAAAAGATTATACTTTATTTATTGCTAGCATGCTATGCAATTAATTAAACAATCATTTCTGAAATGCCATAAAAGTATGTTTCTATTAATCGCAAGAACGTATCTCAAATTGCGTCCTTTTTATGTATATCCACATTCTGAGCAAAAACATAATTGCCTAGCCCAAGGTATTTATAACCGTTAGTATACACAGTTTTGGGCAATAAGCGTATTTTCGAGATATGTACTTTGGTGGTGGTTTATATTCGTAAATACTTCACTGAAATAAACTTTCCCAAAAGTTTGTTTGCACAACTTTGTCGAAATATGTATTATTTATTTAGCACAAAAACCTCTTACCAGTCGCATTCCTTATTTTGCTAAAAACGGCATAAAACTTTAGTTGAATAGTCTAGTTGTGGGCACTGTTGACTTGTCAGGACCCACTTCGATGTCGCCGTTATAAGTTGAGTTTTGTCTAACTGTGATATCTCAGTGAGTTAGTTCAACCATTCAATATTATCCTAGGCGTATTTACGTTTTTAGAATATTGCGTCTAGGCGCCCTTTTGAGGCGTAAATACCGCCCCGGTTTGTGTCAACCTACACTATAAATTATTGCTAATTTTACGCGCGCGATGTGGCAATGCACGACCGCTGCGGACTAGCGCAAACCGGTTCGCTATTTGGGCTTCAAAAGGGTCCGGATTCGATACAAGTGCCGACTAGTGAATAGGATGCATGGTTTTATTTGGGCTTCAAAAAGGTCCTAATTCGACACAAGTGCAGACTAGTGACGTAGACGTAGTGTCATTAGCCTGTACGGTTTTTACTCCCATCACCGTCATAAACGGGAAATTCAACATCAGCTACACCTGCATTAATTTATTGTGGCGCATACTATAATATTAAAATTGAGCGCAAAAGACATCTGAATTCAGCTACCGCAGTTATCATTTGGGCGCCATCTTACACGAATGTCTAGATTTCTAGTATGTCGAAACATCGCAAGGTGTCACCATTGGAGAAATCGGGGATCCCGCGGGAATATTCCGTGATTGGACAACTGACAAGTGATGTCATTCCCGTTGTCCAATGGAGTTAATTCCAAGAGGTAAATCCTAACCGGCTCTGAGCGACGTTAAGATGACTAAACGATGTTGCTACAAATCTGCAATTTTGCAAGAATATAAGTGACGTTGTGGTGTTATATCGCGCCGCCCCCGACGCTGAATATATCGCGAAATAACGAAAAACAATGGGCGCGCGAAATATAGCTACGAGGCGGCAATTTCGGTATATTTTGGGCGAGGCGGCATAGAAAAACGGTGAGGCACGCCTCGCTCGTCATATACCAAGGGAAACATTGTCATACCATGGCCGTAGAAACCATGGCAGCGAATACAAATCGACATATTCGGCGAGGTGCAGGCCGCACCTCACAGTCAGCGATTTCTGGTTGTCATACAGGACCAACATTTTAAATGGCTGGAAATTGCCGCAACCAGTACGGTGACGTCTTCCGCCACCATCCAGATCTTGAAAGACCGGTTCGCTCTTTGGGGAATCCCGGAAGTTCTCCAAAACGACAACGGACCACAATTCATGTCATATGAGTTTGAACCATTTCTGCAGAAACTTGGTATAGAGCATCATCGCAATCCGCTGTTCAACCCACAGTGCAATGGGGGTGTGGAGAGGCTATATCGCGTCATCAAAGAGAGTCTCGTAGTTCAACTTGTGGAGGGGAAACGTTCGCAGATGCATTACGAACGGTCCTGCAAACGTACTGATCGACACCACACACGCGTTGACACAGCGTACTCCAGCAGAGTGGATGTTAGGTCGTAAACCACGGTTTCCTCTGGAAAACCTGAAACCACCCCAGGCGTCTCCACCGAACATTTCAGTGTTAGATGAATCGATCGCAAAGAAGCAGGAACGAATCAAAGTGTACACCGATAGATGACGTCGTTCGCGAAATACGATGATGAAACCTGGAGACTTGATCAGGACGAAACGACCTACCCGGAAACACAAAACTGGCATCGTCACTGTCGAACCCGAAGCGTATCACCGATAAAGTTGGTCCCAATACGTTCGTGCTTGAAGACGGGTCGCGTTGGAACTCACGGCGTTGTGTTCGATCGCCACAACCAGGAAATCACCAGTTATATCGTCGGACGCACACCTTCACATCGGAGATGTGCCTGCTCAACAACCTGGTTACCCGCATTACCACCGGCCCATGTGAAATAGATGTCCACCGGCCGCGGTAGCTTCCAGACTACCTGACGAACTAATTAACGTTTGTTGTGACCGCTGTTAAATTAGTATGTGACTTTAAAACATCAGTATAGCTACATTGGTACGTTGAATGGTTTGTGTGCGCCTTTCTATTGTTCGACAAATTATAGAAATAACTTGGTACACACATAGACAGGTATGTTGATGTTTTACGAGGCAATTCAGCAGGATTACATTTTAAAAATAGGGTTAACATTTATTGCAAAACCAGAATACCTCTATGCAGGATCTTTAGTCCGTGTATGTAGCGCAGCGCAAAACAGATCTGCACGAACCAGTCCAAGATCACCTGAAAACAATAATACGTCACGAACGTGTTCTCAGAAAAAAAGTGTATTTTATGCGATTGCTAAATAAATGAAACGTATTTTATTTGTTATGTTATAATTGCTTCATCGTGCTGGGTAATATATTATAGAGTAGTATGAGGAATTTTGCAAACCATCTTGAGGAGTTTGGGCAGTTGGCGAATACAATAATTATATATTATCCTAACGCCGATGCAATTTACAATTAACTTTTAAATAGTCGTGCAGAGTGCTGAACTGGAAGCTGCGATTCTGCAAACAGTGAGTACAACATCAGCACGTCTATCTATATATGTGTATACCTCCCGCCCACCTGAAGATGAATGAAGATGTTCATCTTGCAACATTTCTAGACGAGTTTGTTTAACACCTTGCTTTACGACGTGAAACTACCGCTTTACTATTAGACTCGCCTCTTCCTTGAAAGGTGTCCCCTTTTGGTCTCGAATCCTCTTGTGAAGATCACCTGCAACCGAAATCAGTTACATAAAGTTGTAGCTTGGAGCATTGGCTTATATATGCCCGACGTATTGCTAAGAAAGCAATTACTTTAAGTACAACTGGATGTTGTAGGGGCTTTATGGGTTCGTGTCTCTCTGGTATTGTGTCGTTCTTCTCTTAGTTTGACGGCTTCTATGAAAGTTTTTGTTGAAGTATAAATAGCTGTATTCTACATACGATCGAATTGTTGCCTAAATAGTCACCCTTCAAATTTATTATGAAATTATACGATTATGTTACAAAACATTTTATTAGTAACTTCTTATTAAAAAAAAATTAAACTGTATTAATACATATAGGATGCCCGTACTATTTTTTGTAAGAGTGCTACATTTCCAAGGGGAGGTAAGTGTTCACCCATTCCTCGAAATAGGGCCTGACTAATGTTGGTTACTTACCAAAAAGACGTGAGACAGAAAACTAAAGAAACAACTAAAAAGAAAGTGTCGGATGTATGCATGGTACAAACCTATGAAAACAGTGGCACTGGCAGAGAGACATGAAGATAAACTATAGCAGAGAACAACTGGGTCAGACGAATATGCCAAATAACCCGAGAAGACAGAAGGGAGATGAAGGAATTAAAAGAAGAAATCGGCACGAAAAAAACAGTTGGAAACAGACTGACATGGGCCATTGCAGAAGACGGCGGGAGCACCCCAGCCACCCCGCAAGGGATCGAGTAAGGGAAGAAGGGTGTAATGTTGAGTTGTGAGACTTGACACTGACCTCCCTCGGCGTACTCCATCACGATGTGTAGAGCCCCGTCGTGTACGAAGGCGTCCCGGTAGCGGATGATGTTCAGATGCTTGCAGCGACCGAGCGCTTCCACCTCCGTCAGCGTCTGTGCACGAAGCTGCTTGGTTAGACCAGCCACGGTCACCTCCTTGATCACGTACTGTTTGGCCGTCTCACGATTAAGGACCAGCCACACCTGACCGAACGTGCCCGAACCGATCACCCGCAGCTTGTGGTACTCGTCGGCCATCTTGTCGCCCTCGATGTGACTGCTATGGAAGACAGCGGAGTCACTGAACGGTTCAATAAACCCATTGTTTCAAACAAGGCAAACATATCTGATCTGTAGAAATAATTGGCAAAATTATGCATGTGGGCATTATGACTTGGCTTAGGCTCTTAACTTTTCGATGAGGTCACTCTGGAACAGTGGCGTAGCCAGAGGTGGGGGGGGGGGGGGGGGGGGGGCAAGGGGGACATGGCCCCCAATCCCAGGCTAGTGCATATTAATATATCAACACAAGGATGCAAAATCATGGTTGCCCGGCAAGATGATTAGTTACTGGACTAAGTTCAAGTCGCGCGTTGCGGCCAAAGCAGTTTATCTAGTCGATTTTCCACTGGGTTATCGGAACTTCGTATTGTGAATTTATTAAGTTTAGTAAGCGACAACGGTACACATGACACGGACATTTGTTATGAAGCTCACTCGTCGCCACCTCCGTGATACGGAATTGTTGTGAAGTCATTGGTTGAATGTCAGCGCCTCATCATCCATGTCAAAGTATGAATGTTTACTGTTTCATCGGAGTAAGTGACTAAGTGTTGGTATTTGTCATGTTGCTCTCTGTAGGTTTGGGAGATGTAGCATGGGAAATAAGGTGGATATTATGTAGGGGCGTTATGGGTTCGTGTCTCTTTGGTATTGTGTCGTTCTTCTCTTAGTTTGACGGCTTCTATGAAAGTTTTTGTTTAACTGGCAGCTACATCGGTCAGTCGTCATTCGGTTTAAATGAGTTGGGTTTGAGAAACCAACACAATGCAGCATTGTGATGGAATCATGCGATGCACGAATATTGGACACTCTAGTTTATTGTACACTACACACACACACGCACGCACGCACGCACACACGCACGCACACACACATATAATATTATATATATATATATATATATATATGTATATTATGGTGGTTCTTAGAAATCAGAAAATATTATATTTCTCATGCTCTTACCCCCCCCCCAGAATTGTTCCTTATGATAAAAAAGACTCAAGAGACAAAGAGAGAAGACAAAATATTTATATCTAGGGGTAGCTCAAGTGCCTCAAAGTTCACAGTATTCGGAGTTTGAGACAATGTATTCAGTTATGAGCAGTTTGCTAATTTCCAAGTAATGACATTAGAACATTTAACCAATAAACTGAATTGCATTAATGATACTGTCATGAAATATTGTCATGAATAAGTAGTCTTAGTGGCATACATGGTTCACATAATAAAACCACAGTTTGTGTCCAGATTCATCCTGTTATCGCCTCAATGTGGGCCAAGTTCAAGCAACAGATTCTATGTGCACAACACTTGTTTCTCACTGTCCACTTTGTCCTGTTAAGGTCTATTTCCTGCTGTCTGGGTAGGCATGGCGGTGCTCCTCAACAACTTGCAGCAAGAACTGAAGCTGGGGCTCGGTTTTGGCCAGGAGGCTGCTGAATTCTTGAATCAGAACAACTCCGCGTTCAGCATGGTCATTCATGACTTTCATTGTACAAACTGTCTCTCTATCCTGCTTGAAGTCCTCTCGTTCCTTCCACATATCTGGATCGACTTGGAGAAATCCATCTGGAAGCACCATCAGTTCAAACAATGCAGCAGACTTCAATGTGACAAAATCTTCCAGCTTCTTCTCTCGGAAAGATTTGAGGGTGAGAATAACCTTCTTTGTATGAGATGGAGTAGGATCCTGCTCTCTCTCATAGCGCTAACAATCAGCCACTTTGTTGATGAACTGACCTGGCTGTCAAGAAAGCCAACCCAACAAGTGATTCTGATAGGTACCACAAGTGCTTGGCGAGCTTATCTGATGTAGCTCTCGAGATAGCTGCGTGGATGGTTGAGTAGTCAGGCAGGGACTTCCGCAGCAGAAAGTCATTGTACGGTGCATTTGCTGCATGTGGAGCAGTATTCCAAGCCTTCAGATACTCATGTACAGCAAATATGCACACATCATGCAGCCCTTTTTCCTCTCTTGGGGTGAGTTTGAACTGGGCTCGATACATCCAGAGATTGAGAGCGTAGATGACCATGGACATCCAGCGGGCATGATGCATGGCTCCAGGAAACATAAATCTCCTCGGCGAGGAACTGCTCCCAGGAAAATCAACACTAATTCTAGGAACTCCCTATAGTCATCTCTTGGTTGACTCTCTTCCTCGATTGTTAGCAAACTCGATGGTGCTTTCCTTGATTTCTTCGACCAAGTTTAACACACATCTTCACGTTCAATTCCCGTTTCATATTTGCCTCGGTCGATGAACTCCCAGTATTCCTGAAACCGCTTGAACAGTGGCACCTGTGGAGAAGATGTGGATCACATACACACTTGAAATACTGCGCCAATGATGAGTTCCATGATGTGATGTCTGCAGACTAGTGACAGAAGCTCCTTACCAAGCTTTTGCTCCAAGAGGACACAAGCACCAGTCAGCCGACCAGTATTTGAGCTGGTTGTGTCGAAGCACACAGCTCGAACTAATCAAGTCCCAGTCCTCCACGGCTTCGAAGACTGCAGCAGCCTGGGCTTCGCCTGTTCTAGAGGGAAGTTTGGTGACATTGAGCAACTGAGAAACTCCTTTACCAGAGACGAGTATTGGGAGCCGATCAACCTTTTCTTTGCCCGTCAAATCAGGTAGAAGTTTGCCGTCTCAGTGCATAACCAGGGGCACCTGACCTCAAAACTCTGTCTTGAGACTTGCTGCTCGCTGAACACGATTTTTTATTCAAATTTCGGCGAATTGATGATCTGTTAAGGGCAAGGCTGTCAATATTTTGACCTATACTGCCGTTGGATCGATTAATTCGAGGTCTGAAATGGATGTTGGAGTTTTTTAAGCTCTTGAAAATGGCAGGTCGAAAAACGTATTCCCCACCAAAATCAACCACCCTACGGGCATGGCATCCATGCTAGTTTATGCAGTAATTAAACGGCGTTTGTTGACTACGAAGAGAAACACATGGTACTGTTTGCGTTGTGAATCCGCGTCCATCAGCAGAAACAACACATACGTGCCTACGAACAACATTATCGAGATATCTAGCTAGCTGAAAGGAAAGTTCATAAACATTTAATGTCACGGTTCTCCTTAAAGGAAGACTGCCTCGACCCATGCCATATGCAAACTCTTTCTCTGACTTCATGCGTTATATTCACGGTTGATATTGGGAAACAACTCTTACCTGTTGTCGCCAACGTGCCAGTCGTGTCGTCAGCACAAACCAGTCTATCGTTCTTGTCGTGAAACAGACAAACACACGCAGGCTCATGGCCAGAAACAGACAGCGCTGCCAGGAAAGCGGACAATTCGACACGGTCCAGCGCGCAGCGGGCACATTTCAAATCACTCGTGTCCGACTTATCAGTCAGCGCGTCATAGAACTGTCTACCCGCAAGATGGCAAGACTCGTTTTCTGAGTTTGCATTTTGTTGACAAATAAATGGTACACTTAGAGTGCTTCTACTTAGATTGGCGTATTTTATTAATATTATAAATAGATGTAATAACAAAATAAGTTCTACCATATGATATATAGTTGTGACGTGGCTCAAGAGACCCCAACTGTGGACCACAACACTTTTACATTTAAAATAGATCAGCGAGTTTAACGAGTGATTTTTATTACAGTAAACATATGGTATATGTTACGAGTTATTCATCATCACTGAAATTAAGATGTGACATTCAGGCTTTACAATACCTCCATGCCATTTTAGGGTAGGGCGGGGGAATACGCCCACGCCTCGTTTCCACGAACGCTTAATGCAGTATGCCACGTATCAGGCTGTTTCTAGTGCTGACACCTCTCTCTTTCTTGACACGTGAGCGTCAATGTTCAAAAGTATTTATATATTTTGTTTTATGTTTAATTTAACGTCTGCATTTGTGTTAATAAAGTCATGGTAATTAAATATACTGCTTTGTTACTATATGCACATATCATTATACAATATAACTAACTTGTACCATTATCAGCATTGGTTGTGGGTGATAATAAAAACGCTTATTGGACGTCGCCTATTTATTAAAAAGTACTATTGGGGCGAGAGGCCTACCAGCCAAGGGGTAATACGCATAGGTAGGCATTTTGCCCCACCGCTATGGCACGATTCGCAGACATCGTTATTCCGTTATAGCCAAACATGGGAAGGCATACATAAAAAGGCAGTCACAGTAAAATAAATATAACTCATATTCCCACACATTCACCCCTCACTCGTACACTGATGATGATGGCGGTGACAAGTAGGATACATAATTTTTATATTTCATAACTGCAGATAGTTATAAAATAAATATCAAATTAAAAAATACCACGTTATCACAGTCAGCATCTACCACAGTCATGAAGTGATACAGCACAATATTCTAAAATTATAAACCCACTAAAATATAAAATGGCTCAGTTAGAAATAACATAACGTTTAGGATTTATTTATAATCTTGATTGACATAGGAACAACACTGTTCAATGTCTTCGCCTTCTTTGCAGTGAAAGCCCCAAGTCCCCTGTCTGGTGGCAGTGTATCATAGCATTGTGGCAGGGTGTGAGATAGTCACTCATGATTCAGTCCAGACTGTCTCAGTTCCACAACCTTACTTCCCCTATTAACAATACTGTTCAAGCACTGAAGCAGATTGAAAGCTGAAACCAAAACTACGTCGTGTGATTGAGCTCCTGTACGCTGATGATGCCCAATTCTGTGCTCATTCAGAAGAAGACCTACAGACGATAGTAGACACCTTCACAGAAGTATATGAGTGTTAGGGCTAACGTCGAACACCAAGAAAACAAAAATATTTTTCCAACCAGCGATAACATCAAGCCCGATGCCCACGATAAAAATTCATGGTGCAGTTTTTGAAAATGTATCTCATTTCTCATATCTGGGAAGTCACCTCTCTCAGAATGCTGATATTGATGACGAAGTACAACATCGACTACAATGTGCAAGCTCAGCTTTCGGGCGCTTACGAATCCATGTCTTTGATAATCGAGACATTAGACCAGACACAAAACTAAACGTCTACAAAGCTGTTGTACTTCCCGCACTCCTTTAAATCCACCTTGAAAAGGTGTGACATTGACCTGAACACCTGGGCATCTGAGGCTCTGTCACGTACTAAATGACGGTCTATTACCCAAAACGGCACAAAATCATCCGAAACCAACAGGCGAAGAAACATAGCCAAAACGCGTGAGGTTAGGAAAACTAGAACCATCGGAAATCTTAAAAAACACTCTCTTCTGGATCTGTGTGCCCTCAATGTGGGAAGCTGCATGTGCCGTGCTGAGATTGGCCTACAAACACACATCAAATGACGACAATCCATGGAATCTACGAGGGATCGCTGAAGAAAAAAAACACTACTGTTCAACCTGCCTCTGTTCTTCACACTCAAAGTGCCAAACCAGCAGACAGAAGAAGACGTCAAAACAAATTCAATAAAACTGCGATAGAACATCTGCAGAGTCTCAGGACTCACACCAAAGGATCTTAGTCTGAACATGCAGAACATTCACTGATGACATTTCTTTATAATGCAGTTGGTGTTGGATTCAAAAGTGGGTTTATTACCCAAAACAGTGCCTAGATATTTATACCCATACACTGCTTCCTTCTAAAGTCTACTACCATCTCCCTGGTCTTCTCCAGATGCAAGTCTAAGTAGTTGTTCTTACACCATCCTGTCATCTCGGTGACATGTCTCTTAAAATGACTGTCTGAATTTGATAAATCTGCTGCAGAGTCATCATAGTACTTCTGCAGACTGCACATGGAGCTACGTCTCTTAAAATCATTAATGTATATACACTGTGTGTAATAAAAGCACAGGTAACAAAACTGTCCCCTTTTGATACCTGACAACCTGAGATATGTTGTCAAGGAAGTAAATCAACCACACAATCAATTTAGGGCTAACATTCAGGCTGATCAGCTTTTCTGCCAGCAAATGAGGCTGTATAGTGTTGAATGCCGATGAATGATCTATAAATAGGATTCTGACAAATGATCCAGCTTTGTCTAGACGGGCGTATGTATGTATCATGAAGAAGTGATATAATGGCATCTTCTACCCATATGTTCCTCTTATACGCAAACTGTAGAAGGTCTAGTGTGCCTTCTGTTTGTTTGAGTAAGTGGTACAACATTACTCTCTCAAAGCATCAAAGCATTTTATGATAATGGGGTAAGAGCAATTGAACAAAAGTTGTTAAGTTCCACAGGGTTGGGTTTTTAGGCATTGAACAAATAATCAACATTTTCCACACGGCAGACATGGTATCTGAGCTGACTGATAAATTGAACAGCCTGGCAAAACATCAGAGATCTGTACGCTACATGCTTTCAGTACTCTACCATTGAGGTTATCGGGCCAAGTAGCTTTCCTAATGTTAAGCTTGTTTAACTCTCTCTAAACTACCTTTGGGGTGATTTCTTCTACTTCTGTATCATTAACGCCTGTGTACATATATTGCCTAACACTCTAAAACCTGACTCAAATCCGCAGTGAAATCAAATATGTAAAAACGACAATAAATCATTAAACTTGTCAGCACGGTCAGTTTGCTCAGAAAGACTAAATACAGAATCCTTGGCCTGGGGTTGAATTTGCCCAGCAAGAATCTTAAGACCCCTCATCACGATTTACAAGCTGGGAACAATCCTGATGTAGGCCCCACATTTATAACATACACTATAAAGGTGTAATAAGTATTACATAACTTATTTTAAGGAGAAACAGCTTCAGCAGCACCCCGTGTTCTATGATCCGACAATCAAGTCGTGCTGAAGCTCCGGCTCAGTCCACCCAGTATTAATTTCATTCCGACGCCAGTGGAGGTTTTATATGGCAAGCCTCAACGGGGTGCAACTAGAGGTTAATGTTGCCTCTCCCCAGAATATCCTCCTCTCTGGGTCTGCCCCTGTGTCTACGTAGGACCAACGAAAGTTCTGGACGCCTAGGGCCCACGAATGCCTTAAACCGCCACTGACGACGGCAAAGAATTAAAACAATGACCGTGTCCAAGCCGGAGGTAGCGTGTTTTTTTTCAGCTTCCAAAAACATAAATTCGCTAAATTAGGGTGATTATCCTGGCGTCTGCATACGAGTTTCGAAATAGTTAGGTTTATTAAGTGTTCAAACAAGAACTGTTCTCCCCTGTCAGTGGTGGATCGACTGCCATGAACCTTGGACGGTATGACCGTGAAAAACTATCCTTGCTGTATGTCCCGGCATGAACAAAGGACACAACAGAACTATCAGTGCATGTTCTGGTTGATGGGATACACAGCTAGTCAACGTTAAGTGCATGTTTGGATACGTCATTTAGGTTGTCATCGTGAAACCTCTGATGCCAAGATGGAAGCTGACCATTAGACGGTTATTGCATGTTAGTTCTCCACGGCTTTCTGTCTCCCAAAGAAGCAGAACCAGACGGTTGAGGGGATCATCTCGGTACTTGGGTTAAACAAAATGGGGTTTCCAACAAATGGCCTACGGTAATGCGTTCACCCGAGATATTATATATGGAGGGGAACGCTAGAAAAAAGCGACAATCTGAGTAGAAAGACCCGTTTTTGTTAGACTAGCGGAAAGGTCAGGAACCACAGTGTGTAGTCGACCCATCATGTGGCGCCACTGTTCGTGTCACGGCGTGTTTGGTTTGACACAGCGTAGGCCACATTCACAGCGAAGTTGGTCTGCGATCGCAGAACTGTCAAAATGACGAGCGTAATAAGAGCTGTGATAAGGGTGAGCGAGGGGGTTACAAAGCAAATAATGGTCCAGGGTAACGGGAAGAAAGTGAAAAAGGGCGACTTCGTTACCGTTCACTGCGAAGGATCGCTGGATAAAACAAAAACTACGTTTTGGAGGTAAGGAAAAGAAGTTTGCCGTGTAAACATAAACAACGTGACTGACCTGGCCGCTGTACGCCGAGCCGGAGGACCCGGGTCGATAGTACTCGATACTATTATCTTTTTCAGTCATTATGCCTGTTAGAGTCGATTTTTGTTAGTACCGAAACTTCGATTCGCTTTGCTTGAAAGGGTTGACAGTTATATTATGGGGTCGATCTAGTTACATGAAAGATTACCGATGGCTCCAGCCCACCGCCACTGCATGGCATCGCCAGCCCTTAATTAACTGCAGGTGATTTCGGTCTATAGTAAATTCGGTCCGGTGATTTCGGTCCGCAGTCTTTGGTAATTCTTGTGACTCGCTACATGTGTGATGCCATTCCAGAAATGGCTACATGAACAGGAAATGTAACACAGAATTTAAAAAAGATAACTCCAGATACAGACATGAAAATATGAACTTTAGCATCGCTTAAAAAATTCTGCAAAAAGTGGTGTACTTTACTATCTATGTGACTGACTATGTACACTATTGTTAAACCATGTAATGATAAAAAAAATCACCTGGGATACAATAAAATCGAAAAAAGTAACTGTTGGCTGATACAATCATCAAAAATCTTATGCTGTTTTAAACTGGGCTGAATTCACCATGGGCCAAACTCACCAACACCCCCAGCCCTACACAATACTAGTCTATATATATATGATTATAAACATAGGCTGTACTATAGTCTATGTGTTGTTATTCAACTGTTAAGTTAATGCCGTTCAAAGTATTTATGACCCTGTACTTAGTATCCCAAGTCAATAAGAATACTGACTGCCAAGAGACTGACTTCTTAACAAGATTTAACAAGATTGCTGCCCAGAGCTACAAGCTCCAGACGGCATGCGGACGAGGAAGCCTTTGGCTTATCCAGAGTCCAACAATTTTCCAACTACGTATAGCCTGCCCTCCCCAGATAGCTGTCAATTTTATTTTTGAACATATTCACACTGCTAGCATTAACACAATCTTCAGATAATTTGTTCCAGTCATTTATTGTCCTCTGTAAGAATGAGTATTTTGTCACATCTAACCTACACTGTTCTTTGACTAATGCCACATTGTGCCCTCTGGTTCTACAGCCTTCTTTAAGTTTGAAGAAAATATTTCTATCAATATCTTCATAGGTCATAACAGTTCAATATTTAAAAAAACTTCTATTTGGTCACCTCTTAGTCTCTAATATTGTCAACCCGCGTGTGCAATATTCCAAATGAGTACAGTGGTACAATCAGCCGTTTGTCCTTATATGTGATAATCCTTCTAATTAGCCCTAGTAGTTGGTTACCCTTTGAAGCAGCAATTGCACATTGTTCTGAAACTTTCATGTCAGCACAAACTGTCACTCCTAAATCCTTTTCCGTTATCTTTTTGTTTCCTTTCTTACAGCCTTTTAGAGGTATATTAAATTGATATATTTCTCCACTTATTTAATATAACTATGCACTGTTCTGGATTGAAATATAATTGTGTATTGCAGCACAAGAGAAGGAAGTGGAAAGCCATTCTCATTTAAAGTTGGTATTGGCCAGGTGATTGCAGGTGAGTGAAAGAAATACAATGGTGGTAGCTATAATTATTTGGGACATATTTTTGTCCAACTTTCTAGCTTCTTGTCTTAAACTGTTCAAATAAAGTACAGCAATGAATTATTGGGTTGATGGGGAAGAGGGTGCAGTAATGTCAAAACCATGACGTGAAAATATCCATAGCCAATGGTAACTGAATGAATTTGTACTAATGTGATATTTGTTATTTCATGTTAAAGGTACTTCAATTCGATTGTTGAACTCTGTTTGCATATGTGATATCTCATGCAGTGTTTATGCCACAGAGTCGATTAAAAGGAAGGCTAAAACCTAATTTAGCCAGAGACGGTTGCCGATTATGTATTTGGGGAAGGCAACGAAAGCGGGTAATGATGCATGGTTCATTTATTGTTGTCTCGTGACTGTGAACTTCACCAGGCTGGTGTTAAACATCAGCCAGGCAATTGTTATGACCAAAATAATTTCTTAGGATGATTAAAAATATGCTTTTGTTTATTGTTTTAAACAGACTGCACACATTACATAATATATTAACACACTACGTCTGGATGTAAAAGAACCAAGCACATGACGGATAAACAAGCCGAGGAAGCTGCTTTAAGTTAAACAAATCCTGGATGGCTTTAAAACTATACAAATTAAAGTATACTTTATCAATTGTACATTTCTTAAATGTTGGGTGGAAGAAATTGTTATCCTTATAGGATGTTTTTTTATTATTCGGAAACTTGCCAACCCACACAAAAGGTCACTAATAATAACTGTTTTGTAATAACTTTTTAGTGTTTCCCTTTTCAGGCATGGATGAAGGTTTACAGACAATGAAGAAAGGAGAAGTAGGCAGATTATACATTGACCCGCACAAGGGCTATGGTGCAAAAGGCTTCCCAACTTTTGGATATCCTTTAACAGCTTTTGGTATTACGATTCAATCCAATAAAGTACCACAACCACATCGCTTTAAATAAATACATCACATCATTATAAATTTGTAGATTCATAATGTCGGACGTTACATGTGAAAAGGTAAGTAAACTATGAAAGAAATTTACATGGTATTTATCTCACAAGCAGTTGCATGTTTAGGGGGGACAGTTTGCTCCTGTTCGGTTGCAATTAAAAAAATGTTATTTATTGCACCATTACATTTTAGCATAGCATAGAAACTAATGGTTGACCAAGCTTTGTTCCCTCTTTCAGAGAACCTAGATACACCAATGCTTTAAAGACTTTTAGATAAAAAATTATGCTTGTTATTAATTAATATTTTAATGCTGTGTTCACACAGAAAATCTTTAAAACCGATTTATGACGTACAATTGTTTGCAATGTGAATGCAGCAGATTTTTAGAAATTTGTGTTTCTCCTTAACTCGGCTGTACGATTCCTCCGAATGCAAGACTTGTCTTTGAGATCGAGGTGCTGAAAGTGAATGGTTTGTGAGGACAGAGACGTTACTGGCTGCTGATGGATCTCATGATGTCTTTTAGTCTGATACACAACTGCCAGCTCCAATTGATGCCATTAGTCATGTAGTCGCTGTAACAAAGTGTGTTTGCAGTTTTGGGACGATGACATTTAAAATTCCCTTTGAAAGGTCTTGAAAATGACCGTGTTTGAGGTTTAGCAAGCGGCCACACAACTCTGAAAAAGTACAAAAATTCAACACGCTGCAGAAATATTGTCCTGTTAGTGTGTTAGCATGAAATAACATTTTATAGTTAATGTTGTTAATACTGCTTAGAATGAACACTTGTATATTTCAAAATGTGAATACTTTTTAAGCAGTTTATATATATATATATAAATAATTCTAGTGAATGATTGTTACATACAGGTAACTAACTAATGGTTACCTAATGTTGTGTATGAAGGTGTGAAAAATGCATGCAAGTGGCAGATTTTCTGAAATGCATTATATTGGTGCATTTGGATTTACCTTTGTACTTGTAGGGGGGGGGGGATAAAATGGAATGTGATATTGGTTTTATGCAGAGGATTGACTAGATGTTGAGTGTAATTACCAAGTCATTGTTTCACTGCTTGTGAGATATGACTAAAGCAAATTATATTTAGCATGTGCATTGTACTGATATTTATGTAAAGTGAGTTTCCATAAATAAAGGATATTAAATTCAAGAAAGCGAATTGTTTTTTAGTATTAGCCTTATTTGAACACTATATTTTTATTTGCTACCATACTCGAAGAGTTCATGTCTGTGATGGTGATTCACGTTTCTCAGAATAAAAAAATTTGATTGGACGGCAGATTTACTAACATATTCAATATGTTAAAGTGAAACAAAAGGTATTTTTGTGGGCCAACCCGGCAAATGCGTCTAAATGTTAATAAAAAACTAAATGTTTGAAACTACAATCAAGAATACAGAATTTAAGTGCAATTTTGATAGAAAGCCCAACGTTATGGGTTTCTACTCATCTAGGTTTGCCAGTCGCCAGATGGGGAACAGAAGTGCAGTTATATTATTGTAGGATGTTTAAATCCATAGCCTACAGCAGATCTGACAATTTACAACGTAAACCATCACTGAATTGGCTTTGTCGCTGTAACTTCCAAAAAGTTACATCATTATAATAGTCGATTAATCCATATAAAAGCTCAGCTTTTGAATAGAAGGGATATACAAGAAACCAATAAATGAGAACATGCCGCATCAGAGTCGATGCCACAGCTCGGTGCTTATTGATCACAACTCTGCACCATGGACAAGATGTCGGTCTCCATGATATTGGATAAACTTTTCTACTCTGAGACCACAGTCTGAATAAACCACCAAGGTGAAAATATTTATTGTACCTGCAAAATGTTAGTTTTCACTACCTCTATAAGGGGTGTTACACAAAAAGTTGCCTTTTGTTTCCCATTAACCCCAATGCATGGGATAAATTTGTTCCACGGAGAACGAGTAACAAATAACTTAAATTATTGGCAAATAAATGTTAATAAGCACGATGGTAATACTACCACCTGTTATCACTTGGCAGTCTTTGACCATGATTGGCATATCACAAAACCATTGTAATTAGTGAGATGGTACCAAATAACACGAAGTATGCCGACGCCAGTGGTACTTTCAGTACGCATACTTCTATATATCAAATACGACTACGATTGATATACTAGGACATGTCACACATGTATAGTCCGATAAACAGCAAATAATACCTAGCCTTCTTATTTAAAAAAAGTGCATAAATGTACGTTGTTTTTATAGATGATCATATATTCAACAACATGTCATCACATAATGCCTCGATAAAGAAGACCAAGTGGTGGTCTTATTGGATCTTCATTTCAACTTGTGTCCGATCATGCATAAGTCACAGGCTGCTATTGCAGATCAAGACTCCTGGCTCCATCTGATGGTGAGCAAATGTAAAACGTTGGTGTTCCCTTGTAGCGATTCTGAAGACAAAACAACACATTTACTGAATGCTGTAGTGCTGTGTAACCAACAGAAATAACAACACATTTACTGTAGTGCTGTGTAACCAACAGAAATAACAACACATTTACTGAATGCTGTGTAACCAACAGAAATAACAACACATTTACTGAATGCTGTGTAACCAACATAAATAACAACACATTTACTGAATGCTGTAGTGCTGGGTAACCAACAGAAATAACAACACATTTACTGAATGCTGTAGTGCTGTGTAACCATCAGAAATAACAACACATTTACTGTAGTGCTGTGTAACCAACAGAAATAACAACACATTTACTGAATGCTGTGTAACCAACAGAAATAACAACACATTTACTGAATGCTGTGTAACCAACATAAATAACAACACATTTACTGAATGCTGTAGTGCTGGGTAACCAACAGAAATAACAACACATTTACTGAATGCTGTAGTGCTGTGTAACCAACATAAATAACAACACATTTACTGAATGCTGTAGTGCTGGGTAACCAACAGAAATAACAACACATTTACTGAATGCTGTAGTGCTGGGTAACCAACAGAAATAACAACACATTTACTGAATGCTGTAGTGCTGGGTAACCAACAGAAATAACACTATAGGCTTTTAGTTATTTGTTTTATATAACCTGGTATTTAAAGTAAGGTATCATCAACAACAACACTAAAGCATCAACGTACTTGTTACCTAATTTTATTTACACAACATCAATGGAAACAGAATAACTGAGCTCTCACAGTCAACAATATATCAACAACACAAATCAGAATAATAGTTCTGTATTTCTTCTGTTTCAACAACATAGTGTAAATATTTATGCAATATTGTGTTACTGTTCATCAGGAACTATGTGTTCTAATTGGTTTATCCAGTATAAAAATTTAAGCTTGTACACAGATAAAACATAAATACAGAGTACATTAAAACTACAAGGATGACGCAAGAAAGTGCAAGCCATTGTTTCCATTATGATCCTTAGACAGACAGGTGTCAAAACCATTAACTATAATGACTAATAAGGGAGATTAGCTCCTCATTAACAAATTATTTGCATACACACTAGTACACCATATAATTAATAACAATTATAAATAAAATATATAGATTAAACAAGGCCAGAAAATTCAACAAAAAAATCAAAACAGTAAAAGAGCAAGCCACCAGGTTATTAAGATAATTATGCACTAAACTAATTGAGGTCTTGCTGGTGACTGCCTACCTTGATGTGGGTGATGACTTCTTGGACTGCCTCAGCTTTCACCAGGGTGACAGTGCAGCCCCCAAACCCCCCTCCAGTCATGCGGGAGCCAAACACCCCCTGCACCTCGAGGGCAGCTTCCACCAGGCTATCCAACTCCCCACAGGAGACTTCAAAGTCATCCCTGAAAGCAAGACATGTATTGTAGTCAGTGTAGTGTACTTCAGAATCATTCCTGAAATCACAAATGTACTGCAGCAGTCATGGGGTCCATTAACATGTTTGAACTGAATCACTTATGCTTTGTTCCATTTGTGCTCTTGATAGGCTGGTTGTACCCATCTTCAAAAGACAATTCGAGAAACTCGCGGTTAGCCTTGTCTCTCTCCATTGCTGTGTTTAACTATTAAAATATTTGTTATGCAATCGGAATGTCCATTAAAATTATGAACACTGTTTTGTGTTTATTAAAGACAGTTCGGTGTGCAATATACATATATGACATATTTATTGTAGGATTAAAGAGTGGAAAACAAAAGGAGATGAGCATGACCTAGCCTACATTGGGAGGATTGTGTAAAGAGAGATTGGGGGAGCAGTGGAGAATGAGGGTGAAAGTAGTGGGGAAGTAGGGACAGTTTGTGGACAATGCAGAGCGCAAGAATGGTGAGGCAGGAAGAAAAAGAGAAATCGTGGACCAGTATTGAGGCCAGCCTCACTCTGGACATCGAGGGAAAGAAGAGAACAACAACAACATTGTATTAGTAACTAAGGAACAGACAGGTCAGTCTAATACGACGC
Organism: Escarpia spicata; assembly: GCA_963995525.1. NCBI lineage: Eukaryota > Metazoa > Annelida > Polychaeta > Sabellida > Siboglinidae > Escarpia > Escarpia spicata. Next base: position 10,469,953 of record OZ023210.1, read on the forward strand.
AAGAGACAACAACCAAGGTATGTACCGTAGAGAGTTGTGGCTCTGGACCATCAGTTTACCAAACTTTGTGTAATCGCTGTTCTCCAGTGCTAACAATGCGTCCTCGCACCGTCGAATCTCACCAATGACGTGACGCGTTCGACGAAAGACGACCGGCTCGAGTTTGTCTTCTGCAGCTAAGCACACATACAAACATGTCATGCAGCATCTGGTGACATGATAGGTAATCCTCAAGTGTCTGTTCCTCTACACTGATTTAGCTTGTATAGTAATTTGTAACAGGAAGTCGGCCATAAAGAATATGGAAACATTTGACTTCTCATGGAAAAAAGGGAAATTGTTGAACATGAAAGAGTATTGTGGATAACTGCCCACCTTGGCATTATTGCCAATAAATCTTGTTTTGAAACATGATGTTTTTTGGTTACCACTTGAACATGTTACAGGTTTATTAAAAACAATTTGGTGGGCAGTATACCTTCAATATAGTTATTATAGTCGTAATTACATTGTATTAATTAATATATGAACAATTAGGAACAGAGTGCCTCCTTTTAACAGAAACTATGGGAAATGTAGGTGTGCATTTCATTCATATTTTCTCCTTTGTATTGTTGTAGTGGGACAGACCTTTTGATGTAATTCCGGAGTTAGCGAGTTCTACAGACAGAGAATACCAGCTCTGTGAGACTACAATAGGTTACAGAGGCTGGCTTTTATCGTCTCTTACAAAAAACCAAAGTGGGGTGAATGAAATAGCCTGTTTTCACACAGCACTAGGTTTGTCCTCTTAACTGACAGTCCAATGTCCTACCATGCCAAATATTTGCAGGGAAGGGGAATAATGCTGATAACCCTCTTTTCATTACCATTACAACATTTTGAACAGTTACAACATTGTGAAACAATCTTTATCATTAACAGTAAATGGTATTTATTATATATATAACTCTGACATTAATAATTCTATCTACAAAAATGTATTTTCTTCTATGTGTGTTTCTATTTGATTTGAATCATTCCAACCCTGGAGTGGTTTAGTGCACACATAACTGAACTTAATGTCCCTACCTTCAAGTTGAGCCATGCTGATGTCACGCAGTTTCTTCTTGCCAAGAGCCAGAGCAGCTTTTTCGCACTGTTCTCTCCGCACTGGGTACTCGCTGCTGCTCAGTTCGTGCTTTACGTTTGAGTTTGTGATCAGCACTGCCACATGCTGGTCCTGAAGTGGAACTAACTGGCCCTCCATCGACCTGTTGCAGTATTATGACGTGTATTTAACAGACGAGTCATTAAAACAATAATCACATGATTCAAATCAAATATAAGTGATGCAAGCAATGACAGAGAAGTCAAATTAAAATGTTTTAATGGCACATACAAATATTATTCTCTACTAAGTATTTTGAAACAATTACAAAAACATGACATCGGGCAAACATAGCTACTGTTCTTTTTCAATAGAGTGAGGGACAGATACATATTTGTTCTGCACATGTTGAGGGTTTTACATGCATTATTACCAATCCTTTTTTTAGACAGGGTTTACGTGAATTCTTGTTGCCTTCTTGTTGCAGGGGTTGGGTTAATAATAATAATAATAACAAGATAACTTCTATTGCGCCTAAATCCTTGGAAACCAAGCTCAGAGGCGCATCAAAACAAAAGGGTTGGTCAATCTCAAAATCCATAAGTAGTTAAGTTACAATGACCAATTAAAAAGCCTCCTAAAACACATTTACATATACATTCATCATAATTGTTCTAAAATTATGATTTCATAACAACTTTTCATCGCAATTATAACAAAATCATAAATGTACTTAATTAATATGACTTAATTAATATTTCAAATTACACAATTTACAATTGAGCCCAACCCTGACCTGCAGTCTATGAGCAATGCATGCTCCCTCTTCGCCATCACTGAGATAAACTGGTCCATAATTCCACACGGCATCCCAGCAAATGTGTGTTCAGCCTTCTGACAGTCGAGGGCTTTCTGTTGGTCTGTTATTGGTGTCTTGCTTGGCGAGATGGCCTCGAGGAATGTATAGGTGCTGACCTCTAGTGCTGCGGAACTGGACAGTCCACCACCGAGAGGAACCGAGGATATAATGACTGCATCGAAGGATACTCGTGGACCTAGCAGGAATAGAATCGAGTGTCTATTTAGTGTGGATCAAAGGTACATTACAAGCTGGAAGTTAGAAAATGTTGTTCTGTTTGCCGGGTGTTGGTTCACTTGGTTTTATAACTTGTTAATAATTTTTTTTTTATATTAGGAAGTTGTATGTGTGTGTGTGTGTGTGTGCGTGTGCATGCGTGGTGTATGTGCGTGCATGTATTTGTGTGTGCACGTGTTTGCGTGTGTGTGTGAGTGTGTATGTGTGTGTTTGTGCATGTCAGGCCTGGTGCATGTGTATAAAAATATACTGTTAAGAAAAACAGTGTTGCTTAACTTTTGCAAAAAGTAATAATTTAACATTATTAATACCCGAGTTAAACATTATGGCTTAAAAGAGTGCATAATTTGTATAACCTATTCAAATAAAAAGACTGATCAGTAGATCGGAAAACTTATGTGACAAGGTGAATTTCACCTTATGGCGTAGTAAAAAGCACTAGACCACTTTTGATTTTTGACCAGTTGTACCAAATTAGGTCAAAAATAAATAAATTTAACCTGAAACGAGGCTCAATATTTGTAGGACCTTGAACTAATGAAAACTGTTATAACGTCCATTTGAAAGCTCTTCAAATTTTTGCATTGATTCACTGACATGTTGTTCCTAGTACCTCTTGTGGTAATGACGTATGTCAATATGTATGTTTAATTGCTGATACATTATATTTATTACCAACTATCCAGAGCAGACCAGGTAATAATGGTGGGCCTGAGGACTGGACACTGCAGACTCAGGCGAACGCCAAACTACACATTGGAGAAACCGACATATTGTGACACAGCTCCAATGATAGTGACACACTTCCTTCAAGCCTGTCTGACATACCAGGAGGAGAGGCAGACAACATGGCCCACATCAGTGAAAGAAAAGATCTTTGGCCCTCTGGAAGACCTGCGGCATACTGCCACTTACATTCGAGAAACCGGAGTCACAGTCTGACCGAATGCAGAAGAAGATATGTGGGATAGTTTTCACTAGGAAGAGGTTGCTACATAGACTATTGACTAGTTTGCAACCCACACGTACAGGCATGTAACCTTGGGGGAGGGGGCCTCAGGAGGCATTGGGTCAATGCCAAATAGTTCCGCTTTGTGGAAACTAGTTACGCTTGATTAGAAATCGTGTGTTTTCAGAAATCATGTCCGACAGCACCCCCCAGGGTTTTGAAGTCGCATCTGAGAGCAGTGTAGTGCTGAAGCTTCGATTAACATTTCTGATTATTTTATTCTGCAGTTGCAGGCCTAAAAACATATCACCCACAAAAAACCATGCTATGGGCCTGCATATATACGTTAAAATAAACTACCATTACCTTGATAGCACGCAATGACACCCTTCACATAGTTGGCCCACGAGGGTTTGCCTGGTGCAAGTGGTTCCTGGCTCGAATTGATCGTGAATTCGACATAGCTGGGTCCATCGACAGGGGCCGTTGTGAAGATTCGACACACGCCTGTGTCAGTCTTGTTGCCGACCACCAGTGACACCAGAGGCAGAGCCTGAAGGAAGTCAACAGTCTTTTGACCAAGGGACCATTTCACAAAGATTATGAGCTCATAAGGAAAATTCTTCATTAAACAGAATTTGTTGCTAAATTTGGGGGGCTTTTTCAAAAGAAAAAAATCCGCCACCATATCATCAAGGACAATATTTCTGACACACCAGCAAGTGTACTGGTGGCGCATCCTGGTGTCAACAGTTTGAAGAAAAAAAAAAAATAATAACTTAATTATATACATTGCAGTTTGCAATATATATCTGCAGCTGTTTGTTGCTATGTGATGATCAAACAGCCGCAGATACATTGCAGGGTTAAGCATCCCCCATTTTCAAACGGCAATAACCCAAAAACTGAAAAATCCTATACATGTACAATACAATGATATCACAGCCTGAAGCACCAACCCGCACCATCGCGCACAATGCTATAAAGGCATGTATGCGGTAAGTTGCATTTCTTTCGGCGATGTCATCAGTAATAATAATACATTTATTCGTACTAAAATTGTACAATTCAACTAAATCAATGTATATAAGTTACTGTGTACATAAAACAGTAAGCAATGAGCGCAGCTCGTCAATGGCTAAAAAAGAAGAGCTACCCACATTATTTATATTATGTAATACATCTTTTGCAAATGAGACCCTACATACTAGTTCATCATCCAGCCCCTCCTGGTAGTGGTCTTGAATCATTCCATAAAACTGATTAGACTTCATTCGAAAGAATGTCATGGCATCAAGTTTGAATTTGGACATGATATAGTTAAAACTTTTAGACATATATGACCCACTACCTTGAAAGGCTAGATGAGAGAGCATTTTCAAACTGGAGTTACTGCATTTCAAAACATCTGACAAGCTTGATGTTTGGTGGCAAATGACCATGTTTAAGCGGGCTTAGGGACAAGAGTTCATAATCAACAGACAGCGACTTCATATTTTGCACATTACTAGACAAGAGCATTTAGTTTACATATGCAGTTTCAAAGAAATTAACAGAATCAATTAATTTTGTCTTTAATGTCAAGCACTGATTACTTATACTAGATATAGTTTGTCTCTGCTCTGACACTAATGGCAGTGGTTCTGTGTTGGGTGTGTTTTTCTATTATTAAAACTGTAATGTTTATTAGAAGAATATTATTTATTCCTGCATTACATTCTTCAGTTGTTTGTGGAGATCAAACAACCCCGTCAAAGGGTAAGACAGGAGTTACTTTGCAGTGAGCATTGCAGTGAGTGCATGCATGTGAAAGTAATTAAAACTAATAATTTCTTAAACCAGAATAGTGCAATTAAATTAAAATCACTACTGTTAATCCATTTATTTACAGTTAGATTACATGGGCTGGATCCACTAAACAACAATGACAGTTTTGTGCACATTAAACGTGCTCAGTTTCTTTATTTGTAAATTCATTAAACAAATTTACTTAATAAATCATTCGAGAATGTGCATTGTAGATGCCACTAGACGGCAAGATGCTCCACAAATATCCAAGATTATGTTCTTTTGCAGGACTTCAACTATTGCAAGAAAAGGCCATAGTATTGCATTCTGAGTTAAACTACTATTTTAAACTGTTTCGAAAAAAGTGTATATATATATATAACATGACCAATATTTATTTATTTGATCATATTTGCTACCATGTCACGATAGCATTTGATATGCAAAATGAATTAATAAAATTTTATAATAAACATATTACACGAAGATAAAATTGTTCAAGTTTTTCACCATGTTATCTTAAAATTGCGGATTATGTGAAATAAAGTTGAGGAACGTGATCAATAGTAATATAGCCTTGAATTATTGGGTGCGCTGACGCACTTGTGTAGAATCTGAACACACCTTGATCAGATGCAATTTTTTTAATGTAAATATGCCTTCAGGAGATTATGTTGAATGGTGGAATGAACACACCGAGGTATCAAATTTAGGTAAAAATACAGTTATAGAACATAACGGCAAAATATATTGGTGGGTCCGGATTCGACACAACTGCCGTCATGCCTTACGACAGTTACGACTTACGTTGTTGATTTATTGGAAATTAATTTATTTGTATTTAAATGGACGATCTCAAAATGCTACTTTAAATATTTCATGTCATTCTGACAATTCCTAGTAAGCGCTGCCGTTACGTTGCTACAGCCTACAGATGCTGCTAGCCTCCGAACAGAAGCGTCGTATCCAGTCGAACTACGTGGCTGAGACTAGCGTCACTGTCAGTGACCAATCACGCACGAGCGCACGCACGCACGAGCGCACGCACGCACGAGCGCACGCACGCACGCACGCACGAGCGCACGCACGCACGAGCGCACGCACTTGCTTCCCACTTTTATTAGACTTGCTTACCATTGGGAGAACAAAACCGTCATTGTAATCGGTATGTTCGCCTATAAGATTAACTCTACCGGGCGCACATGCAGCATGAGTTGGTTGGCACTGGAACTGCTTGTTAAACGCTTCTTTTGCAGTCTGCAGTAATTCTGCAACGTTTGGAAACGTCAAATCTCCGCCCTCTCCCGCCATTGTTTTGCCAGAAATGGGGTCTCAGTCACGTCAAACATCACTAACAAAATGCATGCAAACAAATTTAAGAACTTATTTTTATGGTCAGAATATTAAGTGTAGTAATTCATGAGTTTGAAATAGTTCGAACACCAATGCAGAGAGAAATCTGAATGTCGTAATAAACTACTGCTGACTTCTGGCAAACAGCAACAAGGACCTGGCAGCTTTCCGGAGCCAAACTCGAAGGCAAAGCCAGTTGAAAGCTGTTGTATTAATGTTTTATTGTTTGTGTTGACATATATTTTAATTACAATGTCTGTTTCAGATCCACTGCTAAAAGTGTTAAAAGGTGAACACATATCCACATAGATTTGTCGCCGTATCAAATGTAAATGTTGACAGTGACACTGACAGTGACAGTCGCAGCTGGGCCGGGGGCGGGGCTGGGCCGGGGTGAAGCTATTGGCTAAGCTTAGCTTATCCTAGACCTAGTCCCGCCCCTGGGCCTTGCCTTCCCTAGCCCTGTAGGCTTCTAAACTACTAGGCCTACTAATGGTAGTATCTATGATAACATTTTTATTACTAATAGTACAAGTATGAGTAAAAAATGTTATGAGATATGTGGAAGAGCACAAGATCCTCTATCCGGAGCAACATGGATTTCGTCGTGGCAGATCCTGCGAGTCCCACCTGCTAGGATTCGTGGACGAGGTGTCTGATGCTCTTGAAAAGGGATGTCAGGAAGACGTACTAATCATGGATTTCTCAGAGGCCTTTGATAAAGTGAGCCACAGTTTCCTCATGCATAAAATACAGCACTATGGCATAACACTAACAGGAAGAGACCACCGATGGATTGAGAATTTCCTCTCCAACAGAAAACAGGCAGTTGTCGTTAATGGTACACGATCAGCGTTCACAGCAGTTGAATCTGGCGTCCCACAAGGTTCTGTACTAGGACCTATAGCCTGTTCCTGCTTTACATAAACGATCTCCCAGCAGGACTGTCCTCTAGCTACTCCCAGACTCTTTGCTGATAACATAATCTGCCATAAGATTGTCACCAGCCCACAAGATCAACACACCTGCAGCAAGATCTTGACAGATTAGCACCCTGGAGCAACACTGGAAGATGTCTTTTCACCCCCAGAAGTGTACTGCAATGAGCATCAACTGAAGGCGCACAGTTCTGGCTACACAATACCACCTCCACGGGTATACTTTGAGCACAGACTTGGAGGAAAAATCCCTTGGAGTCAAGTTCACCACTGACTTCTGCTGGGACTCCCACATCACAGACGTATGCAACAAAGCCAGTAAGACCTTGGGCTTCCTCATCAAGACGACCAACAAGAGGTTAAAAGAAGCTGCATACAAGGCATTTGTCCGACCTGTGCTGGAGTATGCCAGTACTGGATGGGACCCTTTCACTGCAACCAACATCAAGGCACTAGAGAAAGTACAAAGATGGGCAGCCAGATGGGTGAAACAAGACTACCGAAAAACAGCAAGTGTGGATACCATGTTACAAAAACTGCGATGGCCAACTCTCGAACAGCGGAGAAAGAAAGCACGACTCAACACCTTCTATAAGTTCCACCACAGAGTCATACACAACGAGTCAAAGCACAGAGCAACACCAACTGATCGCCCAAGACTACACACCCGGTACACCAATAATCTCACCTATAACATCCCATATCACCGGACAGCCTACAGACAGAAGACATTCTTCCCAAGAACCATACCAGAGTGGAACAACCTTCCTCGTGAAATCACCACAGCTCCTGCTCCTGCCTCCTTTGAGACCAGGATCTGCACTCTCCTCAAACTCTGATGTGTTAACGAAAGTGGGTAAATGAAAGCTGGAGCTGTGCCGGTCAGGGTTTAACCCCGGTGACCGCTACGGCAGCCGGATTGGTCTGGCCGGATACTAAAAGTAGTTGACCCATCACCCACTTTTTCCCACTTCTCTTGTTATGACTCGGGGCCTTTTACATACTATTTTTATACATACTAAAAAAACTAACTTATTCGTTTATAAATTTATATTTTTTAATGTATTTATTAATTTATTTATCTGTTAATCCCTAACGCATTAACTATAATTTTATTAAACACAGCAGCCCCCCAAAGTGCAGCAAAATCTCTGAGCAGACTCGATCTATTCAACAGATGGTGGCTGCCTAACATAAAGAAGAAGAAAGTCAACCTCCTTCAGACAGATCTGCTCTTGCCTGTTGGATGTTATGGAAACGTAATAATTAATAAATGAGGAACAAATGCACACAACATGATATCTTGATTGGCAATAACAATGGAACATTGTGGTCTTGTGGTTAGAGTACCGGACTATCGATTGAGGGGTTCGAGTTCACTGAAACTTCGCTCAACTTATAGATGTTATTTACCTGTGTCTTTTGGAAGAGACTAAATGCTGTACGTTGGTTGTACCCAGTGTCTGTCATTGGAAGTAAAATATCACACACAGTGTCTAAATGTTCAGCTTGTTTTAAACTCACTGAGCTGGTGATTTCTAGCTGTAAAAAAACACCCACTGCATGGTATTATACAAATTTGGGTCATCCACTAATACAAATAAACTGTTAGTTGATACATGGATTATTTCCCTTCCATTGTAAAAAATTTCATATTTATACCAATATGTACTAATCTGCCAAACTATGCAAATGCAACACTGTCTAACCACAATATATAGACCCAAACTAGTGCTTCATCACACATGTAGCCCTACTCTAATCATGTATACTGTATTTTACATGTGGCTATATTGTAAAGTCAGCTGTAAGGAGGGGATTTCAAGTTAGCACTGTCACCTTAAATAGATACGCTGTATTGATTCACCTGTTTCATGTTGTACGATTTATCTGTCTTATGTCAGTAACATTCTCTGTGACAGGTCATGTTGTGGCACTTCGGCAGTGCCCAGATACCATCACAGACTCGCATCCAAATCTACGGCCACTCTGTGAGACCCTTGAACTTATATTCAGGAGAGGAATTCAGCGTGAGTTGCACAACTATTCTTCCAGAGTGGAATTTTTGTAGTGTAACCATACTTTTTATAATAAAAACTGTTTTGGTTTGTTTAGTACATTTACAACTCAAGAAAGTTTTTTAGTTTTTCTTCTGTATATTTTCGGCCACATTTCGCAGCCTTCAGCAGACTGAATTTACGGTCATGTCACATGACCTGTGTCATGTGACACAAGCTGGAGCATGACTGGCTGGAGCTCCTGGCCAATGTCTCTGTTCAGTGAAGGCTCCCCCTGTAGATGTTAATGGCCTCCTTGATTTTTCTTCTCTGCCAGTTCTCCTCGAGGTCCAAGATGTTTACATCTTTCATTGAACACTTGTGGCCTGTGTTCAACTTGTGTTCACTTATCGCTGATAAAGGTTGGCGACATGATAGATGTTCTTTAAATCGTGTGCCCAGTGCTTTCGTTGTTTCTCCTATGTAATGTTGGTCACATTCTGGGCATTGGATGTCAATAAGCTGTCTGAACAATTGGCAAGGATTTTCAAGTCCTACGACATACCTGTGTACCACAAACTGGTCAACACCCTGAGATTCCAACTTAGATTCTCTCGATTGAGACTTCCAATGTCCTAATTACTACCACACCCTGTACGATGCCACTATATTTATGGATTGTCCTTTCTCTTTCCAGAAAGTTCATCAGTGTTTGGACTGACAAGAAGAGATTACTGGAACTGGATCAAGTCATTTGTTAGTGCAAATGCTTCAAAGAACCGGTAAATGCTCCAGTATTACACCTGCTTTCGCAATTCAATATTGTGCTCATCTCACGTTAGAATCACTTCATGAGAAATCAACTAAATATAATATCCACTACGATGTACGAGCTCATTTGAACAAATGTCTTATTTAGTTTTGATGAAATTACCACACAAACTACTACTATATATTATTTAGTTTCGACTAGACCCAGTTGGAATTTGGCAAGAAAATGCAAAAGTGGTCCAGCTCTATAATATAATATAATATATACTATAAAATAAAGCCATTCACACATTTGCAGATTACAGAGTCATGATCAAAGTAAATTATTTCGATGATTTTACCAAAACTACCGGGGTTTACAATCTTGTTTTAAGCATCAATGAACGTCATTTGTGATAGACTAAAATGATTGTATAAGGATTTTAACATGTACCCATTTGAGAATGAAAAATATCCATCATGTTTATATTTAAAAAAATTATATTGGTTTTAATTAACATAATAATTTATTTAAAAAATTTATGTTTAATTGTTTTCGTTTTGGCAGAGTGAATCCGGCACTGGCTATCGCTGTGGAAACAGTGAAATCATCAAAGTTGGTGAGTCACTTTTTAGCAATGTATTGATTTTTTTTTAAATTGTAAGTAATTGTAAATAATTTAAATTATTAAAGTCTGGCATTGAGCCAGTGTTTGCTGGTTGTGTTTTTGTTGGTGCATGTATTGGTATTTGTGTTATTAACAAAATATGTGCTGTAAAATTATAAATGTAATGCCTACAAGATGGTTGGTTGTGGTTATAATTTTAATAGACACAATATTTGTTTTCTATTCTCAGTTATTAAAACGTTGACAGTTTCAGTGTGCTAATTAATGCTTTCCATTGTGACAATGCATTTAAGTATTATTTTATTGTCAGGTTTTTTGGAAAAATCCTACTTCTCCCAAGAGACATTAACGGAGAGTGTGTAAGGAGAGTAGACGAATACAAGTATCTCGGCACTATCATTGATTCAAAGCTCACATTTGGTGAAAATACAGCGATAATTAACAGAAAGTGCCAGTATTTCTAATGCAAGCTCAGGTCACTCAGTGTCAGCACACATGTTCTACAAACCTTCTACAGATGCTACATAGAAAGCTCTATTACATTTGGGTTTCTTGTGTGGTACGGCGGCTTGAGTGTCGTGCATCGCAACACTCTGGCACAAACAGTCAGGGTTAGTGGCAAGGTGGTGGGAATAAAGCAGACCAGTTAGAGGATCTATACAGGCAACGGGCAGAGAGAAAGGGAAGGAATGTCTCCTCAGACCCAAACATCCCATGTTTCCATGCTATAAACTACTTCCTTCTGGCCGCCGCTTTCAACTCCCTCACTGTAAATTGAACCGCACTCAAAACTAATTTGTTCCCTTGTCAATAAAACTAATGAATGAGTAACTGACCTTCATTCCCCTTCATCTCTGCCAGTCTGACACTGAGTGAGCCTGATATGATTTGTGAGATCATTTAATTTATAAAAAAACTTGTGTAACTTATTTATTTATTTAACCAACAACTTTTATTAATATTTAAAATGTTTATATTGCATGTACATTTGTTTTATTTGTTTTAATATGCTGCTGTACACTCCAGATTAATCTCCCTCCCAAAGGATAATAAAGTATTGTGATTGTGATTAAGGTTTGCACCAAGCAAGGGTGCGGCAGGTATTTCATTCGACTCGCTCTACAGAAGAAGCTTCTTGCCATCCTAGTTGAACAACTCATCAGACACAGCAATATTATGGTGATAATGGTAGGTTGTTGTGGTATAAAAATACCCAGTCTTTTTGACAATTTGGGGGTAACTGGCAGGGTGTATGCGTGTCTTAAATATAATCACATAACATTTTTGAATTGTTAATGACCACTGCAGTAGAGTAACATATTTTAGGTTTGGATGAAAATAATTAGTAACAAATTAGAGAATGAAATAACAAAATTTTCTTAGTATACAACTAGAGATTTTCGACTCACATTCATAGTTTCAACCGCTTTCGGTGGCCTTCAACAGGAACTGTTTTTCCACTGGTTGCCAAAGGCAATTGAAATGTTGATTGTGAGTAGAAAATTTGTAGTTGTGTACTAAAAAAATTGTGTTACTTCATTTCTTCCAACTTTATGACAATTTTCACGAAAATTAGAAAATGATTCGTTAAAACATTTATATAAACATATATATATATAACATGTCGTTATAATAGAAAACAATCAGATTTCCTCCCTTTAAACATAAAATAGTGAAATATTTGTATATATATATAACGTACAGTGCGTACATGGCTGTAGTAAGATGAAATCATACAAAAATACCTGACAAATGACAGTTAAACATTTTCAAAAACACAAAAGGTGTAGGTGCAACATTGACCTAGAGATGTAGGTAAGCTGTTATATACAGTGGGAGTACGTCACTAGTTCCTGTACCAGACAGCCACACAATGTCAGTTGACTTTTCACTATATGCTTCTATCATTATATTTCACCTTTCAGAGTTACTACAATGGCGGGATGTCTATTATAAGCCATGAAATATTAGGAGGTACATATTTGATATCATTCTTTATTATGAACGCATGAAATGTGCTCCATGCAATAACAAAGTGCAGTTATGACTTCACTATTGGTCATGTGCGATTACATCACAACTAATTTTGTTGGTGTTATGGAGTAGTCACTGAATGCATGTGACCTTTTGAAAAACTGGCAGACAACTGTATAATTACATGTCAATCTCCCCAAATTTATTAAATTTCATGATACCCTTTGACATTCTCAGCTGTATCCAACAATTTATGCATGAAATAAGTTGCTAATTCCCTAAATTTACGAAGTTTCACGGTACATAGCCAAATGTCAGCCAGCTGCGGCAATACAGAACATATTCTACAAAAGGTGAATTTGCTTTAAAGTCATTAGATGTGTGAAATAAATATTAAATGATACTTTTGCGAACTGCGTTCTGCTGTAATCATACCCAATGACTGGAGGAGTAGAACAAATAATTGGATTCAGCTTGCGGTTTTGTCCAATTATAAGAGCTACTCTGCCACCATCTCGTGAATCTAGCTGCATGCAGTTATGTAATCTTGTAGAAATATTCCTTTACTTCTTTGGTTCATCTTTGATACTGTAACATGGTTTGTTGTAGTGTCATTTTCAAACAAATATTTTACTGTTATGAAATTGTTAATTTATAAATGTATTTTTAATATATTTAATGTTTCTTTCCAGAGATCTTCTTGTCGTTACTGTTTGGGATCAGCGAGATCAACTTCCAACTGAAGACACAGGTGATTAGCACTGATTATATGAACAGATTTTCATATTAAGTATACAACAAATATAAAAATCAAGTACTGTAACATCAATGCATGCCAGTGAAATTGTAATTTACCTATTCCTCTATGGAAACTGAGAAACTGTGTAATTTATAATAATTTATTACACATTTTCCTTTTGCACTATGTAATTAAAAGTAACACGTCTGATGTTTGATACTAATTTGTGGTTTTGAATGGTTTTAGAATGCCTCTTTTCTTGATGACACTTGGATCCTTCCTGTAAGTAAAACTGAATTTATGATCATTTATGTTTAGAGGTTTTCCATGAGCTGTTGCTATTTTATTTAAGTGTTTGATATAACACTGTTTAAACAAATCTACCAGTTAAAAAAAATCAACTGCATGTTTATGTCATTCTGATGGCATAGCGATTATTCTGTATATAATTTCAAAATAGATTTATGGATGTTAGCTGATGTGAACTATGACAACTTCTAATAATATTTACTTACTGAACATGTGTGTGAAAGAAAATTGTGCCTACCGGGGTACTGGCTGAATTACTCATCTCTGCAGTTACTTACTTAATTGTCTTTGCGTAAAACAGTTTTCTATTATTTTTCAACTAGGATTCATCTTATGTTTGCGTCCAAATATTAATAGAAATGTTGTTTGTTTTTGTAGGTATACAGACAGTATGAATTTGTTCCATGCACGAAGCTGGGAATTCATGTTCAGTAAGTAAACATATTTAGTAAGTAATCTTTACCTTATATGGTCAGTAGGCCACACGTCTTAATTAAGTCCAACAATGTGAAGGACCTGAGAGAGTAGGTTGGAGTAAAGGACAGTTTTAAAAAGAAGCTGGTGAGGAGTCGACTAAAGTGGGCTGGACATGTGGAGAGAATGGGAAAGAACGGTTGGTAAAGAAAGCAGATGCCCGGAGAGTGGAGGGGAAAAGGAGATAAGAATGATGTAGACTGTGATGGGAGGACTGTGTAAAGAGAGATTTAGAGGGATTGTGAGAGGAGTGGAGAAGGAGAGCAAAAGAGGGAGGAGAGTTGTTACATTTGGCTGAGACGGCAGTGCAAGGACAGTGGGGGGAGGAAGAAAAGAAAACAGAAATCGAGGATCAGTAATGAGGCCAGCCTCACTCCGGACATACAGGGAAAGAAGAGAACAACAAAATGGCTGCCTCACAAATATCACTGAATGTTTTGTAGGATGGTTTCAACGATGTTTGTGGAAACAAAATAAACACAACTGATTGTATTCTGTGTTGTCTTCATGCAGACATGTTGATGGACATATTCTCACCATGAAAGTGGACGAAGGAAGCATTGCAGAGGAAGATGTAAGGAATATTTTCTACTCTACTAAGGCAATAAATTAATTTTGACTCGGCCAAAACCAAATTTGTTTTGACTGAAGGCTTTTCTAAAAATTCTTTCAAAATGTTTTTACAATTGTATGCACTCTTTATAACTGTGAATACTCTTTCATCTATTCACACCCTAACATTTTGAATATCAATAAATTAGCTAAATGTGTGCCAGAGAATAATCTTTTTAGAGGGTTTATTTTTGTCAATACTCTTTGAACCATGTTAACATTGCCGGCATTTATGCAACCAGTACTGGTACGCAGACATAAAGTACAGATTTGTTCCCTCTTTTTTAATATTAAAAGAATAAAAACTATTGACAGTTTCCATAGATAAAATGTCTGCTTGTCATATTTCTGTTATTGCTATTCTGCCATGTAAACATCTATTATTGGGTACTTGTCTTTTGAAAAAATGCCCATTCTTTCGATGGCACTATAAACAGACAGAGAAGATGGTTTCCCAAAGTATTTGTACCAGTACCTATTGTTTAACAGACATTACGTAAATTTGAACAGTTTGTTGCGATGATGCGCATGTTTTCTACAATTTCGTAAAATATCCCCAATTGATCGGTGAATAGTTTACATAATTTCGAACAATTGTAGGCACACATGACACATATAACATCATAATAGAGGTAAACAATAGTTTAACGTTTTGTACTGAACCTGAAAATGACCAAAAACTCTTCACACGCAGCGAATACAAAATAAACAAAAGCGTAATTTTTTTTTCCGAGGTGAACCACTGAAAGTTTGGCACGTGAGATGCAAACCCTCTACAAGGAAAACCGTAATGTACATACATACAGGCATACATACACTAGCACTGTTATAGTTAGATTTTGATAAATAGCATCATTAACTTGGATAAATAGCATCATTAACTGCTGTTATTTCAGGACAAAATCTGCCCAGGGGACGTTTTGGTGGAGCTCTTTGGAGAGTCACTGAAGAAAGTCCCAATGGGGAAGGTTTGATTGTTTGTCATGTTTTGTTACATCATGCAGTATATTGCAGTCATACTGTGGATTCTGTGCATTCAACATGCAAATGGACAAAGAGAAAAAACTGTCTACATTGTGTTGATATATATACATATTTAATAGCGCATACCATTTGTTATTCTAATGGATTTTTAAATAAATACATACAGTAAAATTTCCTTTAACTTTAATATTGATAATTCAAATACCCATCATAACATGAACCCTCATCATGCTCCTGCCAAAAGGGTAACTAAATCCAGTTAATATTATTAAAAATCTGAATTGTAATAATTATAGTGATGTTTGTAATTGTTTGCAAACTGTTAACCATCGCTTATTCGTTTTCAGATTGGTTCACAACTTAGAGCAAATCTGGGATATCCGATTAACCTAGCTGTTGTAAAGGTTGGTTTGTTAATACAGTAGAACCTTGCTTTACGATCACCTCGGTAGTACAGCCACCTCACAATTAAGGTCACCCTGAGACAGTTGCAGATTATTTCCATACACAGTGTGCAAAATGACTCTCACTAATATGGTCACCTCGCTTTACAATGCACTTTCCCCCAGTCCCAAGATCTGTACCATTACCTACCAGGCTGATGATACTGACACAATGATGTTTTATTCAGGGAAATTATGGATTCCCTTTGACATGCTCACAAGTGGCAGGTTGCCAATGAATGGTTAGGTCCAAATTAACTGACCGTTATATGCAATAGACAGGTTACCGTTATGGACAGGTAGTGGGCAGTGCAAACTAATAGGAAGTCATTCGGAACTTTCAAAAGTGACCATTATATCCAGGTTATCGTTATGGACAGGTTTTACTGTACTTATTGTTCTTGTTGTTTTTATTACTTATGTGTACTGTTTCTGTTACCAGTCCTGTTACTGGGTCCACTGGACCTGTTGGAATCTGAAAAAATACAATACAAAAATACATGTACCTACATGTATGTTTACAAATTATTTTCACTGTCATGCTTGCAGTGTCGACTGGATGACAACAGTGTCTTTCCTCCTGTTGCTGAGATGCTTAGGAAGTGTCGCAGTAATCCATGTATGAGGCACTTCCTGGACGAAGGAAAGATTGGGCAGACAGAGAGCAGTGAGAAGATGCCTCCCCATGCTCAGCTTCCTGAGGATGAATACACAGAAGTCCCTGTGCACAGTGCAGCTGACATGTGCGTTGATCAACAGAAACTACGCTTTCATCACATTCCACTGTTTTCTTTTTCTGATGGTGTCATACTTTTATGGAATTATGTATAATTACCATTGGATGTTGCATAATATCATTGCAAAGGTGACTTAGATAACGTTTAGAAACCTAGTAAATCAGCATGCATTTTCCTAAAGCTCACGTGGATTATATTTATAACATTTCATGCACATTCTCTCTCATCTTCTATCCCATAACCAGGGGACGTTGGGGCACCACTGGTGACTTCCCGGCAGCTCCCACCATCTCTTTCGATGCACGTTAGAAAAAAACAATAATTCTGGTGTGTGTTCCACTGCCCAAGTTGTTGGTTTGTTTTCTGTTTAGGGCCGAGTATCGAGTAAAGTACCAGGGGAAGTCTTCAAGTGGCAGTGTGAGTGTTTAGTGATGTTCTTATCATATATTTCACTTGTCATCATCATATGTTATGACTCTAACTTTGGAGCCTTGTAAGTGCATCTCATTAAAGGCGCCAATATCCAGTCGCTTCTGTCTATGATCAGTAATGTACATCCTTGCACTATTGGCCTCTGATTTACCAATTGGCAATGCATTTATAAAAAAATACCACATTAGTTAGACAGCAAGAATTAAACTTACTTTAGAGCAATTGTTGAAACGAGACGTTTCGACCCATTTACAGCAGATCTTGTCCTATGACATCAGATCCGTTGTAAACGGGTCGAAACGTTTCATATAATTCAACAATGGCTCCATAGTTAGTTTATTTCTTGCTGTGTAATGGAATCTTGGAGCCATGAACAATATCTTACATACCAGGATAGTTATTTAGCATTACTTACTTACGTGTTTGATATGTTCTTCTTTTTAAGAGGTCATTGTAACGGTTATGATTAATGCCTTTGGTTTGTTGATGTTGTTCCTGGTAATGACAAAACAACTCATGAAGCTGACCATTGATGTATGTTACAGAGAGGTGGGGTGGATCAGATTGACTCGGTTATCAAAGACGTTTTTTCTATGGCCGAGGAAAATATTCAGGAGGTAGGTAGTTTGTGTGTTGAATCTTCAAGCCTAATGTCATACCATAAAGCTACATTTTAGGTTTCATGTTTATATTAATTTTATTATGAAAACTGCTGCCTTCAACAATCTCTCTACAGTGATTTGTATGTCTTTTGTTTGGCAATTATATATTTATTACTATACAAAATTGTAGGCAAGATATCCCATATTTGTCACAAGAATTGTTGCATGTTGTAAATAACCCAAATATCAGAGGTTTTTAGGCAAATCAGATTAATAATAACAGTGTCAGACTGCATATTAGAGGCTGTTGTTGGCAACATGTTGATATCCCATGTTGTTTTTCACTTGCATACAAATTTATACATTTTATTTAAGTTTAAGAAAGTATCTGAACATTTATAATGGTACTTATATTTGTTGTAGATGCACTGTATCTAACGAAAATCACGCTAGTATATTTATGTATATGTGTGGGAAAATGGTAAAATGTCCCTCTTACACTGCTTCCACATTGGGTGCCAAACTTTCAGGGATTACTCTACGACTTTCAGAAGAAAAGTAACAATTTTACATTTTTGAAATTCACTATTGGTTAAGGGTTCTTACCAGTCTTGGGGTTTGTACCATAGATGTAAATCGATTGTTCATAACGCTAAAAATATTTGTAAACAAATAGGATGGGTGTTGCGTAGAAATGGTATGATATGTGATAGTGGCTAACTTGAATTGTATTCGATATGCAATTGGAAGTCAATGTAACTGTTTAAGTAGGGGCAGTGATGGCGAGAAACGGTGTGCTTTAAGTACCACACCTGCTAAACAATTCTGTAACAACCCGTCATCTGGTAACGTTGTGTGACCTTGCTGTAGGACGTTGGAGACGTCATTCTTCAATTGGGCGAGACACAAGTCATCATCTTTGAGCCGGCCTCTAGAAAGGTGGGTGGAAATAATAGCATATCATTAACCACTGAGTGTGCATTTATTAGAGACAAGTGGGTTTGTGTTGTAATTGAAACTTCTCAATTATGTAATTGTTGTAGTAATGGCAGTAGGACAAATCAATGAAAGAGCCACACGGTCATCTTATGCCATATACTATGATAATGGTGTTATGTGTAGCCATAGTCTCAGTTAGGATGGTGATGTGTAGTTTTAGTCTCTAGCCATTTCAAGTCCACGGTTGTGGCATGCAACCAGTAATAATTTCCAAGATTTGATCACTTCCCAGTAAATCGGACATAATTCCATCACGACACCCTCTGGAGCATATCTCACCATTCAATTTGTTTGCTGAAAAATGTAAATAACTATAAATAACTGCCTTAATGTTTTTTAAAATACATCACCAATTGGTAGATCAGAGGCCATTAGTCCAAGGAAGCAAAGGCACATAGAATAAGACACGTAGACCTCAGTGCCTTGGGGGGGGGGTGCACTTACAGTGATCCAAAGTTAGCGTATTAATATTGTTTGTTGTTTCCAGGTGATTGTACAGCATTCATACACTGAAGTCTCGTGTTGTGGACGATCAACGGGAATACGAGGCCTGGAGGGCAACTGTTTCACCTACATCGCTGGGTATGTCAGTCTGTTAGCATTACTGGACAGCATGGACTGAACTTCCTTTTTGAATCCGGACTGTGACCAGTCCTATGTAGGCGAAATGAGTAGATCACTCGGAGCCAGATTTAAAGAACATAAGAACATGAGCTGTTGGGGAACACCAAATAAATGAAGCCACAACATCATGGCCAAAGAAGCTACAGCGCTCACCAGAGAAAACAACTTCTGGCGAAGAAAGATTAGTGAAGCAACTGAAATCCGAGAGAGGCGTCCAGCTCTCAACAGAGACACCAGCTATAATGTTCCCATGATTTTCTGTCACTACAAGGATTGTAACTCGGCCAAGCCTATGTAATAATGCCTTTAGTATGTGCAGGTGGTTATTTGGCTGTCTACAACATGTGCGTTGGATGTTGTGTTTTAGAGAGACCACCTGCAACATGGCAAAAGAGTTTGTTGGTTATGTCTTCATAGCCGAAACAGAGGATGAGGTAGGTAGGCCTTTATGCACGATCAAATTTTTACCAGTCCAAAAATATCCTGGTAGATATGAGCGTCCATGCATCCATGCATCCATGCATGCACACATACACTCCAATCCAAACGTACACATATGTACACAATGATACATAATTATATATACAAGTGTGACACACTTTACACCTTCAGCTAGAATTACCACCCATCCAAAACAAGCTCAGCCTGTCCAAAAGATGGGTGGACGGTCTGTAGATAAAACTATGTAAGTAGGCCTACTGTTTCTATAAGCTAGTGTGAAACTGTACATGTTTGAGCTTTTAATAGAATCTGGTTCAACCTCATCTCCTAGAGTTGTTTGGACTATGAATTACTTTGGGAACCTAACATGGAGAGTGCTGGAATACGTTAATTCAGGTCCATGTAATTGTCCGTGATGTCCACCAGTGGCAGCACTGTTTAATAGGCTGCTACAGTGGTGCTGCCACCTGGCGACTAAACATTAACATACAACACGGGTAGACAATGACAAACATTAACATACAATGCCACTATATAAAAG
Source organism: Escarpia spicata (assembly GCA_963995525.1). NCBI lineage: Eukaryota > Metazoa > Annelida > Polychaeta > Sabellida > Siboglinidae > Escarpia > Escarpia spicata. The sequence goes on from OZ023210.1 coordinate 10,490,454, forward strand.
GGTATACACAACACACAATTACATACTAACAAACATAACTAACAAGAACATAAGTAGATCCTTCCATATCATTTCTATTCTGTTTATTTTTATTTAACATGTTGATGTATACACGTACACGTTGCTAAAGTCAACATATTTAGGTATTAATGGTACTGGTATCTCCGTAACTGACTACAGTTATTGTTAGTGCTGTATTTTGTTAGATCACTTGGTTATTTAACCCCATTGATTGAGATGGAATAACAGTGGTAGGTCGATTTTAAAGAAATCTCTTATGTTGCTAATTATAAATCAAGTTATGTTGATATAGACGGAATTGTTTAGCTAGTGACTATAATTAAATGATTGTTTCTGTATTATTCAACAGATAATGATTGACTTTGGTGTTTAACTTGGTTTTAATTATTATGTTGTGTTTGTTTTACAGGCCAAGACCATTGTCTGTACGATAGGTGGGTGTCCAGTGTTGCATTATAACAAAGTTTGTCTGATGATTTCCCCAAAACTAGATAAAAGAATTTGTTCAATCAAGGTGGCACAATGTAGGGACTACACAGGTTTAATTTAAGGCTGAATGGAGATGAGCAGAGAAACAAAATTGAAGTGAGTTATTTAAAGAAATTTAGTGTGCATATGTTCAGTGGCGTACCCAGGTTTTTTTTTAGTTTCCCGGAAACCTAAACAAATTCCTCACTGTTGTATGATCCATACAGTAATGTACAGCAGGGGCATACCCATGGGATTTTTGGTTGGCCGGAAACCCCCCCAAAGTTCTGCGCTGCTGTATGATCAAAATTATGTACACAGAAGGATGACGGTAATACCCATAGGCGCGGGAACAGGGTTAGGGTTATAGCTGGGTTTTGAACAGCACTGTCCTCCCCGTGTTTGGATGTCATTAGTTCACAGCCGAGACAGCGGAGAAGCTGCAGTTACAGCAGCGCAGCGGTGACATTTTTCAACAGCACCCCCCTCCCCCCGTCTTCAGATGTCACAGTCTAGCCTATGCGTTGGAGTGGCGGCAACATTTCTTCAGTGGTGCTGAAACTCTGGTAGCCCCCCTTATGAAATTCATTCCCGCGCCACTTGTAATACCCATTTGGAAACCCCCAACATGTCACTCCTGGGTACGCCCCTGATGTTTGCTTTGTGCAGTGATCTAAAAGACCATGCATATTATTGTATAATATTGCACAGCCCGGAAGAATCTTGATAATTTGATGAAGCTAGAAGTACTTACCAGTTTTGTACCCTAAATGGTGCAAAACGCCACAAATCATTAGAAATAACAATATTTTAACTACCCTTCTAGTGCCGAGTCATGTTGATGAATATTGCAGGTACACGATTCCTCAGAATCCAGAATCAATGTACATGCTGATACAATTGCCTTTGTTTGTTTGTTCATGCAGCACAAGGTTTTGAGAGGACGCACTGGTTCGTGTGAGGCCTCACATCTTTTACTGTACAGACAAGCAGAATGCAACGAGAAAACTCTCATTATTACTCTAGTTCCTGGTATTTCTACCAATTTATATAATCGTGCATCTTTGCAACTGTTTAGTACATTGAATGGGTCATAATTTCTCAGTCGTTGTTTAATTTATACAGGTTTTTTATTTTGTTTACATTTGGTATTATATTAACATAGATGATGGATTTTGCAATTATGTTGCTATGGGAAAAGGGTGTATTCTAGTGAATAACATATGTTATGCAATTGTTAATAATTCTTTAATGTTTGTTTATTAATGAGGGTATTACAGGGTAAACTTATGCAATCAAACAGGTGTTGTACACATAATACTCATTAAATGTTTTGTTTGTTTGTTATTGAATAGGTAAGAAACTAGGAGCTGCAAGGTAAAATATTATACAAACGTTGGATAGACACTCTTAGAAAACCATCTAGATATGTGATAATGTTGTTATTGTTTCCTTTTTAGAATAAGAATCATAAAAAATGACACCATTTAACTGAGTATTATATATATATATAATACTCAGTTAAATGGTGTATTATATATATATAATACTCAGTTAAATGGTGTCATTATATATATATATATACCTTTGTATTGTTCTTGTTAAGTGAGCATACTTGAGACTGACATTTATGCACGATTGTTTATGCAATCTTTGAAATATGCAACAGCACTAGTGTGGTCAAATGTATTGTATGCACATTTTTATATATCTACAGGCGAGTGTATACCCTGAATGACTGTGACGTACCCTCTTGTATGATGTATTCAAATCATGTGACATTTGCTTGATGAACTATTTATATAATTTTTAACATATTTTATGCGATTTTAATGCTCATTAACACTTTTTATGTTTTAATGGAATTATTTTGTGGTTTTAATTCGTTTTTCTGCAGTTTTACATTGTTTGTTGAAGACATTTACAACGTGGTTTACTATTGTTTTAAAATAACTTCTTAATTCTAGGTGACGTAGCGCCTTGTATAAATGCGGCTGTAATCAACAGCGCTGGTATTATTACACTTTACGTAATAGTAGTATTCGCTAGATGGCAGTACCACTCAGCTGCCCTAGCGGTCAGGAACCGTGCAACTATAGGAGCGCTTTCTGCAACCCCTTCACGTCGAAATAATTGGCTTGATGTGTTTATGGTTATGTTTAGAGTTAGGTTGAAAGGTAGAGTTAGGTTAAAGGCACTTCTAAAAGATTGACATCAAGTGTTTACATGTATTTGTGCGTTGAGGAGTTGCAAGAAACGCGCTCTATGGCTTTGCAACTAGATTCGGTATTTATATACCCTGGGTACTTATGGTTCAAGATATTTCAAACAAATGTAACGTACAACTGCGATGACACAAACAAGAGTTTTCGACGTCATCATACGCGCCATTTCGCACGCGTTTACGTAATCAGTTGATGTATCCAGTACGTCACTGTTTGCCTACGTCACAGTCGAATTCTTGCGCGTGACCTTTGCCTTTTCCAGCAATGATTATTTACGTGAATTACATTATAATTGATTAATGACATCTCACAACTCAAACATTCCCACATACAGTTGTCACTTTTTAAAATGTTGCCTAATGTTTTGTCATAAATGTACGACGAAATGTCTGAAACCCCCACGTGTTTTCTGATGGCTTGGCGGATGTTTTGGTAGGCAACAGGTCACGTGATAGATAGGTTAGTTCCAGTTCCGTCGTAAACGGTCCAATCGAACATGTTCGATTATTAAGTCCACTGCACTGCGGGACACCACACTGTGTGCCGGACATGTTTAATTATTTTCCCAAGCTCTCAATTCCTTTTGCGATATTTAACAACAGAATTACACTATAGCATAGCATTGCAGTTGTCCTCGTTTTTGGATGCATACGCTTGAGCGTAGATGTGTAGTGGACCTCTATTGGCTATTGTTTCTGTCCGGCCTCTCATTCCAGCAGTTTAACGACGTACAATCTTATATGGCAGTTGTTGATAAACCAAGTACATCAAGGAACAGAACGCGTTTTCAATTACATGTTTATAAAACAGTGTTACAACGAAGTAGTTCTGGGAGTGTTTAATTTTAAGCGGATCAAGATAACTGTTTGTATAGAAGTGTACGTGTGTAATTGTGTACTAATTATACACGTGTATTATGTACATCCAAGTTGATTTGAATGCAATATATAAATTCAGTTCTTTATTTCAAATAGAAAATAATGCATAAAAATATATGTACATATTATAGTATTATTTCGAATATCCGTTCCGTTTCTCCATATTCCATCGCTCTGTGAACTATAAAGCAATTCATTGAATAAAATGTGGTTTGCAGATGTCTTTACTGATATAGAAATGCGTTTGTAGGGGATGCATATTTGGAAATTTACGATTTAACAACAACACTAGTTTTTTTGGGTAAACATAGTTCAAGAATAATGGAAAGTTACTAGAATTTGCGATGATAATAAACTAAACCAAGAAAAAATTGTCGTTGTTCAATTTTAGTGTAGCCATTCAATAGATTGTTCTGAAATCCAACTGGAAGATCCGTCGTACACAGATGACAGGAAACACGTGATCGATAGATAGGTGAGTCGTGAGTCACACAATTGTATTGTTACTGGCTGTGGGTCATTACCCAGTATTCGAGTTCTTGGGCATTGTGAATCAAAGTGTGCTACGTCATTGTGTAATACATGTGCGTTGATACGATGATAAATGTTCACAATTATGTACTTTGAACTGCAGTAAACGATAACCAGCAGTGATTCATCATTTTGAAACGAGCATTCCGGTGCATTGCGATCGCTAATGATGAGACACGTTTCCGGTTTTGTTCGAAGAAAACAATTTTCTTGCTATAAAGTTGTACCATAAGCCACGTTTCTGTGAATGTAAAATAAGAGGTTCTGAAAAACAACGTAGACATCCGTTAGCGCACGATCAGGCAGGACACACACGCACAGCATGTATGGACAACCTTGTAAATACGCTAGGTACTAGTACGATGCAGTCAGCTTATTGTAACGGAAAATATCAGCAAAAGGCGCATTTTTTTAAATAAATTATACCGCTAAATAGTGTTTCTAATTCACACGAAAACTACAGTCACTTCTAGCGAATCACATCTGTTATTAGCTAGTCCCACAAAGGTTAAGTTGATATTTCCATTAAAAAGAGTGCCTTCCAGTACAACAGAATGTTGTACACAATGGTAATTAAAACAAACGTGTGTAAACGCTGTGTTGTGCTAGTTTTGTTAACTTAGTTCATTGGCTGTATCCACCTTATGAAGAACGGATCAGGTATATCTGGATCCACAATCGTTCAACAAAATAATACGCCAGTTCACGGGCTTACTGTACTACACATATACACCAGCTGGCTCCTGACGAGTGAACAATATTTTTTGACCGTGCCTGGATATGTGTTACTCACCGCCTGATGGATACATTTCACAACGTGTGCACCAATAGTAGGAGTGTTTCATTGCAATGTCAGCCCGCACAGAAGGAACCGTTCACCACAGTGTATGCGCACTACCATTGGCACACTTCATAATACGCACACGCACGCGCACACGCACACGCACACACACACGACGAAAGGTTCTTTTCACCAGGTTCGCAACACAAATATATATTTGTATTAGGTACATTTCAACATAATATTATTGTACGCCCCAGCTGTAATCATATGTTGTATTGCTCTGTATGCCCAGTGGTAGATACATTTCATCACGTTCTATGCAGATCCCGACAGTACGATTTCATATTATATTACTGTTCATACCGATATGCCCAAGTATTACGTACATTGTATACACGCCCCAACAGTAATATTATTACATTACAATGTACCGGTATGCCAAAGTAACATTTACATTTCACCCCATTGTGTCTACACCAACAAGTACATGTTATTACTCTGTAGGTACGAGTTGTCACGCTGCAGGCTTCTTCGGTCAGGATTACACTGTAAATAGCAAGTAGGTCCCTGTATTTGATTACATATAATATTATGTCCACAACAATATTATGTACACTTCATTACGTAATAATACGCCCCAACTGTATTTAAACATAGTATATGCCCAGCAATAATGTTTTGTTAAATAACACACCGAAGTGGTATACGTACCTTTGTATTGACATTGTTTTTGGAAAACAAAACAGGTTTGTGGTAAATTCGAGGAAGTACAAAATCGGATCACATGTAGTAAAACAAAGTATCTTTCTACCCTCAACCGTCCCAAACAAGTATATTGAGAATACCACGTTGTACAGATATCCGCATAAACCGGCAGGATTCGCAGTGAAAAGGTTGAGCAAGTGGTATTCTTTTTATTATACAACACGAGTGTTTATTTCTTTGTGTTGCAAGACACGGAACACTGACGCCTAATTCTGCTTACTAAACGTATGCCTTACATACACAATACATAACGTTGAACAATCGATTATTCTTACATAATGCTTTACATAAGATCACGGGTCATCTTGACATCGGCTGAAGTGGTGCGATCGCGTGTGTTACGTAAACAGTACCGTTTGTGACAATTTGCAAACCACACATTTCTAAATGGATCGACTGAAACGATGTAAAGTGGAAACGCGATATGTCGAATTAGAGATAATGGTTTAAGGTAATTTGTTATCGTATATAATTACAAGGAATACTCACATTATATAACTATCATATCAGCATACACTATAAACACGACGTGTGACTTAACACTTCTGGACTTTCTTCAGCGGGTTCGATACACACGGTGTGTTATTTAACAAACGTTTCTAATGCTAAGGTAACATAAAAACCATGTATGTTTTATTGCAGTATATTATTTATACATGTTATGTAGATAAGCTTGGGTAGTGTATTTATTAAAGTGTGTGTGCTTATTAAAAAAAAACTATAACTTGGTATTTATGTTTTAGTTCCTTAAAGTGCCACGTACTATCTTAATTGGATCTGACGCTGTATTAAATAACATATTATTATGTTTTATTACGTTATATTCTTGGTATATGTGTTCTTATTTTCAGAAGCGTTTGTGGTGTATTATCATAATTGGATCTGGCGCTGTATTATTAAATAACCATTATTATTTTTAATAGGATTCAGCGGCAGCATGTTTTCGTTTAATTAATATAGTAATAGAGTAATCATATTTATATGTTTATTTTGTTATAATATTAGTGCAACAGTAACAAAACACGCGTTAAGCTACTTACTCTAATGTTCTAAGATAGCTGTCATATAAAAAAAGGAATGCATATTTATGAACACGCTCTGAAACCGGTAAATTTACTGTTGTGCCTTCACTCCAGACACATCATCCTAATGTCAAATCTCTGTCGATAAACTCCTGGTGGAAAACAGCAGACGCGTACGTCGAAACAGTTTTCATAAATCGTAGTAACGAAAAAAACATCACCCACATTATCGATCAGCCTTGTTCGGCGACCGCTCGAGAGTGGGGTGTGATTCGGTGTAAGTTATGCTGCATTAATAGTACTCTGATGTGTCTGGTGTGTGTAGTGGGAAATCTTAAATAAAGCCAGCTCATTTTATGGCAATAACAGTAGCCATAAAATACGGGGACGCAACAGCTTCATTGTGCAGAATCACAGCCACCCCCATAGGAGATGTACTTCTACTTACAAGATGCTTGCTATTCAATGTGCCACACCATTGGCGAATGTCCAACAGTTTCATTACACAGAGAAATGGAGAACACATATAAAACATGCCCAGCAGGTGTCACTCCAACAAGCACCTTTGCCGTGTTTCTGTTTTTGTAAGTAGGAAAGGTTGCTTGTTGGGCGGCAGCTTCTGCAGGCTTCTTAACTGGGCATTCGGTACCATCAAAAAATGCCCGAGTTGTTGAAAATTTTGCTTTAAAATCAGTTGGAGAAATGTGTCGAACCATATCCCTTTTAGGCCAAATGTTAATGTTTCTCCACTGCTTAGACATATATTTCACCCATGTAAGAAATATGCTGTACACATCGAGCTATGTAATTGCAAACATTCGGCTATGTTGACAATGTGTTATACATACAGTCTTAGTTTTTTTTAAGTGAGACAGTTGGTTTCTGACATCCAAATTAGGTGACGCATACAGATGTTGAAGTGTGTAGGCTGCTTGTCCTAAAGATGCAAGAACAACATTAAAAATGGGAACACTGTCTAAACTTATGTAGAATTGCATACATTCCGGATCATTTATGAAAGCACCTATTGTTGTTGCTTTTACTGCGACAACTACGTCTACTGCAATTTCTGGTATAGGATAATCTGTGTTATAAATTTGTGTTTGTTTTCTTATTTCCTTATTTTACGACTCAACAGTAGCCTGGACATGCTGATCTACTGATAGTGACACGGTATCTTCACACATACAAACTTCCTCGAAGTCGGGTATTTTGGGTGGTTTGAATCCCAGTTCAAATACTGGTCTGTGTGTGTTGTCTTCCGATACGCCTTAACCTTGGTTAATCGATCGTCCTTCAGACATGTATATGTGTCTAGAAAGACCGGTGTGTTGTCATGTTACGGTTCTACTGTGAACTTCATGTTATCGTCCATTGAATTCAGATGATGTGTGAACTGTTCTATTTCACTCCCTTGTAGCACTGTGAATGTGTCATCCACGTATCTCAACTAGATGTCTTGAGGGTGAGGTGCTTCCCTGTTGGCTCTTTCTTCAAAATGTTCCATGTACAGGTTCGACACTATCGGGGACAACGGTGAACCCATGGCCGCCCCCTTCTTCTGCTTGTAGAACACTTCATTGCAACTGAAATATGTGGTGTTTAGACAGATTTCCAATAGTGTGGTGATCTGGTTTAATGATAGTTCATATCTGTCTTTCAGTGTTGTGTCCTGGTTTAATCGGCCTTTGATCACTGATACGGCCTCTGTCACTGGGACACTAGGGCTGTCACATCGAATGATACCATTTTCCTCCCTGGAAGAATTTCCAACTCATCGATTTCCTTTACAAATAGTGCGCTGTTTTTCACAAAATGTTCAGTTTTTCCAACCAGTGGGCTCAGAATGATGGTCATGTACTTTGCTGTCTTGTACGTTATACTGCCTATACTTGAAACGATAGGGTTTACTGTCACGTTGTCCTTGTGGATCTTAGGCAATCCATAGAATTTTGGCACTGCTTCTGATGTAGGGTAGATATTAGATCCTATGGTATAGGGTATCCGATACAGTCTTGGTCCTTTTCCATTCTTTCAGGGTGTTGACTAGTGTACTTGTGTACACTCTGGTGGGATCCCTTTTCAATTTCTCATAAGTGGTGACATCTGCTAGTAGTCCTGCTATTTTTGCATCGTCTTCATCATCACTGTTGCACTACCTTTGTCTGCTGGTACAATTTTGATCGTCCTGTCCATCCTAAAGTTTTTGATGCTTTCTTCTCTTCCAGTGATACATTAGGTCTGTTCTGTTTGGATGCCCTGTGTTTCATCACGGCTTTGGCTACATCACTTCTCAACCCGTCGGCCTGTATTTTTCGTTGATGTTCTTACATGCCAATTATGACGTTGCCGTGGTCAGATCGTCAACGGGGAGGCTCTGTGGGGTAACCGCAAAATGTAACCCTTTCTTCAACAGACTGACTTCGCCCCTGTCTAACTATCTATCTGCCAGACTAATGGCCCACCTCTCTGTGATGCGGGTCATCGTGTTGCAGACTGGCCGACTGGCCAACTTGTTTCGTAACATTTGATCATACTTCCGTTGTTGTCTTTCCCGCGTTTCACGGAAAGTGATGTCGTGCGCATGCTCAATGAACTCTGTCACTTCCTCCATTTCCGTTTCGGTTAGTTTCGTACGCACGTTCGTTTCTAATAAATCCTTCTCGTCTTGTAATTTATTCACCGTGAAATGGCACTGAGATATTCTGATGTTTAACAGCTTCTTCTCTGCTTTTCTCATGATAGTTGACGCTTTTATTCCCTTCACCGTCGATCGTAGCTGCACATAGGCTCTTTGGAATTACGTTGTCATGGAGACAGCGTGTATTGAAATGGCGGTGGTTCTTCCAGAAAGCTACCTTCTTAATCACTTTGTCCAACCCCCGTAGCGTTTTCACAACTTCTCGTTCGTATTATCGAATGATCCTTGAATGTAGTGATGATTCGGTTTCTTGGTTATTAATGTTGGGTATATTTACCTCTCAAGAAACTTAGTTTTTTGTCTGCATAATTTCGACCGCATCTAGCGGTCTTCTTCAGGAGACTGAATTTACTGTCGTGTCACATGACCTACGTCATGTGACACAAGCTGGAGCATGAAGAAGAGAGTTGGAGATACACGCCCGCACGCCCGCCCGCACGCACACACGACACCCCCCACACACACGACCACACACACACACACACACACACACACACACACACACACACACACACACACACACACACACACACACACACACACACACACACACACACACACACACACACACACACACACACACACACACACACACACACACACACACACACACACACACACACACACACACACACCACACACACACACACACACACACACACACACACACACCACACACACACAACACACACACACAACACACACACACCACACACACCACACACACACACACACACCACACACACACATACACACACACCACACACACATACCACACACACACACACACACACACACACACACACACACACACACACACACACACACACATACACACACACCACACACACATACCACACACACACACACACACACACACACACACACACACACACACACACACACACACACACACCACACACACACACACACACACACAAACAATGATGTCGCTGTTTTGTTTTACATCACAGACTACTGTCAATCATTCGTGTTCCTGTCACGACACATTCGAAGAAGGGAATAGGCGCGCTGAGACGGTGATCTCGGAACATACATGGCGAACCAGTAACGTGGTCCGTTACGCAAACCAGTGTTGAACCTGCCCTTGGTGGTTGAAAGTCGGCCCGTTCAGTCGTGGGATTATATAACTCCGCAACGCCTGCCCCGAGGAGACATTTGTTACAGATTGTTTTGAACACGACCGCTCTGTGGTCCATATATCTCTCAATTAACGCTGCCAATTCCCGGTTATTAGGCTATCGCGGCGACCTGATTATCTACCTCGATGATCGAGGTGATTACTCGAACGTAACACTTGTGAAAGCCCATTGGTTGTAATATGTGTCACGTTGTGTATTTCATTCGGAGGGGATTGCGAGTCTTCCCATTCATGCGAATGTTGGCGTGTTTTGCTCACGTGTTGTGTAATAATAATAATAATAATAAACTTTATTTACACACCATCAAATCCGGGATTATTGACCCGTTCACGGGTGTTTACAAATCGGCAATCATCTAAGAAGCATAACAACGCATTTAAGAGAAATAAACACAAATAAACACAAATAATAATAAAGTTAGAAAGCAAAATCCTAATATATGTGTGGTTGAACTATTTCACTACGTTTACGTTTGTGAATCCTATTGGTTGAAACCAGTGTCAGTTAAGATGGATTTGCAAGTAATTCCAATTTGATGACGTAAATGTTGTTTACGCACCCCGTAAGCGTTATACAAACAACGTCGTTCAACATCATGTGAAGTAAGTCTCGTATGGCATCCTGTTACCAATCCTTTGACAGCCGTTCGCCAAAACGGCGATGTTCATATTAGAAATAATCATATCTCTAGAAATAATGAAGCTATAAAATCTTATTGATTATTAATATTACATATTGTTGTATGCTGTATGCGACAGCAAATATATGTTTGTGTTATTGTAGCCATTAATTTTTGTGTGAGCGTAGCAGTCGTAATGAAAGTTGTGGAGTTGGTTACAACAAAATGGTCAAATAAAATGGCAATACATTAAATATGTTACCATGGTTACACAATATGAGGTGCTGTAAATAAGAAATATAAGTAATTACATTGATGCCTGCATTAATTAAATCGAAGAGATCCAGCGTTTTCAAACTATGCTTGTTAAAGGAACGAGGTGTTGAACAAGCACGTCTGGTAAGTTATCTTCTTCATGAGTGATAGCTTCATTTAACATTATTACACATTTTACAAACAAATCCTGCGTTAGGTGTATAGTGTCAGGCCTCTCCCCTGCGAGACAGAGGTGGTTGCTCAAAATGTTACGTTGTTTCGAAACGGAAACGTCGATAACTACGACGGAATAAAACAACGAACGTCTCTACACAGAACACGGGTTTCCTTTTTAGCCTTTCACATATACCATCTCCATTACAGAAATGTCCTTAGAGGATGAGTGTTTGCCTCGTCGTGATTAATCAATTCGAGTAGGCACATGACGCCGTTAAACCAGTTAGTTCATTGCAGCAAATTCAAATATCTTTATTGTCCCTCATGGGGACATTCTGTTATGGTGTTCGCTATTAAGAAAGCACTAAAACATAAATAAACTTGTGTAACTGAGAATACTGACCACACAGACACACACCATCGATCTATAGATAAATACTCATGGTATAGTATAGTTGTAAAAGAATACGACAAAAACAAATACTAAGAATCATCAATCAGTATAAGTCACAACCATCAAAAGCTGGGGACATAAGTTATACACCGCAACTAGCCCTTACACACACACGCACGCACGCACGCACGCACGCACACACACACACACACAACACACGCACAACACAAACACACAAACATACACACAAACACTCACACACACGCACGCACACACATGCATGCACCGCACGCACACATTATCCTGCCTACAACATGCCTGATGTTATCTTCATGCACCAATAAGTGATTCAATGAATTACATATGGTTAAAATAAAATAGCACAGAACATTCAGCCAGTTTGTAGGAAACATCATTTACATGGTCCCAACACTGTCATTAATGTCAACGCTCCGACATTTCGTTCACAGTTGACGTTACAACGACTACACATGACACTGATGTTTATTAGAATAAGAAACGTATATGTATATAACATAACCATTGATATTAGTCAGTTTTAATCAGTGTCTCATTGCAGTATTACGTTTGAATGTTCCCCCAACAGAACAATTTAAAATGAAAATGTTTGTTTAACAAACTACATTTCCCACTACAAATCTAAAAAACACATAAAAAAGTCATAGCGGTAGACAAATTCATTATTTATTACTACTAGAGTTGTGTTATTCTGATATTTATTTTTATTATTCTGATTGGAAACAATTATTGTTGGGGTTATGGACGAACAATTTGCAACAATTCTTACATTTATTACGAAGAAAATAGTTGTTATCAATATCTCACGGAGAAAAATAGTTATATATTATTATTATTATTATTACTAGCATTTCTATAGCGCCATATCTCCGGGACTAGCCCGTTCATAGGCGCGTACACACATTATAAGACGTACATGGAAACAAATGTAAAAATATATATGTATAAAGATGCCGGTAAATGTAATAATTATTAAGATTTACAAGATTGTATATATATAATGTGACCAACATACATGACATACTTGCAAAAATATTAATATAATCAAGAAAGAGAATATACATTATGATAACATTTATTATTATAAAATTGTATTAAAAGATAAATAATAATAAATTAATTAGAATACATTATATAATAGAAATAAATTAATTTATTAAGTACATATTCATAAAAAAGTGTCCTACAGCACAGTTCCTCAGTCGATGTACGCCTGCTTAAATAGATACGTTTTAAGGCAAGTTTTGAATTTATCCAAAGTCTCTATTTGACGAACGTTTATTGGTAGAGCGTTCCAGAGCGTAGGTCCAGACACGGAGAAAGCTCGTCTGCCGTTGTAGTTGTAGCGCGGGACTACAGGCAGATGTAGATCAGCAGATCGGAGGTTGCGGGTGGGCGTATACGGTATTATGAGATCTTGGATATACGCTGGAGCAATACCATGTAAAGCCGTGAAAACAAGGACCAGCAGTTTGTATTGGATACGCCAGCGAACCGGAAGCCAATGCAGTTCGACCAGCACAGGTGCTATGTGCTGGTGCTTTCGGTGTCTTGAAATTAGTCTTGCTGCCGAGTTCTGTACCATCTGCAATTTGTTCATAAGTGTCTCGGTGATGCCGTACAGGACCGCGTTACTGTAGTCCAGCCGCGATGTCACCAGTGCGTGGACTAGTGTCTTACATGCATCAGTAGTAAGACAATGTCTTATCTTTGAAAATGCGTGGAGATGGTAGTACGCTGACTTTGACATCTGTGACACGTGTGACGACATTGTTAGTCCAGAGTCGATTGTAATCCCGATGTTGCGGATGGTCGGTGACGGAACAATGTTACACCCGCATACACTAACACACGAAACGTCATGCAGGTGTTTACGATTTGGTGCCGAGATGATAATAGCCTCGGTCTTGTTTTCGTTCAGCAGTAAATTGTGGTCTCACATCCACTGCTTTGCTTCTTCGATGCATCGCTCGATGCGGTCAACCGCAACAGCGGCTTCTCCATCCCGCGTTCCACTCAAGTCAACTTACAATTAGGCGTCATCTGCATAAAGATGGTATTGCAGCTTGTGCCTTCTGAAGATAGCACCCAATGGCAGAGTGTATATGGAGAAGAGAACTGGGCCCACCACAGATCCCTGTGGGATGCCAGATTCGAGCAATGTTCTATTTGAGTTGTGGCCACTAATGCACTCTGATTGAGTCTGGTTCGACAGGTATGACTCCAGCCATTTCAGTGCGATGCCTTCAATGCCTATGCTGCGCAGCTGGTTGATAAATATCGAGTGGTCAACAGTATCAAACGTCGCACTCATATCAAGCAGCACTGCCAGCACACCTTTCCTTTTGTCAAGTGAATGGAGATGGTCATTCTGAATGCGCACCAGTGCTGTCCCAGTGCTGTGATGTTGTCTGTACGCACTTTGGAAAATGTCCATCAAATTGTTGTCGTCTATATGCTTGCGAAGTTGGACTGCTACGTGGCGCTCCAGTGACTTTGAAACAAAAGACAAGTTCGATATAGGCCGGTAGTTGCTCATCGAGTCTGAATCAAGGTTTGGTTTCTTTAATAGTGGTGTGATCACAGCATGTTTGAAGTTGGCCGGCACGGACCCCGACTCGAGCGACATGTTGATGATTGTAGCTAATGTCGGCGCAAGAATATCAATGTTGGTTTTCACGAGTGAGGTAGAAAGTGGATCGAGCGCGCTTGATTTTGTTGGACACTTTCTTACCAAAGAGAGAACGCCGTCTGTGGTGATGCCATAAAACGCATTGACTGTGCAAGACTGTTCACAATGCACGTACTCAGCGTTGACAGTTTGCAGGCGTCTACTCGCTAACTGGCTTCGAATGTCTAACACTTTGCGTGTGAAGTGCACGAGAAAGTCATCTGCCAGTTGTGCTATACCAGACACAAGACTGGGCTGTTTTGGAGTAGTTTTTCTCTTCATCAAGTCATCTATGATCTTGAACAGTGATTTGTTGTTACGTGCACATTCATCAATTTTTGTTGTGTAGAATTTGGCTTTCACAGACTGTATTTTAAGTTCCACGCTGTCCAGTGTAGATGTCTCGGTGAATCTGCAGCTTTGTCGGTCTCCATTTCCGCTCTGCTTGTCGGAGCTTTCGCTTAGCAAGCGATGATTCCACTGTATGCCAAGGCGTGTTGGGGCGCACAATAATTGACCGTGTGATCAACGGAGCGTGGCTGTTTTAACAGTTCTTGCAAGGAAGTGTCATACTGTTGCGACAAGTCTGCAATGTTGTTACACGGGCGTGTTGCCAGGTGTGGAAGTTCGAAATCTGATCTGAAATTCGTGGGATTAATCGCAGCATATTTTCGATAAGAAACCCGCTTCTTTGTTCGGTTCGGCTTTGGTGCTTGGAGCAGGCAGTGTACAGCGTGGTGATTGGTGAGCAGGGATCCCACCGTCACTGATGTCAGAACGCTTCCTGACGATGGTGAAATTACTAGGTCCAAAATATTGCCGATGGTGTGTGTCGGATCACAAACATGTTGCTGCAAGTTGGTGACGTGCAGGAGATTAGAGAAGTCGTTTGAGTCTTTATTTCCGGCCTTTCCATAGTGGATGTTAAAATCGCCCACGATAATTAGTCCAGTCAACTGTGCTGTGGATAGTTCCAGGAGATTGGTGAACTCGGCCATAAACGTTTTGAAAGAAACACCGCCTCGGCCTGTGGATGGAGGTCTGTAAACGAGTAATAACCTGATAACACTTGATGGTGTAGCAAACACCACCTCGAGGCACTGGAAGGACAATGCTGGCCAGTGTTGCGATAAGATCATGTTGATACACGACTTGTATAAAACACCGATTCCCCCACCTCGACGGTCGGGCCGAGGTTGGTGCACGAAGTTGTATCCATCCGGGGTCAACTTGCTGGTGTTTGGGATGTCCTGAGTCATCTGTCAGCCACGTCTCTGTAAGCGCGATGATGATGTCAAGTTCATGTTCGTGGATATAATCGGTAATGAAATCAGTTTTGTTCCTGACGGATCTTGCATTTAGCAGAGCAAGGTTTGTGCAGTTGCAAGGATTGTATGGTAATGTCAGAGTAATCAAGTTGTCACGTCGATGTACAGGCTTAATGGGAGTTATTGGTCGCGCTGACACAAGTACACGTATCGGTCGTTGTTTGCGTGCACCCCCACGACAACGGGTGGGCCGATGGAGTGCCACCCCCGCTTCACAAGCAGCTCTCCAGGCAGCATTGTTGAGCAGAATGTGACTGCGACCGCTGGGCCGTAACCGATACAGGCAGTCTTGGGTCATGCTGGGCGTGTAAACAATGTTCTCTTAATATAAATTAATATCTTCACATAAGAAGAACACTAATTAACAACGGTATGTGTATGACAAACGGACGATTGTTTTACCGATGGGAAACATTGGCAACTACATTATTGTTTCAGACAAGTTCACAGGGAAAATACACTTATCATAAACCTCACAGAAAGTCATACTTCTAAGAAATGTTATCAGTTGTCATGATGATAACTTAATATACAAATATTTGTTACAATGTTGGACGCATGGCTGAACGTAGTCAACATCGAAACAAGGGCGCCCGCAGCAGCAGTCGAATCACCACGAATTAACAATGCACTAGTTTGCCCTGCTGCAATGGCTCAGAATAGCTTCGGGTGCCACAAAACCAAGTAGTTTACCTTTGTCTCCGCTATTTTAAGTATATTTGTTCCTACAAATTACAGCCTGTTAAGGTGTGGTAAAACATTGTGTTTTGTTTTATGTGTTGCCAGCAAGATTCCACTGGTGAAAGTTAAAATAATGAACAGATTAATTTAGTAATGAACAAACTATTTGAGACGTTATTCGATATATAATATTAGTAGTAATATCATATTATAGTTGGTATGAAGAAGGACAAGAATAACACGACAAAGAGAAATAAGACATTATTACATGGGATCGTGTTTCCCCGACGGTCAGTCTCCGCAACGAGTGAGTGCATCACTCATGATACGAGTAGGAAAGTCCCTGTAAGGGTTTTCAAACCTGTAATATCGGGCGTGAGGCGACAAATTTACGCATTTGTTTTCACCTCACAACCGTCATGCTGTGCTCCATCTCGACAGCTGATCGCAGCACTTGACATGTTATTATACTTGCAGTGACAGCAGTGTTTTTTAGTTGCACAGACTAGTCCAATTCAGCACGCGTTTAGGATTTCATATAAATTGGATCAACATCATGCCTGTAATACTGATACATTTCCACAAATTGCTTTTAGCAGGCTTCCACCAAGTTACTCTCGAAGGGCATGGTGACATTTCGGGGTTCCGGTTGTTTTGTATTCTCGTTGCAATGGCTTATTTGTTTTTGTATTATCGTTGCAATGGCTTATTACACATGGTCGTTAATACGTGCAAGCCTATTACGTGTCTGCGTGCCACGTGTGATCGGATAATATGGTTGCCACTAAGCGGAGCCACTATCTCTAGAATGAATTGGCGCTGTTACAAACGTAACATGGACTACGGCAAATTATAGGGTAACACTAGATAACGCTGCGATCTGAATTGTCAACGTGTTTGCAATTGTCAACGCATTTTGCAGTAACTTGCGTGTTTCTCGTTGTTGCAACTTGTTGTGAAAATGCTTTGGTGATAGAAATCGAGATTTATGAATTATTCATGAACAAATGCAGTTCATGGGTAGACGCGGCATGTACGTGGCCCGCATTTTGGACACACAGTGGTGAATAGACGCGATGTGCCCGACGTCTTGAATCCATGTACAAGGTCTTATCCGAAACTTCCGGACGTCCATGAATATGAATTTAGGCAGATGTAATAAGATTATTAGTGAAAAAACAGAAGGTAAATGGAAAAGGACGAATTTGGCTTATCGGCAGTCCAACATGAGTGTATCTTTGTGCAACTCATCCTTCTGAGATATTTGTTAGTTTTTAAACACGTTCACACAGCTAACATTTACACAATCAGCATATAGCCTAATTTATTCTATTCATTAATAGTCCTATGTGAGAATAATTATTTTCCGATATCTAATCTATAAACAATTGTACACTGTACGCCCTCTTTTACTGATACAAACAACGCAGTAGACAGTTTTCCTTATTATATTATTATGATATTTTCAACATTATTTTTGTTTAGCAGGAAATTTGATTGTCGCCAAATCATGGCGCATGCAGCGGTTATGTGAGGACATCCATAAAATGTTGATATAGAAAATAGTACATCATCGTTTCTTAAATGTTATATAAAGTGGTACGTGACAGCAATATTGCTGCTTGCCCAGGTAATCCCGAGTCACTAACTTTGCATAATCAACTCTACAAGAGAACTAGCGACCGTGCGTAATATACAATCGGGTAACGTCGGCACATTTATTACGTAAAGGGTAAACGGCAGAACAACACAGGACAATAAGCCTGGGGCATAGAGGTAATTAAGAAGGGTGGAGGGGAGGGGGCCAAATCGCTCCCCAGCCAAATCAAGGGGCTGGGGAGCAATTTACCACCAGGACACACATAACAAAAAATGCTCTGTTTTGGACCAAACCGTCTGTCAATTTCGTATTCACGCAACTCCCGTAGCGTGTTAAAGCCTATTGAAAAAAACACGTTTTACGTGAAATTCTATTCATGCGTCGGGTATCGGCGCACCACCGAAAGCACACACACCCAGAATTCGAGCAGGTTTCAAGTCATAATCGACGCGGACAATTTACAGCAAGCGCCACCAACGAGGGGGTAACTTCGAATTACAGTTCTGTCAGATTCGGGTAAAACAATCGCAGCCGTAGGTAGAGACTGCACACGGCGGTGGCCGTATGGAGGCAAGGGTAACGCCGCGCAACTACACGCAATCAAACAACAGTCGGCTTTCTTCCGACGTCACGGCCAAGGTACGGCCACATATTATTGATGCTGTTCGTCCGTCACCCCCGCACACTTTATGGATACATTATGTCACCATTTCCCTAGCAACCAGGTCTGTTAAACTTACAAAATGGCCGCCGAACATGTAAAGCTGTCAGTCATTCCGTCGTATGTTTTATTGAAATAATTCTGGCAACAAATGTTTTTCTTTGCAAAAGAAACATCTGGAAAAGTGGTTTAAACGAGAACTGTGAGCGCACGATTTATCTGGCAGGTATTATATATTAAAGTACTTACCACAATCATTGCAGGTAAGGTCTAAGGAAAGGTTTGACGAAGGCCATGTGCATAATTTTGATCCGTTCATTAATTAACATAATTACGTCACTGCTTGTCTGGCAGCCAGGTCCGTTAAATGTTTTTAATGGTCGCCGCTCGTGTGAAATTGTCGGACATTTTGGCGTTGCATTTTGTTGAAATTCTGGCTCAAATTTTTTTCTCTGCGACAAAAATAGGCCAAAGCGAGCGAGACCTGTATGCGTATCACTCGAACTGTTGAATGTCGTACTGAGACGAGACACGCTAATTGATGTTCAATGTGCCGCGAACGTAAAGAATACCACAATACACCTTCTCCGAGGTGACAAACAATCTTTCTTATGGCCAGCGATGGGAAAACTAAGTGTGCTCTCCTAAACACTAATTGCCCTCTCGTCCAACAAGTAATGGATACGCATGTATACTTGCTCCCGAAACCGTCAACAGAAAAGGAAGACTTCTTGTCGGTGCACGCGAGCGATTTGTTTGCCGCACTGCCAAAGTACGAGTTTTTAGGCGAGTTGCCAAAATTAGCCTTTTATCTTATAGGTACATCTTGGGTGTTATCTCTCAAGACTGGTTGGGTGGCTCAGTGATCTTTGTTGCGCGTAAAAACATTAAATAGGCATGCGGTTGTTTCCACAAACGTGCTCAACAAAGCTTTGATGATCACAACGACGCGTCTTGTCAGCGGACGGAAATAAACTGTTGCGTCGACAGCGCGGACACAATCTACGGTATGCAACAGTTACACGGATAAGCGTCATGTTTAGTACCAGCGTTCGCGTTAGGGCTTCGCCATTCGCCATGCACTAATTTTTTTATGGTTTGGCGAAAAGAAAAATGCACGTCATCGCCAAATTTGCGAAAACATGAACTACTGATGCAAAATGATGGTTTTATATCTTTATTTGATTAAATATCACAGATTTTAAATTGTTCTTCAATTTCTTGCATTCGCCTGATCGTTCAGTTGTGAAGGACGCTTTTATGACAATTTATGTTAACTGAACTGTTATTGGTCAATAGCCGAGGGGTTCTAGCCAATGAGAATCCTTATCACAAATTTGGCCGCGCACAACCAAACTTCCTAAGGCTAGCATAGCGTCTGCACAAGACACAACGATTGTAAGTTTGTATTTAATTTAAAGAAAACCCTTAAATGACAGGCAAATTATTGTTAAAAGATAACATGGATATCCCTTAAACCATTTAACACGAATCTGTCATGTGACATGTCACAGTCAAGCTGGCCGGAGTCGAAATACATGTACGGTCGGAAGAAAATCAGAAACACGCTGTACTTTAAACTTTAAGTTTTGCAGTTTAGACCCGCACCTCCAAAAAGCCATGAAAACGGTCACCAAACTTCACATCATATATCTACTATACCTATTCTACACATGTACACTCATTTTGGCATCGACGAATCAAACAATATAAGACCCAATGTTGCATTTACTTTCACGTAAAGATAAATCTAGTATGAATATAGTCTGAAAACATTAATCGCAGAAATACTCACATTCCACGCAATACAACACAAATCTCACAGTTTACGTAAATAACGGTTAACCTTTAACCAATAGCAGTACGCCGTGTGTCGTCACTGCGAGACCACAACACGGGCGCGTAGATCAACGTGCCCTGCTCGCGACAGAGGTCACCCTGCTGTCGAACGATCAGATTGTCAACAAGAAAACAGCTTCCGGGGCATGTAGAAACAAGATCAACTTAAACAAGTACACAGGTTGAGTTGTCGTGACAAATTCCGCTGATAACAGGCGCGATGTTTGGCTGGTGTTACGTCTTGTGCTGAAGCCGTGATCTGCCTGGACAACCTCAGAAGGAGACGAGACAACATTCGATAATATAACGTTCAGTTGCCTTCGTTGAAACCGCCGTTAGAATTCGCCATGTAAAGCATAAGAAATGTGTATTGGTCCATGTGTTGCATCCGCGGTGCTTTGAATCTTGGACACGTTGTAAAATAAATACAATTTGATAAAATGAACGTCCGATGTTGATTCGGTGGATACGTAGTAGATGCAATAATGATCCGGTGTTTTGCAGAATGTATATTTCTTATTTACTGCAGGTACTGTTAACATATTCTGAAAGGAGCTCCTAACCTTTAAGACTAGTGCTAACCATCTTAAAAGGACAAACGATAACGATCATTAACTGTAGTTGGAAATATACAACTCTGAGCTTGATTTCCGAGGATTTAGGCGGAAACGAAATGACCTTATTACATTAAACCGCGATCGCTGCTGTCGTTGCTGTCTATGTTATATTTCAGACATCGCATACAAATATAGCATATATAATATTTGCCCGGAGTCATACATAGATAAATAAATTGTTGTGTTCACTCGTCATTTATATGGATCTTGTGAGATTAGATGGGAATCTTGCTAGAGCGGGTTCAATGCAAACACAATGAAGCATTCAACTAAACATATACTACACGTGTCCATGTTCGTTCACTTTTTAATAAATAGGGGGACACAGCACATCTGCAAATACATAGTTCGGCTTGGCATTAATGTTCTGAAAGAAATCCGACTAGTTGAACGAGGCCTCAATAGAACATCAAAATATTGCAACCACAACTCACATACGCGCTACACTGTAGTTGGTCAACCGATGTGCTGGTGTTGCTCTGTGCTCGAGTTTCCCATTATGTCAATCAGATCGCTTGACAGGAGGGTGACCTATGTCACGAGCAGAGTCTGTTGTTCTTTTTGTTCTTCTTGTTCTTCGTGTTCTTCGTGTTCTTCGTGTTCTTTTTGTTCTTCTTGTTCTTCGTGTTCTTCTTGTTCTTCTTGTTCTTCTTGTTCTTCTTGTTCTTCGTGTTCTTCTTGTTCTTCTTGTTCTTCGTGTTCTTCTTGTTCTTCTTGTTCTTCGTGTTCTTCGTGTTCTTCGTGTTCTTCTTGTTCTTCTTGTTCTTCGTGTTCTTCGTGTTCTTCGTGTTCTTCGTGTTCTTCTTGTTCTTCTTGTTCTTCTTGTTCTTCTTGTTCTTCGTGTTCTTCGTGTTCTTCGTGTTCTTCTTGTTCTTCGTGTTCTTCGTGTTCTTCGTGTTCTTCTTGTTCTTCTTGTTCTTCTTGTTCTTCTTGTTCTTCTTGTTCTTCGTGTTCTTCGTGTTCTTCGTGTTCTTCTTGTTCTTCTTGTTCTTCTTGTTCTTCTTGTTCTTCTTGTTCTTCGTGTTCTTCGTGTTCTTCTTGTTCTTCTTGTTCTTCGTGTTCTTCGTGTTCTTCTTGTTCTTCGTGTTCTTCTTGTTCTTCTTGTTCTTCGTGTTCTTCGTGTTGTTCTTGTCGCTCTTGTTTGTCTTGTTTTCTTGTTATTATTATTTCTGGTTCGTTTGTTTCTTCTGTTTCTTCTAGTTGTTTCATGTTTCGTGTTCTTCTTATTCTCATATTTTTTTCTCTTGTTGTTGTTCTTCTTCTTTTCTTTCTTTTCTTCTTCTTGTTCTTCTCATTATTATTATTAGTAGTAGTAGTAGTAATAGTAGTAGTAGTAGTCGTCGTCGTCGTCATCGTAGTAATAGTATTAGTATTAGTAGTAGTAATAATAGTAGTAGTAGTAGTAGTAGTAGTAATAGTAGTAATTGTAGTAGTACTTGTAGTAGTAATAGTAGTAGTAATAGTAGTAGTAATAGTAGTAGTAGTAGTAGTCGTCGTCGTCGTCGTAGTAGTAGTAGTAGTATTAGTAGCAGCAGCAATAATATTATCAATGTTGTCAGTATCAATGCTATTGGTGTTATCAGCGTTATCGGCGATATCAGTGTAATATCAGTGTCATTAGTGTTATCAGTATTATCGATATTAGCATCATCGTAAGCTTTATTAGCATTATCATTATTGTTATTATTTTTAATAACATTAATTGTATTATTGTTATTTTTATTTTACACCGTTGTTGAATACTGGAACGTTCTATAAACTTGAAATTAGAAATAACCAGTAATTTATTAGCGCCATCTGAAAAATTAAAGGAATAGAGCGCCTAGGAGTGTGAAAGCAGCCCCACATTTAGGAAAACAACATCCCGCTTACCGTTAGAGCGCTGAGATAAAGCATAATTAGTGGAATGTGTCGGCTGGAATGCACCAGACGCTGCTACCTTGTTAGTTCGAATTCGGTCAGTGCCACTAAGTGCTGATGTATTGTGAATATCTTGCATAATGACCAACGCTACTTCAGATGTCATACACACCCGTCAGAACATGGCCGCGCTGTTTTTATTCGATCTATCTGATCAAATAAGTTCAGCTTATGGAAATGTTGTGATCAAGTAACTGATGCTATAGGTATAATTATTGTCACTGACCATCAACGATCAGGTTATCAACTATATTACACAAAATGGATTTGGACACACCATGAACACTATCAACCGGAACCGGAAGCTATGAACTTACAATATCATAACAGGAAGAAGATCTGATTAATAACGAAATAAAGGGTTCCTGCGATCGAATTATGTTAAGGTATCCTAGATAAAGCATTGCCCTGAATATTGACAGAAAGAGAACCCACATACACACATACACACAAGTATGCATACTCGTACGCATACCACACATCGTACAACGTATATGGTATAATGACGTGATGTGCACACAACACAAATGTATGCACTTCTATACGTGCATATACATGTAGAAATACACAAATATATAAATACATAATACATACATGCACGCACGCACGCACTCACGCACGCACGCACGCACAGACAGAAACACACACATACACACACACACACGCACGCACGCACGCACGCACGCACACACACACACACACAGTCATACTGATACACGCAAGCATGCCCAGTTTTGCACACTTGCCAACATGTTGTTAATTGCTGTACGCGTTTGGAGACAGGGGGCGTACAGGGAAGGGGTCCATTGAAATCGGCGTACTCCGAAATGTTACATAAAGCCTTACTTCGCCCAAGGCATTTTGTGACACGATATCGATTCATTACTGGGCCTAGGTTAACGGTGACCTGAATTATAATGGAGTACCTCGTGACTTGTGATCTTATTCCGCGGCCTTTGTTATACAACGTATACTTTCCCACAGCACTCTATCATTGCACGTCTTCTATTTTGAACCTTGCATCAAAGCAATTGTTAACCATAATCCAATAAATAACCGACCCCTTCTCGTTATGCAGGCTTTTAATCAAACTACATCCGTCATAACTGACCGCTTTTCTTCAGTTACAGGCTCATAGGTATATGACGCCAGATCGAGAGAAAATCAAATAATGAGATGGTTTACATGTACCAGGGTATATATCACGGGTCGCAACACGACCACCCGTCTGGTTTATTGTCCGGTAATGAGGAGTGATGATACAGCACTATTTATTGATGGCAAGAAATGGCAAGGCGCCTATCAAGTGTTAGTCCAAATCGTCCAAGTCCAACACGGTAGGTTACACAACGCCCGGTTGTGGTTTCATATGGTATCACCGAGATCTTCCTCAAATCTCGTGTTGCGTGCACAAAAAAGAGCATTTCCGTGAACGCCATGACTTTCAAGTTCCCCTTCTTTATGCAGCGATACATTTCTTTGAGTCTAGAAGGATTTCTAAAGAAGAGGCACCATTAACCACCAGACGTTTGATTTTCCGATGATACCTAGCGTGCAGTTTATCAGTCAATCAGTATCTGTGTGCGGACCCTGCACGCAGGTCGAGAGATGACAGTGACACCGCGATGAGATCAACTTCAATATTATCGAACCGATGTGTAAAGAAAGTATAATTTTGTCTTCCGGCGTTGCCCAGTTTTTGTCTGTTGTTCCATCAGTTAGCAGCAAGGTCGTCGAGATATGAAGTAATTATTGGTTAATTTCGTTATGTTCGGACGAAGTGATTAGGTAACCGGGGAGGGTGGCTTGGTGAATGCAGTGCCGTTACATCCCGCCACAGACGAAGGTAATGACGATGTCCAGAAACAAGTCCACGACGAAGCATACGTCACGCCCCGGTAGACAAGTAACGTACACTCGGGGGCACGCGTTATCGGGGGGAAGTTATACAAATTAACCACAGGATTACACTGCCTTTGGGGCAGGGTAATCCAAAACATATGTCAGGGCATTATCCATGTTGTTTTCAGTGGTTGTGTTACGATAAAAACGACAAGTCGCCTCAGATACATTGTCTGAAGTTGTAGTGGCGTGACGGTTAGTTAAAACACGCTGGATAAGCTGACAAATAAGCATCCGGATCAAGCCTTTTTCGACGGAGGTTGTCGATGTTTTTGCTTACGGTGTCACTGCTCTATGTGCTGACGTTGTTGCTGCTTCTGTTGTTGTTGCTGCTGTCGTAGATGCTGCTGCAACTGTTGTGTTTGGCTTGGTTGTTGTAGTTGTTGCTATTGTCGCCGTCGTCGTCGACGTCATCATTGTTCTTCTTGCTGCTGTTGTTGCATTTGCTGCTGCTGCTGCTGCTGCTGCTGCTGCTGCTGTTGCTTCTGCTACTGTATACTATCATTTTGCCTAGGCGTCATGTGTTTGTCCAATATTTGGTATGTTTCACTCTCACCCACCGCAAGGACTGCGTGCATTTTCTGGAATCGTGCAACGTATACACGAACATGTCAACAACGGCCTAGAGGTGTTGTCCTTGCTCCTAGTTCCATGCGTCATTCGTGTTGACGTCATTGTACATTTGTCCTCTCCATCCTGTTCCCTGGAAGACAAGACAATATCCATCGTGGTGATGTCGCCATCGTCATTGACAAAGACGCAAGCAGTGCGCTTACAGAGTGGACCTCATTAAATGAACGATTAGTTACGGCAAGATTTGTAACATCACATGCCGAGATCACCGTCATCCAGTGCTATGGACCTCCCAACAACCACGATGACTATGAAAAAGACAGCTTCTATGAGCAACTGCAAGACCTGATAGACAAGATTCCACATCAAGACATAACCATTGTTATGGGAGACATGAACGCCCGGATCGATGGAGTTGGGTCTGGTTTGGAACATGTCCTAGGATTACATGCATCTAGGAAACGTACAGAAAATAGCAACCGCTTTGTATAAATCTGTGCAACGAACAACTTGGTGATCGGATCCACTCTCTTTGAGCATAAAAGCCATTCACAAAATATTATGGTTCTTAAACGACCGCAAGACCTTCATAAAGATCGATAATTTTGCTATTGGACCAGGCTGGAGGACCCCATGTCTGCAGGATGTACGAGTGCACCACGGAGCAGACATTTGTAGTGACTACCACTTGGTTATTGCGAAGATCAAGATCAAGTTGAGGAGACAAA
This sequence comes from Escarpia spicata, assembly GCA_963995525.1. Classification (NCBI taxonomy): domain Eukaryota; kingdom Metazoa; phylum Annelida; class Polychaeta; order Sabellida; family Siboglinidae; genus Escarpia; species Escarpia spicata. Next base: position 10,517,016 of record OZ023210.1, read on the forward strand.
AAAGTAAGCCAAACACAACTAAGAGGGGGCACGCGATAGTGTAGTGGTTAGCACATCCGCCTGACATGCCGGCGCCCCGAGTTCAATACCCGGACCGGGCAGGTATAGTATATTTGGTTTAAAAACCTGACTCTCAACATTGGGGACTGTGTATCCCTCGTGACTCGGAGATCACGTTAATGTCGATCCCGTCTCAATTTGGGACGTAAAAGAACCACTGAGGACGACAAGCACGCTGGCAGTGACCACCCTCAGTGCCAGCATAGAAAGGTCGACTTGGCGATAATGTTCTGAAAAAGTCTGGCTAGTTGAATGAGACCCCATAAGATCATAACATTGTAACCACTATATATACAGACTAGTCAGTTAATAGAACGTTGCCGAGTGCTGGAAACAACTAGGAAACTAGGAATAGATTCGACATCAGCAAACTCCAGAACCCTGTGATCAAATGCGAATTCCAAGCAGTCGTGAGCAATCGTATTGCTGCCCTTGCAGATCCTACACAAGGTTCAATGAAATGGTGGGAGAAGATGAAAGATGCGATGATGGCAGCGGGCAAAGACCTTCTTGGATACCAGAAATCTCTGAAAGAGTCTTGGATCAGCGATCACACACGGGGACTGATTTCAGAGAGGAAACTCCTGCAACAGAAACGACAACATGAGGCCAACAGCACAGCTTGCTACCAAGCCTATATTAAGAATGACAGATAAGTGAAGCGCAGCGTTCAAAAGGACAAACACGAGTGGTTTGACATACAGGTAAACGGGGCAGAGGATGCAGCTGCCTGAAATGACATGAGGCAGGTCTACCAAAGAAATCACTGGCAGCACAAAGACAAGGTCGGGACCACTCAAAGCCAAGGATGGATCTCTACTATCAAAAGGAGAAGACAACATTCGCAGATGGGCAGAGCACTTTAAGGAGGTTCTCAATAGACCTGCACCCAAAACACCAGTCCACATTGAAAACGCTCAGACGGTGCTCCCAATAAACACAGAGGAGTTCACGGAGGATGAAGTAAGGGAGGTCATTGCGACACTCAAGACAAACAAGTCACGTGGCATGGACGGAATCACAGCTGAATGAATTAAGCAGGTGGTGAAACAATTGTACAATGGGTGTGCGGACTATGCAATCAGCTTTGGCACTCTGGCACCGTTCCTGAGGACTGGAAAGATGGTGTTGTTATCTGTATCCTGAAGAAAGGAAATTTAATTGAATGTGACAACTGAAGAGGTGTGACATTGCTGTACCAGGGAAAGTGTACTGCCAGGTGATATTGAGCCGAATACGAGATGTGGTAGATGGCGAACTGCGTGAGGAACAAGCAGGCTTTAGGCCGAAGCGCTCTTGTGCTGAACAAATATTCACACTCAGACGCATTATTGAGAAATGTCAAGAGTACCAGTTACCCCTCGCTATCAGTTTTCATAGACTTCACCAAAGCGTTCCACAACATCCACAGACCATCCATGTGGAAAGTCTGAATCACATACGGAAATCCACGAAAGATTGTATTAGCAATTGAGAAGATATATGAAAATGGCTCGATATGTTGTGTAAACAACAAAAGATGGCTACAGCGACTGGTTTGATGTGGTGGCTGGTGTCAGACAAAGCTGTATTCTTTCACTCCTTCTCTTTGCCGTGGCCACCGACTGGGTTATGCGGCTGGCAACCACAGGCAATGAAGGGATTGCGTGGGTTAAGGAGGAGCGTTTATCAGACTTGGACTTTGCTGATGACACTGCTGCCCTCTCAGACACCACTCAGGGCCTGCAGCGTCTCGTGGAATCAGTCAGCAGATACGCTCATTGTCTAGTACCGGCAATCAGTGAGTTGAAGACAAACAACATGATGACAGGGAGCATCAAACACCCACAGATGTTTCGATCAACAAAAACAAGTTGAAACAGTCGAAAACTTCACCTACTTTGGCAGCTCCAACAACCAAGGAATCACCGATCACGAGCTAAACTGCAGAGTGGGATGGAGCGATGTCTGAACTCTAGCAAACAACAGATCTGAGTGGAGTGTTTTGACTGCCTCATGCGTCTACAGACGCGGGATCCATGTAAGTCTAAGTCTAAGTGTCACGCTAGGCAGCGTGACGATCGCTGAATTAAGTATCATTAATAATTGGATAAAGCTTTATATGATTAATCCATGGCTTTGGCTTTATATAATTAATCCTCGTATTTAGCTTTATATAATTAATCCTTGGATATATATTATTATTCCTTGCCGTCTTATATATATATATATATATACATATACATAACCTTTAATTGACAACGCAAGACGGCAAGGAATAATAATATGTATCCAAGGATTAATTATATAAAGCTAAATACGAGGATTAATTATATAAAGCCAAAGCCATGGATTAATCATATAAAGCTTTATCCAATTATTAATGATACCTAATTCAGCGATCGTCACGCTGCCTAGCGTGACACTTAGACTTAGACTTACCGGCTCCCGCGTCTGTAGACGCATGAGTCAAAACACTCCACTCAGATCTGTTATATATATATATATATATATATATACACACACAAACATATATATATATATATATTTAGATAACATATATATATATATTTACATAACCTATAATTGACAACGCAAGACGGCAAGGAATAATAGTCTAGCTCTTGCGTATCAACACCATTGTTATTAGACAGGTGGCGTCAACATCACAGAATATTGGCGGTTGTCTCAAGACAACGGTGCAATGACATCACCGGCTCTGTTGATGGTTTGGTGTCTCTTCCGTATTACAGTTGCTTCACTTATCTTCCTGTGTCAGACTTTGTCTTCTCTACCCACCACTGTTACACGCACCCGCAAACCGCTCAACTTGTAGGTCACATGATTGTCGAGAAAATATAGAAAGTAAGTGACGCCTAATAAAGTAAAGGTAAGTTCTGAGACACGCGAACAATCTGAATGATGAGGCATGTATACACGAGCAATTGAACTAGCTATCTAGCGCCGAGAAACCTCAATCTGGCTGGGTGATGTCGCCAAGCCATGCCCACCTCCTTTTAACAGGGTGAGACAAATATGTTGTTGATTTGTTGCTTGATGGAGTCTCGTGGTGGAGGTGGTCTCGGACCAGTATGCTTTCATTATCTTCCTTAGGCAGGTGTTGTTAAATCTGGCGAGTCTTCTGGTGTCTTGTTGGGTCATGTGCCAGCACTCTGAGTCGCACAGGAGCACAGAGAGGACATTGCTCTGGTAGATTCTGAGTTTTGTTTTTCGGGAGTACAGTAATTGTAAGTTCATATAGCGCAGTATCCAGTCCACAGGACTGCTCGAAGCTTTACACTTTACTCCCTGGCAGACCTGTTCAATCGAACACCACCTCGACTTCTCGGAGAAGCACCCAGCTACGTTGCAATTAATGCGCGAAGAGTATTCGTACACAAATATTCACCACTGACTATATCAGGCGAAGATACACAAACAGACAGACAAACAGACAGACAAACAGACAGACAAACAGACAGACAAACAGACAAACACACAAACAGACATACATACAGACAGACAGACAGACAGACAGACAGACAGACAGACAGACAGACAGACAGACAGACAGACAGACAGACAGACAGACAGACAGACAGACAGACAGACAGACAGACAGACAGACAGACAGACAGACATACGCACATACGCACAGACGCACAGACGCACAGACGCACAGACGCACAGACGCACAGACGCACAGACGCACAGACGCACAGACGCACAGACGCACAGACGCACAGACGCACAGACGCACAGACACACATACATTCATACAGACCGACAGACAAACAAACAGACAGGCAGGCAGGCAGGCAGGCAGGCAGGCAGGCAGGCAGGCAGGCAGGCAGGCAGGCAGGCAGGCAGGCAGGCAGGCAGGCAGGCAGGCAGGCAGGCAGGCAGGCAGGCAGGCAGGCAGGCAGGCAGGCAGACTGACTGACTGACTGACTGACTGACTGACTGACTGACTGACTGACTGACTGACTGACTGACTGACTGACAGACTGACTGACTGACTGACTGACTGACAGACTGACTGACTGACTGACTGACTGACTGACTGTCAGAGACATAGAGAGATTGAGACTGAGCGCCGGGGAGCCGGAAAGACGGAGGGAAGTAGAAACGAAGAGGCGGAGAAAAAGATGGTCCATTTTTCTGTAAAGACGTTAACAACCAAATTTGGTACTAGTGCTTGCAGGAATATAATTGACATCAGGCGAAGATACACAAACAGACAGACATACATACATACAGACAGATTCATAGAGAGATTGAGACTGAGCGCCGGGGAGCCGGAAAGACGGAGGGAAGGAGAAACGAAGAGGCGGAGAGACAGGGAGGCAATGACATTGTACGTGCACATGTAAACATGTATAGTGGGGCAACACACACATACGCACACGCACACGCACACGCACACGCACACGCACACGCACACGCACACGCACACGCACACATACACACCGCACACACGTACACACGTACACACGCACACGCACACGCACAAACACACACACACACACACACAGACAGACACACACACCAGCTTTCGTTTGTGGTTCCGCGCGATTGTACAATACGTAGCTGAAGTTGAACTTGGAAGGCATGTTTTCTTTGTGAGATTGCCAATTACCAGGAAGAATGCAGGACACTAGAGATGTGTTAATCACACAACTTGGCAGATAAAATATGCCAATTGCATGATCCGCAAAATTGACGTGAAACTTAAATTGTGTGCTGTTGTATACTCCGTTGGTCAACCGAACAATACGTGTTTACAGTGAGCATGTACTAAGCAGCATATATAGCATCTGCTGTCCTCGTTGGAATCACATTAAGTGTGATTTATGCATTATGAGACAATAGATGTGTGGACACGGTCCAATTCTTGAGTGCCTATTTGCTCAATTTATTACGTCCCTTACACGGCGTCACCCACAACTGCGCCATTTCGTTGTTGCTTTTCACCACCGCTGCATTCGGCGATTGCCATGATCCCTCAGCGTCTCCAGCGTGTACCTCTAAAAACAACATGGAACAGAACAGAACAGAACAGAACAGAACAGAACAGAACAGAACAGAACAGAACAGAACAGAACAGAACAGAACAGAACAGAACAGAACAGAACAGAACAGAACAGAACAGAACAGAACAGAACAGAACAGAACAGAACAGAACAGAACAGAACAGAACAGAACAGAACAGAGCAGAGAAGAAGAGAAGAGAACGGGACGGAATAGAGTAATATTGAACAGAACAACATAAAACAGGAAATAACTTACAGCTTGTACATACATACGCACGTACATACATACGCACGTACATACATACATACATACATGCATACACACATACATACATGCATACATGCATACATACATACATACATACATACATACATACATACATACATACATGCATACATGCATACATACATACATACATACATACATACATACATACAGACAGACATACAGACATACATGCATCATACATACATACATACATACATACATACATACATACATACATACATACATGCATACATACATACATGTAGACACACGTGGGAAATACCAAAAGC